>CM075860.1:58534481-58884481 GCA_037975125.1 Latrodectus hesperus
AATTTAGCTAATAAAAATAGAATATTCTGATTTAATCAGAATCCATAATGATAAAATAGAGACTCTTCTTTCTAAATTAATTTTAGCTCATTTTAGCTAACAAAAATAGAATATGCTGGTTTAATCAGAATCCATCATAATAAAATAGGAAATAAAATAGAAATATATATCGAAAGTAGAAGAAACAAGAAAATTCTTTTAAACAAAATTTAGATGATAGGTCACTTTTAGAAAAGTGGCGTATAGAGGCTAATGAGAGCCTTATCCAAATAAATAAGGAAAATTCTGTCTCAAAGTATAGAACATTTGCAAAATGATTCGAATGAATAGAATGTTAACAGTCTAAAATATCATTTAGTTGAAAGAGTTATTATAATCTCTTTCTTAGTTTAAGAAAAAAATCCATTTGCTAACGAAAAACTAAAATTTTTCTTTGTCTATTATATATTGTTTCTGACTTATTATGAATAAATGATACAAGGGGTATAACTCGTATGAAACGTTGAAAATATTTGTGTTTTGGGAATTTGAACTGTCAGCAGCTATTTTCATAATTTTTAGAAAGATGGTGGCAATAGTTATAAAACTTTTGCACAATTGATAGCAAAGACATCTGTCTCTTAAACTTGTTATAAGAAAAGAAGAGTGAGAAAATTTGTGTCCCTTAATCAATTAATAAATACTGAAACCAAGAATTTCAAACATTTAACTCGTAATCGAATAAAACAAGAATAAAGTGCGATTCATTTTTGTTTCTAAAAGGAATCGTATGTACTTTTGTATTACAAAAACATTTGAAGATAAATCGAAAAGTTTTTTTAACCTAAAGGACCTAATAGAATTGATAAAAATCTAAATAAAATGGTATATTAAATTTTAATAAAAGTTTCTCGTTTTATAAATGTGAAGAAAAGGTTAAATCAACGAAACCATTAGAATGTTTCACTGTGATTCGAGCAAATATTTATATTGTTATTTCCTGCAAAATTTAATTCGAGAAACTAAGTAAACTTGTACTTCGGAAAGAAGAATTGGTGAGTGTAAATCAAGTTCTTTCGTTTAACACTGGCAACAAATCAAGAGAAGAATGATATATGAAATTGATTTTTTCAATGAGTTGGTTAAGAACATTGCTTTTGCAAATCCAATAAGTAAATAGGAGAGAAAGTCCATCAGTATTGGAGTAAAGTTAGAAAACCGCTTTTGTTGATTCAGGCAGTGAGGTAACAATCGTTGGACAAGATCTAATACACAACTTTCAGCTTCATAGGCTTTTAAAATATTTCTTGAAAGAGTTTTTGAAATTACTATGAAATGCTTTCGAATAAATATTTCATCGGAATAACTATAGGTGCCAAAGCTGCCACCATTCATCAGAAAGTGTTATATGGTAAAGCGAAACAATTTTTTGAAGATGTTTTGTTCTCCGGAAACAGTTAAAATGTTGAAAGCATAATTGAATTAAAAGATTCTTACATTCTTGCAAGTTAGAGAGGAAAATGTATTGTCAAAAGGCAAACAGAATCAAGAGGATTCTAGATATTGCCTGTCCGAATTTTACACTGTCTCAGGGATATTTTCGAAGTCAATACTTTCATTCGTTTCTTTTAAAAGACTTTTGTATTAAATTTAAAATATAATATGAGCATTTAAAGTAATTTATTGATTATTTTAAAGAAAATCCTGCATACTATGTATTATATTTCTGTGACGAGTATATTCTATATATTGCGTTATTTTTCGAGAAAGGAATGTTTAAAAATGTATTTTATCTGTCTAAGCCCCTATTTCTTAGCTCCATTAATTTAAGATAATTTAGTGAATTTTTCAACGCATACTATGTGATATAGTCTCAGTCGAAAAAATATTGTACAAGAATGAATGTGCGTGAATATTTAATTGACTGAATATTGTTACGTATACACTTATTTTTTATGAGACTTCTATTTTATGATTAAATATTAATTTAAGTATACATAAAGGGAAAGCTCTGATAATTTCTTCGTCAATTAGCTCCTACAAAAATCTACATCATTTTTAATTAAAAACATGTAAATATATAATTCTTGTTTAGGAATTTTTCCGAAAAATCAAAATTTGTCCAATTTAATAATGTTTTCTGTCCCCATATCTATGGAGTATCATATTTGGCATTTTAAAACCAATTTGCTGTTGTTTTGAATTTCCCAAAAATTGTAAATAGCGCATTTTAAGGTATTATAAAACGAAGAGAAAAGAAAGCACCTATCTTCCCATACAAACACATCAGCAATTGATCTCCATGAATAGTAACCGCAATTGTGTTTCACCAACACTATTGTTGAGAGAATTGACAAACAGGAATTCTATGGGAACACCATTTGGCTTAGCAACGAAGTCCATTTTCATTTGGATGGATTCGTCAATAAGCAAAACAAGAGCGTTTGGGATACAAAGAATCCACATTTCATCATCAAGTTCACCATCAACAATTGACTTTGTGGTGTGCAATGTCCAGTCACGGAATAATCGGTGCGATATTTGTTGATGGCACTGAAAAGATTCCAGAAAATAATTTCATCCCTAATATCCTAAATACACCTGATTTTGGCAAATTTTGATTCATGCAAGAGGGAGCTCAACCCCTTATGGGTAAGAAAATGTTTAATGTCGTGAAAGAGCATTTTGGGAACCACATTCTGGCTTTGGAGTATCCTGAAGCAACTGAAATGGGACTCATTTGGCTGTTATATTCTCCAGATCCGAATACATTACAAAGACTATTTTTTGAAATAGCTTTTCATACCTCTCATTTAAAAATGTTTCCATTAGGAACTTAATAACAAAAAATTGTATGTGGCCGTTAATGTGTAAGTCATACAAAATTGATTATAATTGTTTCGATTGTTAGCAAAACAAAATTATTATATATTGATATTAATGGTCGTTTATCAGCATCAGAAAACTCCTGGTATTTTATTACCATTTCTGTCAGGTATTGTCGATGGTGGCCTGAAGCCAATCCAATATATGACGTCAAAGCAGAAACTACGCTAAAGTACTTTATGCTGCTTGGACTTTTTTCGCCATACCACTTTACAGTGTCGCTGATCAGGGAACTTATTTTAAAACATATTTAGTTAAAGAATTATAAAAAAAATTCAAGGCTTTCAAAAAATCATTAAACTTTTTGCCATCTTTGCTTGAATAATTTTATCATTTGATGGCATAGATCTTTAAAAGCTGATTTGATGTATAATTTCAATATTTCGTCCACGTGTTCATTATTAACTTTGCTTTTAGATTTAAAACAATCATTATTAGTTTTTTGAAGCACTATCTGTAAAGATACTCTATGGTGACTATTTTATATTTTTGGAGATTTTCTTCAACTTATCCTAGTTTTAACGTATGAATCAGAAAATCGCCATCTAGCTAAAAGAGTTCCTTTTCTATATTGAATTAGTAACAATGTATAGCGATACTAAAAATAAATTTACCTTTTCAAAGATCTTTCGACGTATTGACTATTTATTCATACGACAAGACAGGGGACAGAAAAATATCTAGATCCCATTTGTGGGATCTCATATAAGTTATTAGATTATAATAAGAAATATTTTACTTCACAGCATCAGAAATAAAAATATCGATTTGTTGATTCTCAAATGTTTCCTGACACAGGAAGACGGAAATTATGTAAACTGTAACAAAAATTTCGGTCAGAGGCCTCTTCTAACATTCTGAAAAAGACCCTTTTCAACCTGCGTGTTGGATGACGGAGTATTCTCACTATTTTCAAATCGATGAGTCATGGTAAAAGGGCTTGAAATGCAGCATCAAGTTGTCAGGAATGTAGAGGCATTGAAGGCTGAAGTCTGACTGCCTCATACCTTAATTACATTTAGCTGAGCATAGTGGAACGGCCTTCATGCCTTAGGTGACCCTACCAGGAGAATACACTCTCGACATACTTCACCCATTCCACCTAGGAACACTCCCCCGCTACGATGAGGTAGCAATACAGGAATTTGGGGGAGTTTGCTGTGGAACATAAAATCATTTTTAATACCTCAAAGTCTGTTTCAAGAATTTTTGCCAACAATATACATTTATATAAGTATGAGCTTGAAATTTATTTACTGGATAGATATTTGAATTGTGAAAACATTCCAAGTATCTGGAATTTATTCTAGATCTGAAGATTCTTGGTCATAGCCATATAAACAACTTCATTCTCAGGGGGAACAAACACTGAAAATGTTGAAATACATTTCTGGTAAAGTCTGGGGAGCGGATGCTCGGATCCATCGAAATACTTTCATTGGCCTTATTTGTCCCATTCTTGAATATGGTGTACAGGTCTATCAGGTTACTTCTTCTAGCAACTTTGATAGACTAGAAAGGGTCCAACTCTCTGCTGGTTTCAAAATCATGACTGTTGCCGCAATGGTTGCCCCAGTCATATTATATTATATGAAGCAGGCTTACAACCTCTCGGACTACGTAGCAAATACCTTTTAGTTATATACTTTGCCAAACTCATCAGTTAAGTGACAAGCACTAAACATCTATGTGCGCAGTTGGAGCAATAATCACCGCCTCAAGAAAGAAAGTACAATTAGTCATGCTGAAAGTGCGGGTTTGCTGCATAATGAAGTGAAATACGTCTCACTAGCTTGTGGTATGGTTATTGTTGATTCATTTTATGTCCACGCCTTTTTCAAGACCAATTTAAGCTCATACATTAAGAAGAACATACATCACCCAGAATACCTTAGACAGCTTGCTCCAGAGACTGTCGATACAATCCATTGTGATGCATTACAAATCTATACTGACGGCAGCCTGGGAGAAGGCGCTACTTCAGGTTGAAGATTTTTTGTTACAAAGGAGAAGGGCATTGGATTCTGCGTAAGAAACCCCGAGAATTGCTTGGTGTTCCGTGCAGAACTAATAGCTATTGAGGAGACTTTGAAATTTTGCATAACTGAAAGCGTTCGCATTGACATTTGGATTTTAAGTGATAGTCGCAGCTCCATTAAGCGTTTATCTGAATAGTGGGGGCCGAGGGATTAGAAACATCACCCGGCTTTTGAATCGTTGATTGCCAATGTTAATATCAGCTTTCAGTGGATTACATCGCATGCGGATGTTTACGGTGATGAAATTGCTGATTGCCTGGCCCGAGAGGACAGCCGTAAGGATAGTACTCATGGTGGCTACCTTACTTTTTCAGAGATCACCACCCGGCTCATGCAAGATATATGTTCTTCTTGGAGGAGAGCTCCCGTGCATGAATGGTATGCGGAAAGTCACCTGGATACTGTTCTTTTTGGGGTTGGCAACAGGCACGATCGGATAACTCACACGAGATTTAGAAGTGGACACACTCGTGTACCACGTCATGTGATGGGCCACAAAGTTTATTCCCTGTGTCCACAAAATGCAATGCAACTCAAGCTGCTCCAGCCAAAATTTTCCCTGCATCAGTTTAAATAAAGGCAAACTATTCTTGAGCCATGAGGCTGTGGTTCTTAGTTTGAAGGCGTTCGGGATCATGGACCTAGTTTGATGTTGGTGTCAACCTAAAGGGATCACAACAGCAACATAAATCAATAATGATTTTGAACAAAAGCTGCCCAGGTGCAGAAATATTCTATCCTGAAAATATTAACTACACAGTAGAGCATTTTATTCAAAATTTAACAAAATGCATATATTTTTGCAATTTAGATAATACGTTTCTTTATATTTCTAACATCCAGCTTCAAATGCCTAATTTCACACGTCTGCACTATTATCTTTCAAGACTAGAACAATTCCTATAAATTTAACTAAAAAATTATTAGGATAGATAATACTTTCTTATACATACATATATTATATTTTAAAACTAATCAAATTTCTTTTGTAACTCAAAATAGTTTTTTAACTTTTAAAAATTTCAGTTTTAAAATTGTTTTTTATCTATAAGATACTATAGATGTCATATTTTTATATATTAACAATAGATGTCAATATTAAAAATATTGACATCTATTGTTTATTCTTTTATCTAGAAGTATATGATCTTACTACAAGCAAATAGTAAATTATATTATTAGAATTGTTCATTTCAATAATATCTGTTACCATAAAAATATTATTGAAATGAACACCTGATCAATTCCATGAGGAATATTTTTATTTAAATTTTCTGAGTGCTTTCGAATGAAGGTTTCGGACAGTTATAGAACCATTCTTAAGACGACCATTAATCAATCTTAAATGTAAGTGTACGAATTGTTTTAAGTATTGTAACTAGTGATAACTTTAAAGTAAGCACAAATGCTATGAAATATCTAGATTAGTGTGTCATGAGCTCCAAAATGCTTAGAATCAGTGTTCATTTATTGTGTAATTAATATAAAATAAATAAAAAAGGTACATTTTTTAAGTAGAAAATTTTCAATAGGATATTACCCTATTTTTCCATTATTAGTCTTATGCAAAACTAACATTAGTCATACCTTTAAGTAATAATAAAATAAACATAGTAAGTAAATCATACAAAACTGGTCTATTGATGTGTTTTTAGGCATAGAACGCTGAGACTTGTGCCATATCAGAAATATTTTAAACAGTTTAAAATTTACAGCGGCTTAAAATTTCTGTTGAAAATGTAAAAGAAGTCGTTCACATATTTGTATTTATTATTTTAGTAGAACTAACAATTAAAAAATCATTGATAAATACAGTCATATATTTTATAGTTATTTTGAGTATTTAAATTTAGTTCTAAAATTGCCACCAGTATGAACACTGAATGAACTTAAGTAATTTAATATCCTTTCATGTTCATAAATACAGTTCCAAATCTAATCCTATTAAAAAACTTTAAATTTTATTTCAGCCAGTGGAAGAGAGGTATAATAAACTGTAAAACTTAGGTGACTCACATCTAGGAGTTACAACTGTAAGGTATTTAGCACCATTCTGGATTATACCAAAGAAGATACAAATGCATTACCGTTCTGGAAACGAGTATTTATTTTATGTGATTTTTAGTAGAGTATCATATTGACAAATTTTTTAGTAAACAAATCATTATTAAAATAAATACATCCTACGATACTTACATTACATTTAAATAAATAAATTTTATTAAATATCCATGCATAATGAAGCTATTAAGGAAATTTTAAGCTAAAATTAAAGCTTTTTAATATACATTGGTAGCACCCAATTATTGTCTGTAGATTAAAAAATATATCCTTTCTAAACTAAACTCCATGGCACGACAGCCAATGTGGGCCAAGGCCTACAGTGCCTATAACTATTTTCATGACCTAGGGCCTTTGGTTCCGAAGCATATGTCCTAGTTAGGTGGTCAGCCTAACGTAAGACCCCCAGTGATTAGTTCCCAAGCATGCTTGGTACTCAGTTAATCGACCCACTGAAGGGATGAAAGGCTGAGTCAACCTTACCCAGCTCGAGGATCGAACCTCGGACCTGCGTCATGGAAGCGTGAAACGCTGCCACTAAGCCAATATCCTTCCTACTAAATGTATTGTAAATAATTTACCAATAAATTGGTAAGCAATTAAACAATTTTTCGCAAAAGAAATTCCCAACAAAAATTTCAAATGCAGAACATAATCATTTGGATCAATAAATCGAATGGAAAATATTAAGATATTACAAAAACACAGCACAGAAATACTATATACATAATTGCATCGTAGAAAATTAAAAAAAAACTTAATTCTAAGGGCATCTCTAAAGTGCTTTGAAGCCAAATATATAGCAACAAAACTTTTTTTTCGAATAGTATTCTGTAGAAGCATTTATAAGAAATTCATGTGTTAATAAATAAATATAGATAAGTATTTATACACCCAAGTTATCATTTTAATTTTGTATTATCATAACCTTGGATTTTGGAGTAGTTTTATGGTTAATAATGTACAGAACAATTGCCTCGGAAAAATAAAATATAATACATCTAAAAATATGAAATATTTTGATTTCCATTATAATTTTTAAGTTGAGATTGATAGCTAGTTTTCATGGTAAGCAACTTTCTAATTAAAAATATAAGAGAAATCAAGCGTACAAACACGACAACTTTTTGAAGTTATCCTTGATAAGGAAAAAAGTAAACGGCTTGTTCATAAGCAACATATTAAACGGTAACAATTAAACTTCAAGCTGCTTTGGAATTAGTTTCAAAATGATTTGAATTTAAGGAAATTTAATCTCAATTAGTTAATAAATACTTTTTAACAAACAAAAGCAATTAAACAGGTTAGAAAAATAGGTAGTTATATTGGATTTAACTTACTATACTATATTTTGGTAGAACCATGGGATGTCCAAGAGTGATAGTAGGTTGGCTGTCTTTATAGGACAAAAATGGCCTATTGGGGAAAGATTGGCACGACTCAATATCCAGTATTGGGTTTTCTTACATTGGAGAAAACTTAAATTATGATATAGGACCAATAAGGGCTTAACTAGATATTCCCAATGAAGGGGAAAAACTATGTACACATGATAGGTCCAATATTGGACTTGTATTTTCATGCACAATATTGGACAGGACATATAAGAACAATATGGCAATATGAGGGACGTGCATGAGAAATTCATTATTGGGCTTATCGTGATATATTGTATATTGGGGAAAATTTGACGTCCATCATTGGGATTATCTTGGTAAGATTCCTAATTTGCTATCTCGGGCTAAGCAATTTTACTACTTGGGAATGGATGAACATGAAAACTATGAATCACTGTACTACTAGGTGACCTGAATTTGTTTCCAATTTAGTATTTTTTATTAAAATAAAATTGCAAGGGGATTAAAATTAACAGTACTGTTATTCTTTGTACCAATTTGGGGCCAAATATTTTCCAGAATTTTATTGCAAGTTTATTTATAAGTAACAAGTTATTAATGTTAACTCTAATGTTAAAGTAATTATCATTTGAGAAATGGTTTCATTGCATTTATGTTTAAAATTTGAAAATGATACCTTTTCTGAATAGGTAACTCTAGGCTTAAAATCAGGAATAAAATTTGAACAAATATTGCAAAGAATTTTCCATGTTTGTTTTGACATTATTTTAATCCTCAAGAGCAATGCGAATGATGTTTAAGATATTATTTATAAATAATATCTAATCAATTTTAAATCATAAATCGGAAGAGTAGCAGAGAAACATCTAATCTCACAACGTTCTTTTTGAACAAAAAATTTACCGAAGCCTAAATATCTATTGTATGGTGTAATTTGTGTTGTCTGTATTTGTGATTATTTGAGTTGTTGTTTTAATGTTGTACTGTATCTAAGCGTTTATTAGTTTTAACTACTTTGATTATTCAAAGTAAATTTTATTTTAAGCACAGTAAAATCAAATAAACCATCAAAACTGGCGGGAACGGTAGGATATTACCCTACTATGCAGGGGTATGCGCATGCGTCGGCTTCGTTTATAAAGTACGATTCCGCCATGTCTAACAAGGTAATATTTTTAAAATTAAATAATTGAATAATTTAGTTTTTTTTGATGCATTCTTTTAATTATTCTGATTTCTTTCTAGGAACAAAGTAATGAGAGCCATCCTAAAACTCTGTAAGTATGCTTAATTTTTATTTCCGGTGTTAAAATTACACCGGTTCTGTATGTCGTAATATGTTTAATATCAACTTTATTTTAAATACATATTTTACTTTTGCAGCTATGTTGGAAATCTGGATCCTACAGTAACTGAAGAATTGATTTTGGCACTATTTGGACAAATAGGACCGGTCAAGGGCTGCAAAATAATTCAAGAGGTAAGTCGTGCATAGAATTCTACTGTAATTGTACTGTTATTTTTTAAAAAAAGTGCTTGATGTGCGACTGAGCATTTTTTCTGTGAACATGTTTTGATATTTTATTCTTTCATTACTGAGTTCTGTCACATTACCTAAGTAAAAAGCTGTTGCCTTTTTGTTAGGCTTAATATTGTGAAATAGTGCTCTTTATCTTAGTAAGAGCTATCTCTGCTGATACCAAAAATACACTTGTGTTGAGGCATATATAACTATATGATAATGTTTACAGTTAATGTATGGTAATATATTCTTCATGAGAAAATACAGATTAAAAGTAATTTCTTGGAAAATTTAAACATTTTTTAGAATCATATCAAATTTATATTTATCTAGTCATTGTATTAATGTAATAATTAATCATGTTAATTCTTAATACATGACTAATATTCTTTGTTTATAGATTTTTAATGCATTGTTAATAAAATTTACTGTGGTGAAAACTATCTAACATAAATGAATCGTTACTTTAACTCCTATCAGTATGTTAATCATTTCTTACTCAGTTAAATATAGTAAAGATTAATTAAGAATTGTATTCAGTGCTATACTATGCAGTACTAGTTACATTTCAATACTGCTCGATTTCCAAAATTTGCAAGAACTCATCGTTGAACTTAAAAGCAATCAACTAACTAATCAGTCAGATTGCAGTTAATTTTAAGCACATGGTTAACCTTAATTTCCTATTCCATATATAACTTCTTAAGTCTACTTCCAAATAAAAATTGAGTAAAGAAAAATGAAAAATTTGGTGCTTTTCCATTATAATGAACCTATAGAAATAGCGTTTCTTGTGCAGAAGCGAAAATAATGTAATGTAGATATGATATTAATGGTTCACAAAATTTTATTTTAAAATGAATGTATTTCACTCAATTTTTGTACAAAAATTGTATTGAGTGATAAATTGATGTGAAAGATGACTTAGTGAAAATTTTGTCTTTTAAAGGAGCATTATAATCACTAGTCCTCAAGGGTAAAAAACAGCTAAATATAGTGAAATTTTACTTTTTTTCATTGAATGAAAGCGTTATTATATTATATGTATGTAATTGATCACCAATGACATTGTTGTTTAGCAGTTTCCAGCAGTAATAAGCATGTGTTTAAATAAGTTATGTGAATATGTGATAGTTATTTAGTTTATATAATGTAAATATAAATGTTTGCATTATTTTTATTTTCTAAAAACATAAGCCTTTTTAAACAATACACGATGCAAATGGATTATTTACGATAGTATTTTATGTTTTTTCTTTCTCTTTACAGCAATTATAATACTGGAGTATGATAGAAAAGTACCAAAAAATATTTTTTGTGTAGTTTAAATGTACAAATTAGGAATTTTTTTTATTTTATATTATTTTTTGTAGAATAAATTTATTGAAAACTTTAATAGATTTTCAGAATAATTCTTGCTATTTAAAATTTTTTATTGTTTCTGTTTATTACTTGTCTATAATAATATAAATATTTTGGGCTAAAAATATTAGAATTATATCCTCTCTGTTTGAGAGCTTAAATGATAGTTTATATTAAGTGTTATTTTTAATTTGAAAGAAATCAGATTTAGAAAAAAGGTATACCATTCTTTTATGTTTGCTGAAGTGAACTGTTATTCTTTTATGTTTGCTGAAGTGCATTTGGTTAGATGAAAAACAATCAACCTTTGGTAATGATAAATTTTTTGTAGTTCCCAGGGGAAAATTTAAGGGGTTCTAACCTGTTAAGTTATTATCAAGGAGAATTCTTAAATTTAGATGATATAATGCTCACTTAAAAAAGAATTCATATTGTATTAGCCCTTCCTTATATATACTGTTGCAAATTTTTCAGTGTTTAAGTTGTTATATTGAAAAAGTTGATACTATTGCATTCTACATAGTTTTATGTCTTGTTTAAATTCTTGTGGGCAAAAGTGACTGGGGACAAATGCATGTTCATTTCTTTTTAATCTCAGTATCTCATTTAATACTTCTTTTTTTTCCAACTGATCAATTATTTTAGGATAAAAAAATTAGTGATGAAAACTCCATTTTAATGGAATTTATTGATTGACAGATGGTATAAAAATATTTTTTGTTTTCAGGATAGTGCTTATTATTTAATAGTTTTTATCATGACAAAATTTTCACTCATAATGAAATTTTTTCAGCCTGGAAATGATCCTTACTGTTTTGTGGAATTTACTGACCACCAGTCTGCAGCGGCTGCTCTTCTAGCAATGAATCATAGAAATTGTTTAGGAAAAGTAAGTGTTTCTCAAGTATTCATTTTAAAGCAATATTGCTAGAATGTGAAAATGCATAATGTACTGAAGTTTATTTTAGCCTTATAAATTTCTTTTAGGCTTCATTGATTTGATTAATTCTGAAATGTTATTGCTCTTAAATACTTAAATTTTAAATTTATTTTAAATTATTAAGTTTTCTTCTTATGCAGAAAAATATTATGATTATTTTTTAGCATACACATCTAAAAGAAGTATTTTTATGATATTTTTTAAATTTATTATGAGCATCACTTTAAATTCTAGACATAAAATTTCATTAACAAATATGTGTACTTAACATTTTTATATAACAGTGGATTTTTTTATCAACATGTATTTTATTAAATGCATGTTTAGAAAGAAATCATGTTGCTAAGTAGGGCTTATTAAATTGAAAGTGCTTATAAAAATTTTTATAGTTTGTAAATTCTAATTTTATAAAAAAATTTTTTATCAAGTTGAATCTTATACAAAAGGAGAACAAAAATACTAAGTAATCTGTTTTCTTTTTAAAAAAAATATGTCCCTTAATGTGTGTTTATGTTTTGTTAGTCTAAAATATGGGGGGGGGAATCTTTTATATAGTTTTAATTAATATATATATATTATGAAGAATTAACATATCAGTATGAAATATTGTAATAATCAATCATTTAGCTAGATGTCTATATATTTTTTAAAGTTTAAATTTTATGTGTGTGTTTTGTATATTCTTTAAAACCATTTGGTACAAATAGCTTCTAAAACTCCTTAAAAGCAGAAAAAGTATAGATATTGAACTGACAGATTTCATAAATGAGAAAATTGTAACCATCAGGGGTGCATTTTGAAAAACTGATTATCAAAGCTTTTTACTACAATGTAGTTTTTTGAATTAATAGTGTCATGAATATTCACCAGTAACAGCATTAACGACATAATCAGGAAATTAAAAAATTAATAAACAATATATAAAGTTCATGATAATAATTTTTGTTTTTGTGCTTATATTTTTTATTGGTAGGTGACTAATAATTTTTCTTCAATAGAATTCCTTTATAAAATGATGGGCATTTAAAATATTTTTAAGTGAAATCCTGGTAGATGTAACATTTCGTGGGATTTATAAAAATGTCAAGCAAAATGAGTTCTTGATGCTTGTGTGTATTGTCAACTAGAAAATGACGTTTTTGTGATTGTCGCTAAGAATCGACATAACTACAATTTTAAAAAATGCTAATCATAAGATTGCAAATATGTATATATATACATTCACATTATGAAGCAAAACATAAATCATGAATGCAAAATGGTAATAAGCAAAATGGCAAAAAATAATTACGCACTGATTCTCTAAAAAATTCCATTCGTTTAATAGATAAGCCTAAAGTAGAATTTTTTAAAGAATGTTTAAGGCTTTTATATAAAGAAAACAAAATGAACTTGATAAAAATGTAATGAATCTGAAAATTTGAATTTTTATGTGTCAATAAATTTCTATTATCTCTATTATAAATAAAATTCTACGTTAAAAAATGTAGTATATCATGTATTTAGTACAAATTCTCTATCTGTTTCAAATTTGGTATTGTGCAAAATGTCTTTGACATCATTGCCACAACACTAATAAGTCAAAATATAATTGATCTAATCAAATTAACATTTTTCATGCTCTGCTAAGTTCTCAAATGCCAGTGTTTATAGTATTTTAATTAAATATATTTTTGTACTGTATAAAAATATTTCATTTCTCATATACTTTATCACCTGTTTCAGTATCTTACTCCCTTTCATCTTTTCACGCAGCGTGCTTAAGTATTCTTTCTGTTTTAAGAGTCTTCCTCTAGAAAAATTTTGTATATTTGATTTTTGCTTTTTACATTTAAATGCCATTTTTATATACTCTAAATGTGGTGAATCATCTGTTTCAGCTCTATGTTTATTATTTTGGAATTACTTTAATAATTATTAATTAAATTCTTAAATTTTAGCTAGTCTTTTGCATAATTATTAAAAGGGTTTGCAATTTTGCATTTAAAATTACTTTAAATTTTAAATGCAAAAAGTAACTTTAAATTTTAAATACATAATTTTAAAAAAATTAATTTAAACTTTTTTAATTTTACTTAAATTTTAAATGCAATTTTGCATTTAAAAATGTTAATTAAAAAAAGATCTATTGAAGAGATTAATATTATAGGTTTTAATAATTCTTAACAGTGTTTATGGAATTAAAAAAGCTATTTATAAACTAAAGTAGGAGTGTAATTAATCTAGAACTATATTTAACTTAAACTCACTGGAACTTAAAAATAAAAGTGAAAAATAAATGTGTAATTTAAATTAATGGTTTGATAGATTCCTTAAGAAATTTTCTCTGATTATTTTGTTATAATGTTTACAATTTTGTTTGACTTTTTATAAAATATTTTTAACTTTATTTTTAAACCTATATTTTTTCTTTTCAACAAATCACTTAAATTATAATGCTATAACCTCAAGGTGCTTAGTCACAGTGTTGAAGTTATAAAATTTGAATCCTTCCACCATTGAATAATGCGAGGTGGTTTCTGCTTGCATGCTTTTCAGGGTAGATGCTTAATAAGAGTGTTCCTAGTTTCTGAGTTGAAATGAGTGCTTAAATGGAAACTGAATGGTCAGTGCTGCTCTTTCCTCCGATCAGCAACTCTCGAGTTTGATTTCACCTTGGGCGTGAATGTTTGTAATAATTTGGAAACCACTTTAAACTATAGGTCCTGGCCTAATTAGCCATCATGTGTAAAAGATGACCATTGAGCGACAAACAAAATGAGTAAATATGGATTACTATTTGAATCGTCTTATGTCTTGAATTGCCTTAGGTTGTCAAGTTGTCCTCTATGTGTTACCAAAATTGTTATGCCATTATAATATTCATAATAATTTTATTCTTTCAGTAAAAGATAAATTAAAAAATTCAATAGTGTGTCCTATTTGTAACCAAAATAATTGAATATTACTACTAATTTTTATAGCATAAAATATTAAAAATGCTAATAAATAAACTGAATTTTAACTCTAATAGAAAATGTAAGCTTATTAGTTGCTTTTTTATATAGGGGTATATATAATAACAATATATAATAAAGCGATATATATATAAAAAATGGCATTTTTATATATATTGCAATTTTTTAAGTGGAAAATCCTTGACACACGATTCCAATTATTCTCAAACAATTGAAATAGATGTTTTGTTTCTGGACTATTTCATTGTAGATACTTAATAATTTTCTAGATTTCTTACCTGGTGGCATGTAAATGACCCACTATCTGTAAGGCTTATGTAGAAGATATGCAGTTAATAAGATGCTTGAGCTTTAAAGTTTCTATTTATTCTGTGGTACCAAATGCAGTATCTTTACTTCTATATGTATCAAACATTCATATAAAAGTAAATATTTTGTTTTGTACTTATTTCACACATTAACAGAACTTCATGTATATTTTAATAGATTCATTTAAAAAAAGATTTTTTTGTTTTCTAAAGTCAATCTGATAAGACTAAATGGAACTTGTAAAATTATGTAAATGGTTACTTGTAAAATTTCACTTACCTTCAAGCATCTAGCATTGGATTGGAACTGAAAACTGCTTGAACTATATTATTCATCATTAAAACTATATGAGCTGCTAGTTAAATGGTTAATCCTTTGGTTCAATAGTTCTGTTTAAATTTCTTGTCAGACTTAAATATTTGTAGTGGCTCAATATTCAGGTCAGTCTAATTAGTCCTTTTATGCAAAAAAGACCATTGAACAACACACAAAACCAAAACTATCATTGATATCACAAAAGTAGCTAAACATTAAATAAACAATCAATTACTAGATTTTAATGTATCTTTATTTTTTTGTGCTTTTTGAAACTCTTTTTCTGAATCATTTTTGACAGTTTTTAATACAGTGAGCAATGAACTATCAAGTTTCTTCCTCCCCATTTGGAAATGCAGATTTTATAATGTAAGTCCGTAAGTTCTTAAAAAATGAGTTTCATTTTTCAGCTATACCAAGTTTTCAGGAATTGCAGAAACATTTTAAATTTTTAAATAATACTTTTGTACTTTAAATCCTATTTATGGAAAAAATGCAATTTGTTTATAAAAAAATTCATTGAAATAGAATTTTTTTTTGTTTAAATTATGCAATTTTGAAATATTTAGTCTTTCTTACTTTCACTGAATTTAAGATATTTGTCTGAAATTTGTTTAAAGAAAAATTCATGTTGCCACACATTTGTATCAATGTTTAATTGTCTAAACATTTTAATGGAATAAGAATTTTATTCAAGAAATTTTTTTCTTCACTTCTATATCTGTATCTTAGATTAACTGGTTTTTTTTTTTTTAATATTTTTAGTATTTGAAATGTTTAAAAAATATTCTTGAAGTAGCTTTCTGATTCATTAAAAAATTACCAACTGTAAAAATTAAATATTTATTTTAAAGATCTTATAAGAAAAAATTTCCAATATTAAATTTTATTTGTTATTTATGCATTCCTGTTCTTAACTTCCTCTATTTCTTTATATACATATTTATATACACATATATAAAGTAAATGCTTATTTTTATAAACTAATTGGTATTGGAAAATACTTCTTAAAATTGAAAATTTGTAAAATATAAATAAAATTGAAGTAAAAAAAATTCACTATTCTTTTGATAATTAAAGTCCAATTTAAAAAAAAGTATTTAGTATTCACCTTAAAAGAACACATGGAAAATAAAATTCATATTCTAGAACGTTTGCTTTCATTTTATCAATGAAAAATTGGGTAAAGTGTACTAATATAAAATCTTGAAGTGAAATTACCATCATCAGTGGGTTTCTTTTCTTAAATACAAATCAACTTAATTGAAGTGCTCAAGTAAATGTTCTTGGCTGTCTGCACAATGGTTTGCTTATGAAAGTGTTTCTGTTCAAAGGACTATTTACTGGCACATTGTGCAATGAATGTATTTCATAAGGTGATTCCTAGTAATGAATATCCTTGCAAAAGTACCTTATGTTGCACATGATGCTATTGATTATATTCTGGTGCATGGGTATGAGATGGATGTTAGTTTGTTAATATTAAACAGGAAATTAAACAATATGAAAAAACATTAAAAATTACAAATTGCTTTAAAAATCAGGATTTTAAAAGCAGTACAGTTAAAGTTATCGCATAATATTTATGATTCTACTTTAAAAATGTTGATCCAAGTTTCTTAATTAAATAGAAAAGGGGGGAATCAAAGATAAAAATTAAATGGTTTTGTAAAATGCATAAAAATGAGTTCTCAAAAAGATTTTCAAAATATTAATTTGTAAATGGAAATTAAAATTACATTGTGTCTGTGGGATCATATTAGTTTAGTTTGTAAAATCTTGAATGTTATTAAAAAGTGTGTGCTGTGTGTTACATACCGGGTGTATCAAAATATTTTTTAATTCCAATTATTTATAATATTTAGCATACATACACCACAGGATAAATTTGCAACACTCGACACTCTTAATTAAAAATATTCACACAGAAGAAAATCAAATTAAATTTTGCTGTCTTAGTATCCAGATAGTCACTTGTCTTTGCTGACTCTCACTGAGCAGAACCACGATTTTTCATTATCGAACATATTGAGATTTCTCAATTCTATAGTCTGGATTTTTTACTGTCTTATACTAGTCACCCCCTTCTTTAACTATTTTGCATGGAACTAGAGGAGAAATTATATTGAAATTAGTTAAAAATTCTTTTTGCTTCTGATTAGTTTTATTTTTTCACATATCACATTATAAGCATCATTTTATTAGGAAGCAGTATAAAGTAAGATAAATTTATGTATCTAGTTTTAAAAATATATATGCAAAAACTATTGATTAAAATATAAATATTAACTTAACATGTACAAGCATATGTAGTTTATTTGAAACTCAAAATATTTCACTAAATATGCAGTTAATATATTCTAAGTTAAATACAAGCAATTAAAATCTTTAACAAGTAAACTTCATGTTATCTAGCACTCAGGAAAAAACTGATGTTGAGATTTGCTACTACACTGTGTTCACTGCTCAAATGAAACTGATCGAAATAAAATATAATGGTACTTGCGTATTATCGCAACCATGCCAACCTTCAGTATAACTTGCCAAATTGGCAACCCAAATGTCGCACAAATCTAAGGCAGTGAATTGGCAACCTGAATTGGCTTCTTTTCAAATTTCCCCACTTGCTACCTTTCTCAGCCTAACCGTTCGTTGAAAATGGCAAGCTCGAATACTAAACTGTGAATCTGGGATTTACCAAATTCTGAAAAAGATGCCATTATGCTTTTACAGAAATAAACATCTGGTATATTTCTGTAAAAGCGTTACATTTCCTAACATTTTACCAGGTGTTAGGAAATGTACCAAATCTCACCCGATGAAGCTTTAATTTGGAAAAAAGATTTTTTGGAAGTGCAACGTTGCAACCTGTAATTAAAATGCAAGAAGAAGTAGTAATTGTTTTGAGGGAAGCTGTATCCTGTTATTAACAGCAGCAAGGTTCATGTATTGCTGGTGCAAGGAATTAACAACAGTAAAATTTTATGAGGAAGAACTTAATTAAGCTAACAAAACAATCATAGAATGGGATAATTATATGAGAAATTTATGTTCTCCACATAAAATGAAAAAAAGCTGAAATAGGTGGACCTGGCTACATTGGGGAAATCTTGTTCATGAAAAGGAAAAATAATTCAGGTCGAATATTGCCTGAGAAATGGATTTTTGATGGTGTCTGTCGAGAGACCAATCGAGCATTTTTAACAACCTTTCCTGATATAACTGCATTCACGCTTTTCCATAAAATTGTCGAAAATATTGAGGAAGAAAGTACACTTTATTCTGACAATTGGAGAGCGTATCAGACTGATCAATCGGCAAATGCTGGATTTTATCATTTAAGAGTAAATCACAAATATAATTTTGTTAACCCCGAAACGGGTGTGCTTTCACAAACAATCGAAAGAATCTGGGGTTCCGAGAAATGGAGGAACAAGAGACAACAGAGTACAGCAAGACACCATCTTCAGTCTTACTTGGCAGATTTCATATGGCAACAAGACCAAGAAAAGAATAAAAAAAATTGTTTTGATTCAATTCTAAAAACCATTTTGCAATATTTTCCACCAAAACATAATTGATATATCGTCTAATAAAGGTAAGAATTATACAGATAAAAATTACTCCATGTCCCATTTTTAGAATTGGTCTGGTCTTATATAATGCGGCCAATATGGTTGCGATAATACGCAAGTACCAATATAATTCGAGATTATATTAATGGAATTTCCAAAATAATTCCTATCAAATTATTAAGCTAACATTTTTGGCATAGTAACATTTTAATTTGGTATAGCTTTTCTACTTAAATCTTAATTTAGATTTAACTTACCTATGCATGATGTCAAATCAAAAACTTGTAAGGCTAGTGACCATCTCATCAATTGCAGATTATTGCTATCACTTCTCTGCTTCCAAATTAAAAATTGTGATCTATTGGATTGTAAACTTGTTTCCATTTAAGTAGTAATGCAGCTTTTTCTAGATAAAAACAATACAGCAATATTCTTTTTTCATTAGTGTAATAACGGTTTTTAGTTTCTAAGAAAAATTTGCTCGAAAAAATAATGGTTTCGTTACAGTTTTAATTTAAATTGAGAAATATATATATATATATATAATTTGCATGCCTTCATTTGATGCATAAGTCTGTATAATAAAATTTTTTTTATTGAAATTTAAGTGATGAAATACTGGTTCTTTTACTAATTTTTCCTGTGAGTTATTAAAGGAATCATTCATTTCTTTTGTTCAAGTGATATTCGCTTTTCACTTTCTTCGAGAGCAATTGTAAAAGGAGCAGCAGAATATTTAAGCACGTACCTACTGTAGTAACCAGCTTGTTCTAGAAAGCCTCGAATGTCCGTTTTAGACTTCTCAGTAAATTCTTAAACTGCTTTATTTTTAGCTCGTCATAGTTTTAATGACCTTGTTCTCAACTATGATCTAGTCTGATTCTTCAACTTGTTTATGAAAATCTACATTTTGGTAGTTTTATTGTCCTATTGGCAACTTTTATTCTGTTCAGATGCTCTTGGGATTTGTTAACATTACATTTTTATTTTAGCTACATATTTACAAAGTGCTACATATGAAGCCTTTTTCAGTCCAAAAGGAAGACATAATGAACTATATGCTCTAAAAATTTCACAAATGCAGTTACTTGTTAATGTAACACATTGTAACTTAGTTCTTCACCAGTATCTTTTAGCAAGGTCAAATACAGTGATAAATTTAGAAGATGTCAGAGTAAAATCTTCTCAATTCATCGATTTTCTCTCGGCAATGGATAAAGTTGAGTATATGTGTCGCTTTATTTAGCTATCTATAATCCACATATGGATGAGTATTTCTACCTTGAACTTGAATTAAAATCCTAGGGCTAGTATAGTCCGATTCTCCGACTTGTGACACCTTTAATTATCACCTTCATTGTATCTTTATGCCACATTTCTCTTTTGTTGATATGGTCAGTAAGGTTTTTGACATTAGCTTGTCATCAGCCAGTTTAATTTCATGTTGAACTCAATATATTTTACCGGGAATATTTAAAGTGAGCTGGATTTTAAAATATCATCAAAATCATAAATTCGGAACATAATCTTAATGTGGAAATCTGAAATCATTTTTAGGTCATTTGTGTTTTTTTAATTGCTCTATCCTATAAAACCGGTCAACAGAATTTCTTTGCAGGTGTTACGGAAAGCATTTCGCATTTCAGTGTTAATAATTATTCGTAAATTCAGTATTCAAGTGACTAATGAGGTTCCTTAGTTATGTATATACTGTAGTCTTTTGGAAACCCCATTCAACTAAATATTTGCAAAATTGCATCAAAAACTGATGAGATAACTTTTTTTTAACAACTACAGCATCAGGAACTTAGAAGATAAATATTTGGCAGTTATTAAATATTTTTTCTTCTTGGAGTAACATTGGACATTTATGTTGTATTAACTGGATAAAAAGCAATAACTGATCAGTAAAATAACTGGGTCAAAAGTACAGACATTGATTTTGGAGAGAATTTCAAATTTGATATGTACTAGTTTTAATGGAGTTTCTTTTCTTTACCTTTTCCAGGCCATTAATGAAATCATATAATTTCTCATTTACTTAAAGCAATTTGTCCAGAAAATGTCCCATAGACAATCTTTCACTTTATTTAGAATACACTCAGATATACTGATGTATCTTTGCGATTCTTAAAATCAATTTTTCTCAGGTTGTTTTTTTTTCCTATGTCAGTAATTGTCAGCATTGGCCAATTTTCCTTCTAGCAGCCCAATACAAAGTAGCCTTCAAATGATAGTTGTCAAGCATTAGAGAAATATTTTTGTCCAGAGGTGAGCAAACGGTCAAATTACTAAAATTCATTGCCTCTCCTGTGAAACACAGGGGGCAATCAGGGGAGTTAAAAATGCCAATTCACAAAAATGATCTTAAAGTAGTCATGTCCACTCTGAATTCTAAAATTTGCACTAAAAATATGTCGTAGAAAATCCATAAGAATAGGAGTGTGCATCAGTTTAGACCACACTTTTTCTGTAACCTCTGCTTTGTCATTTTTTTACAAAGGCATTTGTTTTGGTAATTTCGGATGAAATTCGGTTGCATGAGAGTGACAAAGAGGGCTGTGGGAGCAAGCATCCCTGTTTTGCCAGTCGATCCACTCTCTCATTGCCAGGTATATTGCATTGGCTGGGAATCCACTGAAAGAAAAAAATCCATCCATCATCAGAGAGATTATGGAATCATTAATAGCAATCTCATTTTATCATTTCTATCCATTTGCTTTTTCATAAGCATTTAATTCTCCTACACAAAATCATTCTTATTTTGAGAACAGACAATGCCTTTTCAAACATTGGGTTTAAATTGTCTGTTTATGCATTTCAAAAAAATTCCCAGTAGCAATGTTGTAGAGAAAGCAGAATCTTTATCATTTTCTGGAAGATTTACAGAGATATATTTCCATCTATCTGGATTATATCTAATTCTTTATTTTAAAAAATTTGCTTTAATCATTCTGATTTTCTTTTCTGTTGCTAATGAGTAGTAACAGCATTCAGATTGGCTATGGGGATGACTTCTGTCTATTTTCTTAAATAATGTAGCTGTGATTTAATAAGAGATCCTTTATCCATTTCATTACAAAATACAACTACTTTAGTCTTTACATGACCCAATTTACAGGCTAGCTCCACTGGTTAATGGTAATTATGTTAGCCGAAGATCCAAAGATAGACTCGTATACATTCTCTGATAAATAGCTCGTTTTAATAAAAAATTTTGGATTACATTATTAATGATTGCATCAAAATTTTGAAACTATTAACCACTGCTTTTATTGTATATGGTAGCAATATTTATCTTTAAACAGTTCACTAAGTCTATTAGTGCTTGTGCTATGTTCACTTTTATGTTTCAATTTCAGATATTGAGGTCTCAAATGATATGAAGCACATTTATAAAATTGTAACTTCTGTCATTTATCAAAATCTATATAATGTTATTTATTTCCGATAAGATTTTCAGATTTCTCAGTTTTCTTCTAAAGTTTTGATCTTCTAATTTTATTAAAAGTTTTCTCTAGTTGTCATTCAACTCAGTTTCTTTTTATTAATATGAACATTTTCATAAGCAACCAATTCATCTGCTAGATTAACAGTCCATATGAATCCTACCCATTTCATGTAAAATGTTCTCTATTATCAAGCAATACACAATGCTTTAATTGATAGGTTACCATAAGATGAATAGCTATTCAAATATGGAAATTTTTAATCATGATGAATCCCAAAATAAATCGAATCACAAGTTTGCCTTTTTAATTCCTTTTCTCCGTCTAGCAGTCAAAATAAGAGGTTGATATCATTTTCTCTACCATCAAATCTTTACATAATTGAATTTATACTATATCTTTGTCTTACTTAATGTAGTTGTGATGCTTTACAGAGTTCAATTTATAATTTTTTCAGCTTGCACTCATATTTCCTTCAATAAGTTTCTTTAATTCCTCTTCCTTCATTTTGTGCATTATATTATTTAACTATTCCTCCAAAATCTTCGGAATAGAGGATTTACTTTTTTCAACTGAGCTATTTTTAAATATTCAAGGTTCAAACACTCCATTTTAGAGATTAAGTTTTTTTTAAATCTGCTTTAGCTTCCCCTAACCTGACCATTTCATTATTTTGAAATAACTAAATTACAAACTTACTGATTGCAAGAGTGAAATTAAGCACATCAAGTATCTATAATGATTTATCAATAAAACTTTTACCTTAAAATTCAACTGTTTATATGTAAATAAAGTGTGGTTAAATTCATGTATAATAAATGAAATCTTTTATAGCTCATTCAAATTTATAATCATTATACATGGCTTAATTAATTCCAAAATAAAGTTGCTTAATTGTTAATGAAAATTAAGCCCAGAAAAAAAAACAATAAGAATAAATTACATTTGTTTGTACAAAAAAGAGCTTTCTTCAATAAACATTAATTTTTTTCTCTTAATAAAATAAAATAGAGAACTTCTGTCTTCCATTTATACACTTTGTATTTAAAATATTTCTTACAAAACCCATAAATCACTTATAATCAGAAGAAAAAAAAGAAATTTTCTGTAAACACAGCAAGAAAAAGAATTCTATTAACAAGAAAGTGCTGCACGAATTGTTTATAAACAATTTAAATGCAATATACGAACTTGTATAACTCTTTTTTTAATTAATATTTATGTATCATGTATTTAAAAAACAGTTCAAATAAGCATTCTACTTTTAACTTAAAAATGGCAAAATATTTTAGAAAAAAAAATAATAATTCAATCAAAAGTAAAAAAAAGAAAAATGATTTTTCAATAATTTTAAAATTATTAGATTTGAAATAGAATTTACATACATATCATAAGACAGATACATAATTTTTGGGACAGATACATAATTTTTTTTATGAATCTAAATTCACTTAATTCCTATTAATGTGTATTAATATAAATATACAGGCAAAATAAATCTTCATACTCATTATGCATAAACTATTACATTTAATACTTGTAAATAAAACTGGACTATGAGTTTTGATTTCAAAAATGAAAGCAGAGTTGCTTGCTATAGCTTTCAATAACACACTATAGCATACAGTAATACTGTTTTCATGAGATTCAAAATTAACAATAATAACCCCATATGCATTCCATGATGTTGAGGATCAAAATTAAACTCAGTCCAAAAGATGAGTATATCCCATTGCTACCACTGAAACTCTTACCATGTGGCATATAGAAATAAACATTTTTTATGTTAATTTCACTTCACATACACCTTATGCAAATTCATAATACTACACATTCATAGTTAAAAATATTAATGTAAAAGAAAGTCTTTAAAATTAGTTCCATCTTAGCCAGTGTGCCTGAAGACTTTGTTAGGATTTCTCAAATCAAAAATAGGAATTCTTTACAATATGTATATAATGAAATTTACCAAAAAAAATCTGAACATTAATATTGATGAAATTCCAATTGGAAAACAAAGATTTTAAATACATAAACAATTTTGTGCTATAAAAAAGAAATCATGGAAAGCTATAAGATGTTATTTTAAAAGTATTTTGGAGAGTTAAGAAGTAAATAAAGTACAGTAAGACCCGCTTAACGCGGGGGATACGTTCCATCAAAGTAGAGCGTAATGCGAAACAGCGCTAAACGAGGCTATCTTTACATGTAAATATTGGGGTTAGGGGAAGATGGCTAGAAATTGGTTAGGTATTAAATTTAAAAAGTATGTTTTTTTAATAAAAATAAAACCAAACATTTATTTCTTAAAGCCCAAATTAATACCACATTATTATTTCTTGCAAAAATAAAAACAAAACTATAAATAACAAAACGAATATTCTTAAAAAAGCAAATAAAATTCTAAGTCAGTCATATTTAGTTAGCCTTCCGCGTTTTCAGTGTTCTGCCTTTTTGTGACAAAAGCATCTAATGTTGTTTGCCTTTTTCTTTTGCATCGTTCTCTTAAAAGTTCTTCATAAACGGATATAGCATCTCTAACACCACGCCTTACTTTTGAGCTCCTGTCAAAATTCGGATCATTTTCAATGAATTGATCCATTATTTCAGTTATGGTAGACAAACTCCTTTTTACAAACGCCATCGAAAGTTCTTTTTGCTCTTCTTTTGATTCACTGCTGTCAACATTTTTGTTTTCTTCTTGTTCAGTTAATTCCTTGAGCTCATCATTAGAAAGACTAGCCGCAGCTTCTTGAATTATTTCTTCGACATCTTCCACATTTACCCCTTCAAAACCGGTTTGCTTCGTTAATTTCATTATCTCTTCCACTATTTCATCCACATCGAGAGAGTGTCCAACGTCATCGCTCTTACTTAAATCCGGCCAAATATTCTTCCATACTCTTTTCAAAGATCTTTCTGTTACCTCATTCCAAGAAAGGCATATGTTTTCTACAGCATCCACGATGTTGTAGTTTTTCCAAAATTCTCTTATGGACTGGTTCTCTTGTCCGTCTGTTTTTTCAAACATTTGCTTTTTTTAGTTTAGTAGTAGTAGTATTTTTTTAGTTTAGTTTAGTAGAAGTAGGCAAATTTTAAGGTTCGCCGCAAGTAATAAGCCTTAAAATTTGGTATAACGCCTTGGTCCATTGGTTGAATTAAGGCAGTTGTGTTAGGCGGCAAGAAAACCACTTCGACTGGAATGCATGTTGTTAAGTCTAATAAATTTGTTGGGTGGCTTGGAGCATTATCAATTAACAGAAGTGCTTTTTGTTCAAGTTTTTTAATTTCGCAATAACGTTTAACAGACGGGCAGAAATGTTCAGTGAACCAATCCTGGAAAATTTTTGCAGTTATCCATGATTTTTTAATAGACTCCCAAATTACAGGTAAAGTTGATTTAGATATGCCTTTCATCGCTCTTGGGTTTTTGGAATGGTAAATTAGTAATGGTTTTAATTTAAAATCTCCGCTTGCGTTAACACCTAGTAGAAGGGTTAAGCGATCTTTTGCAGCTTTAAATCCTGGTGCCCGTTTCTCTTCACGGGATAGAAATGTTTGTTTCGGCATTCTTTTCCAAAACAAGCCTGTTTCATCAACATTAAAAACCAATTCCGGAGGATAGTTTCCTTCTTCAATTATTATTTTTAATATCGCAGGAAATTCAGCCGCCGCTTTTGTATCACCACTTGCTGCTTCTCTTGTAATATTTATGTTGTGAAGGTTATTTCGATGTTTAAATCTATTAAACCATCCTCGACTAGCAACGAAAGTTTCACTTGTGTCAATTGTCTCAGCCTGAATGTAATTAAAAATTCTTCTAGCTTTTTCCATTATGATAGATTGGCTTAAAGGCATATTGCGGTCAATTTCGTCTTCAATCCATATAGACAGTCGTTTTTCCATTTCCTCTATGATATTATTTCTAGAACGGGTAATTCTAGTTGCAGAGCTTGATGTAGTTGTAGTTGCCAATGACAGTATTTTTTCTTTATTCTTCATGATGGTCCTCATTGTTGAAATGGCAAATTCAATGAAGTACTAATTAGAGTTTGACGTTCTCCAGAATCTAATCTTCTAATCACTTCCATTTTAGTTTTGAGTGAAATGCTTTTTCTGGTTGCTTTTTTCTTTTTCATTTTCACCCATAGTAAAAACTAAAGATCAAAATATTTGACACTGTAATATATTAAATATGTAAATTAATACTTACTTACAATAATGTCAACAAATGTTTCCAATAATAAAAATATGTCTGTACAATACCGCACCAAACAAGAAATACAAGTACACTCTTTCGGATATGTATTTGAAACCTATCGCTGCATAATATTTCGGGGAATCCCCGTATGCTGCGAGCGATTTCGGGAAATCCCCGGGTTGAAATAAAAGAGCGCTAAACGAAACAGCGTTAAGCGGGGTCTTACTGTACATTTCATTAAAATATTAGGAATCAACAAACTTACTTAATGACACTTCTGAGAATATATTACCTATGCACCTAATTACAAATCCAATTTTTTGCATTTCTTGAAGACTACCCCCCCCTAAGATGAATATTTTACTTTCTTTTATATTTATATACATTACTAGGTATAGAAATATAAGAATATAGGATGTTAATATTATATTAACACTAAGATTTTCTGATTAATCAAATTTAAGGGGAGCATAAATTTACTTCAGTAATTTTTATAGAACACAAGAACATTTTAAGAAATTTTACAAGAACAAAGCACAATAATTAACACTTAATTTGGGAGCATAGCATTTCAGCCTCTCACTTCAAGACAGTTGAAGTTGGACTGTGCTCTTGTTACTTTTAAGTTTTTTAGCACTTTTAAAAATTTTTAGAGATATTTTATTAAATTGTTATTACAAGAATTCTTTGTTAGTAGATGTATATTGTTACAAATTTGTAAATAATGATTATATTTGTCTTAAAATATCTCAGACAGATCAGAAATTCTCACATTTTGGGCAAAAATTGCGGTATTTAGACGTGTTGTAGTTTAAAAGCGGATTTCCTAATGATTTGGCGACTTGGCGACAGTTGGCGAGATTCTTGGCGACTTGGCGACGGTTGGCGAGATTTTTGGCGACTTGGCGAGAAATCGATACTTCTGGAAACATCCATCACCTAAGCTCTAGGACCAATATTTTTCGAGATAGCCTAGAAGCTTCCAGAACCTTGGCGAAATTGGTAGATTTCTCCGCCAAGTCAGGTATAAATACCGCAGCCCGACATGGAAGAGTATAGTTTTGTGAAGACAGTCAGTGAGTGAAGACGATTAGTTGTGACTGCTAGTTGTTCTCTGTCTGAGGTATTTGAGACCTGTGATTGGAAGCTATTTCTTATTGTATCTGACGAATTGTAGCTGTATAATTGTGATTGTTACAGCGGGAATTTCGTTTATCTAGTGAAGTTTTTACGAATAAAAGTCTTGTGTTCATTAAGTGGTCGCTTTATTCAACTCTCAATCAACACGAACCCGTGGAGCTCGGTACAACTGGTGTCAGAAGTGGGATTGAAGAGTTGATGCAGCGTGTCACAAGAAAAATGGATATGGATTTAATGAAAAGTCTTCTCGAAAAATTAGCGGAGCAGATGGCTGAGATGAAAGCTGGACAAGAAGAGATGAAAGCTGGACAAGAAGAGATGAAAGCTAGACAAGAAGAGATGAAAGCTGGACAAGAAGAGATTAAAACCGAGATGATGAAAGAGATGAAAGCTGGACAAGAAGAGATGAAAGCTAGACAAGAAGAGATGAAAGCTGGACAAGAAGAGATTAAAACCGAGGTGATGAAAGAGATAAAATCTGGACAGGAGGAGCTTAAAAAGGAACTTAAGAAGGACATTGTAAGTGTTAAAGAAGAATTCTCCAACATCATTCAGGAGAAGATGATTGCAATGGAAGATAAGGTAACTTCAGTTGAAACTAAAGTTCTGGAGATAGAAGAAAACGTTGAAGAAGCATTAGACAATATGAATAAGAAGATTGAAAGCTTGGAGAAGCAAATATCAAACAAACATGAGGAACCGAACGTGACATTTGTGCCTTCCCTAGCCAATATTAAACTCTCAACATTTGATGGGAAATCATCCTGGCAAGTATACAAGACCCAGTTTATGATGGTAGCGGAAGCTAATGGATGGAATCCCCGAGCCCAAGCTTTTCACCTGGCGGCTTCTTTAAGAGGAGACGCGGCTGACATCCTCGAGACGCTTCCGGAGGAGCAGAGGCACGATTTCCAAGCCCTATCGAGTGCGCTTGAGCTGCGGTTTGGAGATAAGTGCACTAAAGAATATAGCAGACTACAGTTAAAGTCCCGCTATCAAAAAGCGGGTGAAAGTCTGCAAGAATTGGCTGCCGATATTCAGCGACTTTCCCATCTAGCATTTTCGGACTGCCCAGCTGAGACACGTCAAGATCTGGCTCTCCATCACTTCATCGATAGTGTGCGGGATCCGGAGATACAGAAAACACTTAGACTCGCCGATGTCAAAGATATTGGATCTGCCCTAGTCTACGCACATAAGATAGAGGCTGCCCAGCAGGCCGCGCGTAAAGACCGGCACTCAATCAGAGCCGTCTCTGCTACTGATAAGGACTATGATCTCAGAAAGCAAATCGAAGATCTGCGGCGAAAATTCCGTAACTTAGAAATGAGTAAAGGTGGCAGAAACACGAAAATTCAGTGTTGGACTTGCGGTGCAGTCGGACACGTTCAGAGAGACTGCCCAAAACGAAAAGATGATGGAAATGATCTTCGTCAGAAGCCCCATTTCAAATTGTTTCATATTTCTTCCGTAAGTAGCGGCGACAACGGACTTTTCGTTATGGGACATGTCAACGAAGTTCCCTGCAGAATGATAATCGATACTGGAGCCAACGTAACTATCATTAGGACAGATTTGGCTCGCAAACTTGGTGACAAACTCATCTGGACGCCGCCCTGCATTACCCTCCAAACTGTGACAGGTGACAAGATTAAAGTGCATGGAAAAATAAATCTAAACATTGCATTTGGTAATGCCGTGTACCATCATATGGCATATGTCGCTGATATAAATGACGAATTTATTCTTGGATTGGATTTCCTCAAAGAAAACAATTTCAAGTTAGATTTTAAAAATAATGAACTACACTCATGTTCTGAAGACATAACGATTTTTAAGACGAAATATTCAGATATTAAATCAGTCCATCATATAACTGCAAAGAGTGAAACAACATTACCACCAAGAACTGAGACAATAGTTTCCGGAGCTCTTTCAGAAGATAATAATTTTCATTATGGATTGACTGAATATCCAGATTCCGACAATAGCGTTAAAGGAGTACTAGTGGCTTCTTCCCTCGTCGACCTTTCACGAAATGTAATCCCGGTAAGAGTTGCTAATCTAAGCAATAAGGTAAAACTAATAAAAGAAGGAGAAGTGCTGGCGACTTGCACTCCAGTGACCTGTATTAACCGAAATTGTCAAGCCACACTATCTGAGCCTCCTGACACTCTAATTAATGAACTCCTTCAGAGAGCAGAGTTAGATGATAAACAGAGGAATGCTGCAAGAAATTTATTATTAGAATTCGGAGATCTCTTTTCCAAGAAATCAGATGATGTTGGGCGAACCAAATTGACGCAGCACCGAATCAATACAGGAAATCATCCACCCATTAAACAACATCCGAGAAGATTGCCATTCGCTAAGCAGGAAGAGGTGGATAATCTTCTGATGGAAATGCAGCAGAATGACATTATTGAGCCATCAGAGAGTCCTTGGGCTTCGCCTATTGTTTTAGTTCGGAAGAAAGATGGTTCTACCCGATTCTGCGTTGACTATCGTCGGTTAAACAACATCACTAAAAAGATAGTTACCCTCTTCCTAGGATTGACGATACACTTGATGCTTTATCCGGAAAACAATGGTTTTCGACTTTGGATCTCAAGAGTGGTTATTGGCAAGTAGAGATACATCCTGAGGATCGAGAAAAGACTGCATTCACCACAGGACAAGGACTTTGGCAGTTCAAGGTTATGCCATTTGGGCTTTGCAATGCACCTGCAACGTTTGAGCGCCTGATGGAGACAGTATTACGAGGACTTTCCTACGAAGCCTGTTTGGTATATTTGGACGATATCATTATTGTAGGGCGCACATTCGAAGACCATTTAAGAAACATCCGAAAGGTGCTGGAAAAATTAAAAATGGCCAACCTGAAGCTGAATCCTTGCAAATGTAATTTATTCCGACGTGAAGTAAGCTATCTGGGACACATTATCTCTGCTGAAGGTGTAAGAACAGATCCTGAAAAGATCTCCGCAGTTAAGGACTGGAGTCGTCCAAAAGATGTCCACCAATTAAGAAGTTTTCTTGGACTATGCACATATTACAGGAAATTTGTTAAGGGTTTTTCAAGTATTGCCAGACCTCTTCACAAGTTGACAGAAGTTAAACAGAGATTTCTATGGACAGATGAATGTGAGAAAGCTTTTAAACAACTGAAGGAGGCGTTGACATCTTCGCCCGTTCTTGCATATCCCCAGCCCGAAAAATTATTCATTTTAGATACGGATGCCAGCAACGAAAATATCGGAGCTGTTTTGTCGCAAGAAATTGATGATAAAGAATATGTCATTGCTTATTGGAGTAAATGTCTATCGAAACCAGAGCGGAATTACTGTACAACCAGGAAGGAATTGCTGGCAATCGTTAAAGCCATAGAACATTTCCACCATTATCTCTATGGAAGAAAGTTCTTGCTCCGAACAGATCACGCATCCTTAACCTGGCTTTTAAATTTTAAAAATCCGGAAGGACAGGTAGCCAGATGGATTCAACGACTCCAGGAGTTTGACTTTGAAATACGTCATCGCAAAGGAACTCTTCATGGAAATGCTGATGCATTATCAAGGAAACCGTGTAATGAAAGCTGCCGATATTGTTCTAGAGTAGAGAAGAACTATCAGTTAGTAAATCCTTCGGTACGCCAAGTTACTGTTTCACCTCCATTGAAACCAGACCCATGGAGTGATAAAGAACTTAGAAAAGCCCAAAAAGAAGACCCAGATATAAATCCAATTTTAGAATTAAAAGAATCTTCCAGTATGAAACCAAGTTGGCAGGATATCTCCACCTACAGTCCTGCTACTAAGCAATATTGGGCTCTTTGGGACTCACTCCATATAAGAAATGGTGTCTTATACAGGAAATGGGAGTCCGATGATGGACGTAATTTCAAATGGCAGCTTGTTCTTCCAAAATCAAGAATTTCAGATGTTTTGAAAGAATTGCACAGTAGCTCAACTGGAGGCCACTTCGGAGTAATGAAAACTCTACAGAAAGTTCGAGAACGCTTCTATTGGAGCAAAACGAGACAAGATGTAGAGAAATGGTGCCAATCTTGTGATGACTGTGCGGCACGTAAAGGACCGAAGAAACGTAGCCGAGGAAGGTTGCAGCGGTACAACGTAGGAGCACCTTTTGAGAGGATAGCATTGGACATTTTGGGTCCTTTACCACGATCCTCAAATGGCAACAAATACATACTAGTTGTCATGGACTACTTTACTAAGTGGCCTGAAGCGTTTGCAATCCCCGATCAAGAGGCGACTACAGTAGCCGAGGTTCTAGTGCAACAATGGGTTTCCAGATTCGGCACACCCTTACAAATTCATTCTGATCAAGGGACAAATTTCACCTCTGTTGTGTTTAAAGGAATGTGTCAAATTCTCGGAATAGACAAGACGCAGACCACGCCACTACACCCACAATCGGATGGCATGGTAGAGAGGTTTAACAGAACCATCTTGAATAACCTCTCCCTTATGGTTTCCAGAAATCAGCAAGATTGGGATTTGAAGCTACCGCTGTTTCTTCTTGCATATCGCAGTGCTGTCCATGAGACTACCGGATATACTCCTTCACAGATGCTCTTTGGTCGCGAACTTCGTCTCCCTTGTGATCTTCAGTTTGGTCGTCCACCGGATACATCTTCATCGCCAGAGGAATACCTTCGAGACCTTCAGGCACGTCTTGAAGATGTCCATAACTTCGCTCGAGACCGAATCAACCTGACGACCGAAAGAATGAAGACAAGGTATGACACAAGAGCGACGGGACATGAATTCCAAGAAGGTGACAAAGTTTGGTTGTGGAACCCGATTCGACGTAAAGGACTTTCTCCAAAGTTGCAAGCCAACTGGGAAGGTCCCTACACAGTCCTAAAAAGACTGAACGACGTCGTGGTTCGTATAAGAAAATCATCTGCTTCAAAACCAAAGGTAGTACATTATGATAGATTAGCTCCTTATCGTAATGTAGAGTAAAAATCAGTAGACCATGGTCTGTTTGTAAATAGTATAGATAATTTTAATCTTTTCTATTTTCTTGTATTTTTAGTTGCTTGTGTATGTAATGTGCTCTGTATCCTCTTGAAATGTAAATTCTTTTATATTAAATTTGGCCTCCTATCAGGGGATTGTACTGCCCGGGACGTGCAGTCCTTGAGAGGGGGCAATGTTACAAATTTGTAAATAATGATTATATTTGTCGTAAAATATCTCAGACAGATCAGAAATTCTCACATTTTGGGCAAAAATTGCGGTATTTAGACGTGTTGTAGTTTAAAAGCGGATTTCCTAATGATTTGGCGACTTGGCGACAGTTGGCGAGATTCTTGGCGACGGTTGGCGAGATTTTTGGCGACTTGGCGAGAAATCGATACTTCTGGAAACATCCATCACCTAAGCTCTAGGACCAATATTTTTCGAGATAGCCTAGAAGCTTCCAGAACCTTGGCGAAATTGGTAGATTTTTCCGCCAAGTCAGGTATAAATACCGCAGCCCGACATGGAAGAGTCAGTTTTGTGAAGACAGTCAGTGAGTGAAGACGATTAGTTGTGACTGCTAGTTGTTCTCTGTCTGAGGTATTTGAGACCTGTGATTGGAAGCTATTTCTTATTGTATCTGACGAATTGTAGCTGTATAATTGTGATTGTTACAGCGGGAATTTCGTTTATCTAGTGAAGTTTTTACGAATAAAAGTCTTGTGTTCATTAAGTGGTCGCTTTATTCAACTCTCAATCAACACGAACCCGTGGAGCTCGGTACAATATTAAAGACTTTAGTATGTGAATTGTTACTGTTGAAATTATATTGCCATTATTTTTCTCTAGAATTTTTGAACTTATAGTCGTAGTATATTTGAATTATGTTAGAAAGCCTTTTTTATTCTTTCAGGCACAATTTACTATCGCAAAAAAACCCACTTCTCATTGTCTTTTTGATTTTTTCATTTTAGAAGACTTAGTGTACAGATTCTGTAATTTGATATTTTCCAAGAATTACGAATATTCTTCACTTTTCTTGAAAACTTTTTTTTCTCATTTAATTGTGGACAAACATAGAACTACACTTATAAATCTTAAATTTTTAAATTATTAATTATCAAAGTGTTATAATATTGATTGAAAAATAAATTTAAATCCGTAATAAATATTAATTCAATTTTGCGTGCACATTTTCCTATTAGAATTTAAAATTTTTCTTATTCTACTTTTTGATATGTAAATCTAAAAATTATGCTAAAAATATTCTAAAAAATTTATTTACCTTAAACCTTTACCTAAAACATACCTTTATTATGTTTTATGGGATGTAAAATACATGGTCAGCTTTTATTCGACGTATGTTTTAGTTTTGTTACGATTTCAATAATCAATGTTGTTCATGGATCCATTAAACTTCTCTTGGGTGCTCTGTGAGAAAACTTGCATATTTTGATTGGTACTTGAACTGTGTAAATTATACATCATTGTAAAAAAAATCTCTCAGAAATCCCTTTTCAGACAAATGCATAATATTGTTGCTTGTTTAACAAAGATTAATTCAGCAATTTTATTATTAATTCATGTTGAATCACTTGTTGAGCTAGAAAAATGAATTTCTATCTAAGGAATATGATGTGTATCTGAAAAGTAGGGCACACCCACAATTATTTTCAATCCAACTGTTGATTTTTAATAAGTTACTATTAATGGAATATTTTTTATTATCTAGCTTGTGATGGAATTGCACGCACACATTCTTATACATATTTTTTTTCAATATATTTAGAGCATTTTAATTATCAATGGGTGAAAACTGTTAACATTTTCTGATGAAACTAGATTATGAGTGAGTGGTGTCCTACATTTCAATAAAAGATTTAAACTTAGAGAAAAAAATTTTCGTGGTTCGTTGCGCATTAATATTTGTCATTACGAAGGTTTATAGATTATATGTCGTTTTTCCCTTTACCCATTCCTCTAGAAGGAGGAAGGAAACTTCTCAACATCACATAAATCATATAAAGAATAGAGCCCGGGGGGAGATGTGGAATTGCTTGAGGTGTAGGTGGTCGATGATGATGGGGGTGTGAAGCTGGAGTTGTGCGCTACAACTTTTGCTGCAAGGTGCGAATATATATCTGAGAGCTTCATCGACTCCAGGTGTGAATGGCGAGTTTGCTATTGGCTGCCATTCGGGGCTCATCAATTTGCGGCCTAAAGTACATTAAGTTAAGGAGAGAGTTTTTGGGATAGGTGGCGTCAGCGCGCGTTATAAAAAAGAGGGGAGGGGTGAAAGTTTTCTGCCTTCTCTTTTCCTCTGAATCCAATCGAATAAGGTGGGTAAGAGATGAAAACTATCGAACTGCAGCGATCGATTTTCATTCAGTTGCCGAATTCCAGCAGATTCCTTGGCCTTTTCCTCTATCGACTTCTTTACCGTCTATTTCCCTCTTTTTGTTTTTCTTGTTTATGATGCTATTTTGCTGTTTCTACAGAGAAAGAAATTCCTGACTTCACCAGGAGGGCAAGAAATAGTTATTCTTAGTTTCATCAATAACAAAACCTCTTATCTTTAATATCCTTGCCACTACTTTGACGCGCGGTTCTTTAAAAGAAGTCACTGTTTTTAGATCTTTCACATGCTTTTTCTTGCTTGCATCTTTATACCATATGCTTATAAAATTGAAATTCAAGTTTCACTATCTAGACTAAATGGAGTCGTGAAGCTGTTCACTTCGATCATTTAAAACAAATTTTACTCAGCTCTTATGTTTGAAGTTATTAGTTGGATCGAAAAGAAATTAAAAAATTTTTTGATGGCCAAAAAATATTAGTTCCTTATAGAAATCTTAAATACTTATAAAAATAGTTCCCATAAATTTTTAACGCTTTTTGCCATCGTAAAGGCAATTGTTAGATTCGCTTTTCAAAAATATTCCTTCCATTTTTTTATTCGAAAACTTTTCAAAGTGCGTTTTCACTTTTCTAGCAGTTTTAAATTTACTACCCCTTAATGCTATAACAATCTGAAAAGGTGATGGTAATCTAATGACGCGAAATCTGGTGAATAGGGTGGGTAAAATAAAAGCTTCAATCCGAACTGCTATATTTTTTCCTGTGTTATTTTTGCTGCGAGATGTCTTGTGTTATCGTGTTTGATTATACTTTTTTTATTATTTACCAAGACATAATTTTTCATGAACTCTTAACTTCATTTGCTTGTGTTCACAAACTGCAGTTGTAACGATCGGATCAGATTCAAGCAGTTAGATTCTAGAAAAATCCCACCTCACACAATACTTTATTGTTAATGCTGCTCTGCTATCGGAACACGATCTTCTCCAAGAAATTGTCATTTTCGTATAGGATTATTGTAGAGCTCACATCTTTTTCTCACCTTCGTCGCAAAAAGGCTCAGCTTTATATAAAGACGAGAAAATCATATGTCGTTGATTGCGCTGAGTTCATCAATTCGAGAACTACCCAAATTCTTTGTCTGTTCAATTTTCCTATGCTTCAGAATTATTGACTGATAGTCTTCAGTAATAATTTCTTAATTGTTTGATGAGGATTTGAATTCATCGCCTACACGATACTATCTAATTTTTTAGAACTTCCTTCTCGTGCAGCATCTTTGAGATTCCTATTTCCACTTTTAAACCACGTATGACACTTTCAATTTCAGAACATGCCGCTAAGTATCGGCAATTTTTTTTTCTCTTAGTGACTTCATTCTTTGATTGAACAAAATAGCATAATATCGCAAGCATACTTGTTTTGTTAGTCTTAATTTATTTTCTCCTAAATAAAAAATATCCCCACGATTTTATTTACAATCAAGTTTAAGTATAACAAAAAATTTCCACATTTGTTAGTGGACTTGATACAATTGAAAGAGCTCATCAACGAAATTTAAATTACTTTTCGGCTTATTCTTTCGGTATTTTGAAATTATTCTATTGTAAATGATTTTGGAAAATAATTCTTAATGAGTTTTGTTTCTGAACTAAGAGCTGATGAATATTCAATTGAATCTACTTGTATTATGGTTAAATACTTAGGAACTAATCAAAGATGTCTTAATTATATATAAGATTATTCCACTCGAGAGTTATTATTACTTATAATAAAAAGAGATATTTTATCTATCCTTGAAGTTTAAAGAGCACCACTACATGCTCAAGGAGAAAATCCACAAATGAGAATGGGAGAAGAGGCCTTGTGGAGAAAAAAGTTGTACTCGATGGCGGCAAAAGAAAAGTTTAGTTCCTTTCATTTCCGCTTTTCCTTGGTTCTCCGGAAATTCAAGCTGCTTCTGAGAAAGCCGGAAATTCCCGTTTCTTGCTCCAAGAGGATAGGGACATGTGCATAGGGGGATGTCCATCAAGCCAATTACCATCACTAAATGAAAATTTTTGTTTGCAATCTAAGTTACTATCTTCTGATGTTCTGTAATTATTACATTAAGGAAGGAATTGACACGATATATAGCAATTTTTAATGTTTATTTAACTGAAACACACCAGTTCAATTGGAATGAAATTCAGAGACTTGTGAATATATACAAAAAATTTAGAATATGTTCAATATCTGGTTATAATTTTATTTTGTTTTTCTACGTGTTCGTTATTTTTGAAAGCTAAAAAAAAAATCAACTGGTTTGGAGTAAGTGCTACAGTTCGTATTATATATTTCAGGAAAACAACTAAACAAATTTGTGTTTTTTTGCGTCTATTAACAACTCCATCCAATTTCTTTAATAGGAATTTATAATTATTATACACATATTTATAACTTAGAATCATGGGCGATTTTGAATGTTTTCCATTGTAATTTCTGTTATACATTAGTTTTTTATATGTGCACTTCCTTTCAACATAAAGTGTTGTATTATGCTAGTTTTTTTTTTCTTTCTTTATAATGACTTCGTTGATTTGAAGGGTTTTCCTTTTTCTCTGGCAAATATTTTTGCAGTGGGTTGTATCGGAGTTCTCGACTGACTTCTTTAACTTTGCGTTTTTCAAAGTTAACTTTATGGTTAAACATCGCTACATTTGATATTTAATCATTATTGTGAGTTTTGAAATAAAATATTTAAGCCATATTTTTCTGTTTGAAATGCATTGTTGAAAAATGTGCTCATTTAAGATCTTGTATTTAACCACTTATGCCAATATATATATATATATATTATTTTATTCTGCATTGTTGAACATTTTTTGCGTATTTCTCATCTATTTTTATTTTTACATGAATAGAAACATAAAAAAATGATTACGGTATGTTGTTAAGTGAGAGTTGATTAAAAAACAAACTATGAAAAAAATATCATGAATTGTTGTAATAAATGCTTTTCCTGGTGTTGCTTTATATAAAAAGTAAACATGTAATATCTCAAAGTTAAATAAATAAAAAAAACTTCAGAAACAAAGAATAGCAAACATTTTGTTGAAATGTTTCCTGATTTTGATGTATAGCGGTGACTTGACTCTCCTTCCGAGCGATGGAAGAAAAATACTATCCAGTGCCATTTAACTTTTTCGTTTGTCATATATATATTTTTTTTCCTTTCACGTGGCGTTATTTTTATTTTGGTCAGTTTTCATTCTCCAGAATGGAAAACTGCGAACCAAAAAGTGAAGGGTTTGGTGGGGGTAGGTGGTCTAACAAAAACGATGAAATATTTGGCGGTGGCCTACTTCTAAAGCAGAAATCGTCAAGACGTCAGTCGTCCCTCGCCGACAGAGTCCATTTGATATCGATTTGTGGCTTGGATGTGTGACTTCCTCCATTGTGTGTTTATATATATAATATATATCCTACCTTCGATCGCATGTATTCTTGTAGGGGGTTAGACAACGAAAATAAAAGTGGATCTTAGTATCTGGAGAGCCAGCGTTCCAATTGGAATGTCTGTAATATGACCCCACTTTTATCATTCTACCGGTCTAGATTGACCCTAACGGGCTCTTTCGTGTACACCGTTTTCTAAAAGTAAAATCATAGAGGAGAATATAGTTTCGCCAGCAGTGATGTTTCCAACATCGCTATCGTGACTTTCGTATTCTCTTTTGCCAACGGTTCAATTGGATTACGTTTGCGTTTTGGCAGCGTCGTCGCTTTACACGGCCAATAATATTTTCTAGAGAAATGTTATTTCCATTTACAGCTTCTGTATTTCTTTACCGTGTAAGGTTTTGAGAAATCTAGTCGTAGATTGAAGAACGAAATCTGTTTTGTGTGGTGGTTCTATTTATAGGTTCCGTTCTTTATTTGTGAGGAAAAATTGTTAATATACAAATAATTTTGACATAGTTAAACATGTGAAATTGTAGTTTAACCCAATGAATCTAATATCAAACATTTATACACATTGATCGTTTTACTATTTAGGAATCTATAAATGTAAAATTTCAATTTTATTCTTTTTTTATTGAATCTAAAACTCAATTTATGTAGTTATCATATCCAAGTAGATTCGCAATTAGTTAAAAACAAGTGATGCTTGCATTTTGAAGTTTTTTAAATTTGAATAGATTTTAGCAATTTCACTAGGTATTTTATCATAAATTTTGATCTTGTTCTTGAAAATGAACTTTTTTAAAAATGGGATTGTTTTTAAATTTATGTAAATGTAAAACTTAAATTTTCTTTAATATAAAAATGATTTTTTCCTATATAATGTATAATGAGTTTAATACCAGTAGCAATTTATACTTATTTTAGAATATAGTAAAAAAGGGTATACGCTTTTTCCTGTGTTTATTTTTAAATTTCAATATTTGATGATGAAACATTTTTCCAATGTTTACTTATACCAAGTGTTATAGTGCAAATATTTGAAATGTATTTATTTATTATTTGTTAGACAGTTTTATTTTAATATAGAACCTTGCATATTTCCTTATGTTTTCTGGCTATGATGACATGCTTTATCATTGACGATTCGCATGATTAGTTTTATTTAATACCTATAGTGTTACGATCTCAGTTGTTCCCGATAAGTGCGGTCTTTTCTTGTGAGACTTCTCTTCCTATTGTTCTCGCGGTAACTGCTTTTATCTTTTGTTGTCTAAGTTTCTTGTGAAGTCCCTTTTTCTTTGCACCCCTTCTAGATCTTCCCGCCCTGGCTTACACGATGCCCTTGTTCGATCAGGCTTTATTTTCCTGCGTAACTCTCGCGTATCGCTTTTGTGTTGCAGCGAAAATCAATTTACCATTTTTAAAAGCTTTTTTTTTTGCCCTTCTTACCTCCAGGCTATTGCTAGTTCCAGCATCGTGTCAGCTGCCGACATTGATTTATTTGATGGTACATAAAGGAAGATGGCTGTGTAATTTTTTCCCCACCTCGATTACCTTTTCGAAGTTAACTTTTGTCTGCGAAGTTTAATCCATTGTAGGTAAAAATGTTCTTCACTAACTGGAAAAAAGTCAACTGATGTGTTTGTGGTCTCTTGTATACAAAGTTTATCCCTGTGGGACACTTAGTGTGCATGGTTGTCCTTTGTAAAGAAAGAGTTCTTTCTGTCCCCAAGTGGCAAACTGGCTTTTTATTTTATTTTTTTACAACAGTATCGTTTTATTATAATGATTCATATTTGAAACTTTTGTGTTTTTAGCTTCACTTATTTGAGTGCTTATGAGATTAATCGGTTGAAAGTCAAATATGCACATTATAATCTTTATTAATTTGCGGAAATATCTTAATATATTGAGATTAGAAAAATAGAATATTTACTGTTTCTTTAATTCTAATTTTTAGTTATTGTATTTAAAAAATTTTCTATGGGGTTAACATTTTTATTTTTTGTAAAGATTTTAATAATTTAACAAGGTGTCTGAAATTCCTTTATTAACTCCTAGATTTGTTTTGAAATAACCTTAGCTTGTTTTAATTAGAAAACCATAAACCATGGTAAATCACGACATGATTTCTTGAATTTGGTTTAGTTTATCTAAACCAAAGGGGATAAACAACAAAAAACCATAATTGGTTGAGACGCCACGAAGTAAAGATATAAAATTCAATTCAATTAATATTTTGAATTTTATTTTCTTCAATTTTTTTAAAACTGTAAAACTCCTGCAAATATTAATGTAAAGAAATAAAAATTAATTTCAAAAAAATATTAGTAACATGCAATTTTTTTGTGTAAAAAAAATACATGAGACTTAGATATTTTTGAAAATTATCTAAGACGTTTCGTTATTATAGTACTTATAACAAAAGAGATTTATATAGAATAATTTAATTCGATATTTGAAATGAAACGATACAATGTAGTTAAAGGGAAAACAATATGATAATGTTAGATTTTCTTAATACGATATCTGAAAGATAATGTTAGGCAAAATTATGTTATGGTGCTTTGATATTTGTCATACATCAAAATGGATCAATATTAAATGTTAACGAAAAAAGCGTTATTAAGTATAGAAAACCAAGATTATTCTACTGTCAGTGGTAAAGTATTAAAGATTTTCAAAAAGGCATTATTTTAAATGAAAGTTATTCTGTCAAAATCGTACTTTTCTGAAGTTTTAAAAATTAATTTTAATTCATATCTGTTGTAGACATCCTATTATAAAATACAAATGAATATATGTTATTCAAACACTTCGCATATATGAAATAACTTTTTAGCAGCATAATTTAAACCGTCCTCTATTTTTGTATTTGCTTAAAAAATATATAATTAACATACATTTGCTGTTCGTACTTTTTATAATCTGTTGTATTTTGTTCTGGTATTCTGTGGTGTAATTTTGAAGTTTTTTGAATTATAGTAATATTCTATCAATCTTTTCCGTTTTACTAACCGTATATTGAATTTCTTCTGAGAATAAAAAAATGAAAGAACCTAGTTCTACCGCTTTGGCGAAAGCAAAAAAAAAAAAAAAGGTCATCGCGAACAACACCCTCTTGCTTGAAGTGGAACCCTCTCTTCGATATGGGATGTTTTTCCCTATCAACGGGTAATAAATAGCCACTAGGTATTGGTACTCGAATCGCACCCATTGATCACGAGAAGTAATAAAACTGAGCTATATGTCCCTTTATAACGTTTTTTCCTGCAACCCCCTTTTCTTATCCCCGATTTTGCCCGGAACTGTATTCATTCCGGAATACTGTCACCCCTTTCCAACGCTTGGGAGGAATAAATTTTAAAATGGAAATGCACACCCGCGCCCCCAACGTTATGGGTGTTAGGGTGTCACTGTTAAGCATTCCATCCAATTGGGAAGTAGGATGAAAAAGTGGTTTAACTTCATTTGTTCGAAGAAAGGATTATTTTTCTCTTATTGAGATAAACTGATTGCTCTACCGAAGCAATTATAAAATAAATTTTTAATTAAAAACACGGAGAAATAAAGATGTGTTGAGTAATTTTTGTGAAAAAATATTTATAGTACATAAAAATTCTTAATGTTTTTTTTTTTTTTTTGAAGATACCTTCTATGTTATTATATGATCATAGGTTGCAAATTTATGCTTTATCCTAAATTCAATTCTCCTTCGGGTTCAAAATACAATTATTTACACAGGAAATAATTAAAATTTTCTGGAAATTTTCTATAATCTTTTTATAAAAATTTCTTTTGTCATAAAAATTTGATATTCCTAACAAGTGAACATACTATCTCCCGGAATCATAAGTCGGAATGACTTAGTTCAGTGCCGGTTTTCATTCTTTTAACATACTTGATTCACTTTGACGCACAACAGTTAAATTCCTCTCCTAAGCTGCTTAAAGTATTTGGGCATGTTGTCTATCGACCCAATGTTTGGGTTTAAATAAGGGCGTGTCAATACATTTGGTGTGTACTTTGGATACTAGCCGCGCACTTGTCTTCCCTTTGTAGAATTTTAAGTTCAAAAGAACATTTCTTACTTTTTCAGCAGTTTTGTTCGTTCGCTACCTCTTGCTTATATTGTTGCGGGAGTTGTTAAAACATAACTATTTTTTAAAATTTCTAGTAGTCTTAAAACTGTTAGTGGTATTGATGAGTTATTTGTGTTTTATATTTATTTCTAATAAGGATACGAATTGAAAATTTTGTTTATTTACTAATATATGTATAAATATTTTCTTTCTGTATCCAAGTTTTTTCAAAGTTGCAATAAATTTAACTGGTCATATTTATGAAATCCATTTAAAGTACTTCAAACTATATTGAAGTTAAATTAAGTTCTTAGAAATAAATTGTTTAGAAACTATTCAAAGAGGTTATAAATAAAATTAGGGAACAGGTCATAATTGTCATTTTATGATGCAAAACCATACTATTCGCAAGCTCGCCTATATAAATTTTTAGTCTGTACATTGGTGAAAACAGAGTACGTATAATTTTAAAGGCACCTTTTAATAATATAGTAGCATTCTGTTGAATACTTTTCTGTTGAACTGTCGAAGTGTAAGTTATGCGAGAAATTTATAAATTCAACCTTTTTAATTGAAGTTGAATAGAAATTTTCTAAATTATACAGTGTTTAAACAAGAAACGAAACTTAACCATAATGATAAAATATGTAGTGTAAATTATTATTGATATTAATAGTTTTTATGTAATATTATAATTAATTCTCTGTTACTATACTTCATCTGATAAGTAAGGCGATTAATAATAGAATAATTTTTTCAATAAATTATGGCAAAATAAACTTTTTTGGAATATTTTGATTTATTGAAGTTCATTTTTAGTTTCAAATACATATACTTTTAGAAGAGCTTAATTTTTTGTTATTACGAAGTTAATGTTTTCAAATTGAGTCTTCAATTTCTTGTTTGTGCATGTTATTACAAACCTATTGACCTCCAGAAAATTTAAAAGCAATAAATTCAATTTAGTTTTTAGATTGCATGGCAAGATTGGACCACTTTTATGACTATCAGAGCTTTTATTTTACGGTCTCGCGTACTCAATTTATCAACAGTCTATCATCTGTAGTTGAAAAAAGAGCGTCTCTCCTGCTAATGCCATCCCGTTTCATGCGGGGTGTTGGGAGTGTGAGGTTGCCACACACACAGTAGCAGAAAATCCTTTTCTTTCACCCTTTCATGTAAATTGCCGTCTCATTTTACCCTCTTGCATATTCAAGCGGGAGCAATTTTATTGATTGCTCGCTTTACTCCGTGCACTGCCTGTTTGTGAAGGTAACCTTGGTAACGCTTTGTATGCGTGTGTATGCGTCTTCGCTGTGTTTTGCGATGGGGCCATGCATTCTAGATGTTGCTGCAAAAGTAAATGGGAGAAGGAAAAAATAAACAAGGGGTTGGGGTGGTTCTGTGCGCCTGTTTGGGAACGCGGGGGCGAGGAGCGTGCTTATGGAAGAAAGGCCCTTTGTGTTTCACTCTCCTTTTTGGCGCCAGATGCGTTGCTGTTTAAGCAAATAAAGTATTGTTTTCGTCATAAAAGGAAAATTACTTTTATATAAAGCGTATGCACGCGCTACTGTTTTCGTAGAGAAATTTTGAGACTCAGTCTTTATAATCTCATTATGTATCTATGTAGATGTTATATATTAGGTTGTTTTGGGAAGATATTGCTTTTCTAATTTTTTTCATACTTTTTTTTTAAAAAAACCTTTTTTTTATTTACTTCAAAATCTAACGTTAAAGATAGCTTTTTTTATTGTTATCTGAAAGTTAAGAGGAGTTGACTTCATCGATATATTAAAACATATTTTTTAAAATTATTTTTAGTATGTAAAATTTTTATTTTATTTTGTGTAATTCCAATCATATAGTGTTATACTTTTATTTGTTGTCTTGTTAAATTCAAAAATGCAAAATACATCTTAAATATTTTACCAAGAAAATTAGATGTTTAAATTGCATAAATTTAGAAGTCTCTTTATTTTGATTTTCTTATTGTGTTTTTTTTAAAAGTAATATTTTTATAGATTGTTTTCACACGCAAACACACGCACGTTACTTCCGCATATTATTTCACGTTATATTATTTAAGCATAAAAATTTATTCACACAGATATCTTATGTTGTAAAAATGTATAAAGCCTATCACTTCCGAGATACAGATATGTATTGATGCATTTTTCCTGTACTCCATTGTAAATGTATTTAATTATCAGAAGCCATAGTCTAATATTATATAGGCAATTTACGGAACTACTTTTTTCCTTTAAAGAAGCAGTTTTCCTGTTTAAGTTTTTCGTAGCAATTTGTTTATATTAATTATAACTATTATTATATCATAGTCTAATATTATTATATCAAAGATAAATTAGGTAATGCACGAATTTTTTTCTTTGGCTCTACAGGGGATACCTTCAAGTTCTTTATATTTCAGCTTCCATTCTTAACTAGGAGTGAATTAAATTAACTATTCTTTAGGAAGGTACTCCTAAGCGAAGAAATGCGGGCGAATTTAGCTATAAAACCAATTCTTTCCACAGTGGGAAAAAGACCTTTCCCATATTTCATTTGTTTACGCTTCTTCGAGACAAGTGTATTGGTCATTTATGTTCTTTCCAACTGCACTCTCTTTCCGTCTTGCTGGAATAAAAAAGAAACACTCAACAGTCCGTGGATCCTCGTCATTGCTTAATCAAGACGAATGCGCGGTTTCCTGTATAACGAACAAAATTTCTCATCCGGCTGTTTCTTTTATTTCGCTCCGAGCTCTCCTCCTGTAATTCTTGGGCTCTCTGGGGAGATGGAATTTGCTCGAGTCTAATGCCGGCCCGAATCCTCTCAAAACAATGATCGTGTGGGGGTTTGGCTTTTCCCCCCTTTCCTTCTACTCGACATTACCTCTGTTTATAGGGGCTGTTTTCATTTGCCTCTTTTTTTCTCTGGGGACAAGTTTGCTTTGTCCGGTGAATATTTTCGAGGAAGTTGTAACGTGTGATAATTTTTTTTCTAGAACAGTCTGAAGTTCCAGGTAACATTTTGGGCGTAGTGATTTTGTATTCTTTCGATTTTTTAAAAGGGCAGCTATGTCCATGTGCTGAACAATCCAATGATATCTTGAATGACTGTTTATTTGTTAAATAAAATCAAATAGCTTAGACTAAGTTGGCTTTAAATTTCACTAAAATATTTCCTACTTCGAATTCCTTCTTTATCAATGTGTTGGCGTTCATGGAAGAAATATCAAGCTAACTCGATTTATTTTAGGTTATCATAGATTATTTGCTCAATATTACAGATTTTAATGTTTTTTTTTCAGAGTTTTTACAAAGAAATTTTTTTCTATAGTACGCACACACACATATATAGTGGAAACTATTTCTAATATAGATACCCCGTAGAACAATAGCCGAGCTGGCAGCCGAATGGTTAGCGCTCTTGCCTTCGGTTCAACAGTTCGTGGGTTCGAATCCCACCTTGGGCATGGATGTTTGTAGTGGTTCGGAATCCACTTTAAGCCGTAAGTCCCGGTCTAATTAGCCCTCGTGTGCAAAAAATGACCGTTGAGCGACAAACAAACCAAACCCGTAGAACAATGGTTGTAATCACACGCTGATGATTCTACAAGTGAACTAAAGCTTCTAGTTGTGGCTTTTACCTCAAATACCTTTAAATTTCTATGGCCGTTGGCCTAATAACTCCAACTTCGATGCTGAAATAGCATTCAAACAGGCAACTATTGGTTAATCAACCTAGAATTCATTACCTCGACATGGAGTTTTTTTCGTTACTCGCAGGATGCAATCGTGGCTCAGCTCTTTCAATCATACCTCATAAATCTGTACTCTGGTTACTCGAGACCTTCTCAGCGAGGCTATTCACTTGATCTCAGCTAGGCTATTTACTTATTTGATCCCTTAATAACCATTATTACATTTATAGGACCGAAAATGCTGACATTCTTGCTGCGAAGGATTGCTGTCTCCAACAACTAACCCTCTATCTCATTTTTCCTCTGCATTTAAAACTAGCAAAAAATATCAGCAACTATGTCATATAGATTCGTATTTTTAATGCAGGAGGAAATAGCTGTCAGCTGTTGGACAGTCCCGGGCAGCTGGAACTGCCTTGTCATATTTTTATTACGAATTTAAGGAAAATGACATATTACGGCTATCTATGTTCTTATTTAAAACCTTATTGTTTTATTCTATTCATATATTTGTCACGTTTACTCGTCTGGGGAAACAAGATTTTGATCACATTTTGACATATTGTCTAAAGAGAACTATCATTTGAAAACTGTGGCAAAGAGAGCTGGATTAACAGCTGATTTATTTTGCCCCGCAAGTTGATAGTTGTGGTAGCTTAAATATCTAAAATCTCGACGTAGAAAAAAATCTTAAAAAAATATTTAAACTTCACTGTGTTTTGCTCAATATTACAGATTATAATTATTATTATTTTTTTTCAGATTTTTTTTAAAGAAATTTTTTATAGTACATGCACACACACACACACACACACACACACACACACACACACACACACACACACACACACACACACACACACACATATATATATATATATATATATATATATATATATATATATATATATATATATATATATATATATATATATATATATATTATGCCCGATATTTTATTCTCTAGTTATAATACATCTGACAGTTGAATAAATAGAGCTCTTGTTTTCTATTCCGCAGTTGGTTTTAATTCTCGATTCGAGTCTAGATGTTTGGAGTTAAACGGAATCCACTATGAATAGTATGTAGGTCCTGGTCAAATTATCTGGTGTGTGCAAAAATAAAGCAAACGAATCATAACTCAAAAGTATCCTGATATAAATTTTAAAGAAATTATAGTGAAATTAATTTTAGAATAAATACCTTTAGAATTTTCTTCTCCCTTTAAAATGTTATTAGGCAGATTAATTTTTTGCTAATTGTTTTTATTTTCATTCATAATTTTCTGAAGTAGAAAGGGCTATAACATGAGAACTGATGTACAATATTTTTCGGTTAATTCCATCTTGTAGAAAGCAACAATATATGGTTTACTTATCTTTTGATACCTGTATTTTTACAAGTGGCCTTGAATACACTTGATCACTAGCGATATGCCAAACCACCCTTATATTTTATCAATTGTTCTCATTAATGAATTAAATTTCTCATGTTTGCGATTTATTTATAAAAGAATTATAATATAAAATAAATTTATTTTCAGCATATATAAAATGTTTATAAATGATTTACGTCTTAGTTGGAAGATTTTTCCTACTGTTTGTCAGATTGGACTCTGATAAATATTTTATTTGATCTAAAACTGCTTCGAATCGAAGTGATATAAACCGCATTACTAGGTCAAATATTTGACATCGGAAAGCGATCAGGGTACAGGAATCCAAACAGTGCATGGGCAGAGCTAGTATAGGATTCCTGTACTCTGCGCGCGTGAAGGACAGCTGCGACATTTCTATATTCGTGCCTCAAATCTAAAACGATTGGAGGAGCCCCCCATTGTTTATTATTAGTTAGTCTGCTGATTCACTCTGCAATTCCATATTGATTGTGGGGTAGAAGGAACGCCCGATTGCCATTCTCTCCGGCCGTTTGCGAATTAGCTATTTTGTAGCATTCGGGGCGCGATGGGGTGATGAGGGGCATGCGCGGGCAGTACGGCGTCTGCGCTGATGAAGGGCGCTGCTCTCACTCACTTCGGAGTTCCTCGGATGGACAGACGGCCGGGGCGCTCCTCTGTGCTTGCTCACATTAAACGCCGGTGCGCTTCGTTCGAAAAGTGGACCGGACTGCGGCCTCTGCGAGGGAGGAAGCCCTGGCTGTGCTCTGCGCCCCGTACACTCGTTGCGCCACATTAGGGGGCACTTCCATGTTGATTGAACCGTACACGACGGCCGTCCGACCGCATCCGCAGCTGGTGTCCGGAGCCGCCCTCTGTCCGGATCCGGCCTCCTCCGCCGACGCCCTGACTCTCTTCACCCCGTGGGTCGGCGGGGCGGCCACCGCTGCGGCCGGCAGTCCGTACGCGGCTGCTGCCGTCCCTGCGGTCGTGCCCCAACAACCGCAGCAGCAGACAACGGCACTTTTCCGGGCTGCCACGGTGCCCCTGCACACTTTGCGGACCGCCCTCCTCCAGCAGCAGATGATGACCAAGGTAGATTTGCCACCGCAGACACCCTTAGTAAGTTGGTCTTCTGTATCTCTTTAGTAAACTTATGTTCAGCTAATTGTTTTTCATTCTGGAATAATCTTTTCAAGAAGCTCCTCTAACTTTTTCAAACTCTTATTATTTCAAGGTCTGAATGCATATTTTAGGCATTACATTTTTTAGTGTTGTCCATTTTAAATAATGCTACAAAATTGTAAAATGCTATTTTTGTTGTTTAAATGTTTTACTTATTTGAGAACCATTTGTTGAAATTTTCATGCCGTTGAAATGGATGATATCTGAAGCTCAACATTCAATAATTTTGATCGTATTTTCTTCATCAAAATTGTGTAAGCTTTCGTCAAGAATTACTTTATTCCTTTCATGTGAGAGCGCAGTTTTCATTTTGCCCCGCATTCGTGTGATGAATAATATACTATAGCAGTGTTCCAATTTCAGGAAAACCACACCGTGCATCTCTTCGACAGTTCTTTTATTCTTATTTCTTTTGTATGTGAAACCAACTATTGATAGATCGGCGGTGTTCTTTGTTGGCATTCTTCCAGTTCAAATGCTTAACTATTTCGCTCTAGTTACTTTCCCTTCTGCTTCATCCATGCTTCACCCTTTACTCTTTAAGAGAAGAAAGTTCAATAATTTTATTCTAATTAGTTTAATTTAATTAATTAAATTTAAATGGGCAGCTTGGCTTTGTTCTTGCCATTTTTTTTTCGAATAAAATTTAAGTACTTTTCATTTAAAGCTGAATATTTGTGAATGATGTGTAAAATGTACCGTGAAAATTATTTATAATTGTTGTGCCACAGTTAATTATACGTATTGCTTTTATAGTAGTTTAATCAACTAGCCCTTCTCTATGATTTTTTTAATCTTTTTGCAGCATTTAATTGTCTGTTTTTACTGTTAGGAATTGAAAGTGTGGTCTATATAAAGGTTGAGATCATAAACAAACCCGAGTTTCTGTTTCTTAATATTTTTGATATATCTTTTTAATATAAATGTTTCTATTGGACCTACCAATTTTTTTACACTTTTATAATTTTTTTTACTTAGAGTGTCCAATTTCTAAAGTTATTGCATTATATTAGATGCAGATAAACTATAATTAAATTTAAAAAGAATTAGCTGAGATTTTTTTTCTAATAATGACTTTAAAATAATTAGTAATCTTTTTACAAAACGTAATTTTGGCTCCAAATTTTTGTTTCACTCATCAAATAAATTGTTCTATCTTGTAAAATTATAATCAGCATTTACTTCAATATTTAAATTCATTTTTAAGCGAGAATCGTCCGTATAAGTGGTTGATTTTTAGAAATATGTAAAGCAATTTCCCAATTCATATCACTTTTTTAAAATGTCTCTGAGAGCCAATTTTGTATTGTTTAGTTTCGCAAATAAGTAAATGATTCAAAATATTTTTCATTCGAGTTCAATTAATATCAAATTTACTTTCCTCCCCTAAGTTTAAATAATTTCTTGAAAATGTTTTCAGGAATTACATAGAGCTTAATATATACAGTCTACTTTAACAGCTTTTTATGTTTTGATATTTAATTATATTGTCAATTTGCTGTGCTCATTACGGTATTTAAAGTGAGGCATATATTTCAGAATCTACTTTTATGGAAGTAGTTCATTTCCAATTTTAATGAAAAATCTTTATGTAAATATTTTTTTCTTAAAGAAAATTCAGTTTAGTTTAAAATGCTCTGAAATTATAAAAGACATTAAATTTCGTTCATTTTTTTTTAGACTTCTCATGTCAAATAGAATATTGTACCGTCTAATTTAATCGATAATTATGTATTACTTTCGCTAAGTTTATATTTGGCAGTTTAGATTACTTTTAATCTGTGTTTTTATGAAGCATATTTGTTTGCTAATGGAAAGGTGTTTAAATTATTTCTCTGGTGATGATATCGAATTGTTCTTTATAATCCTTTATACATTGAATTACATAAAAATTATTTAACAATTTTATTTTTCAACTGAGACGTACTCCGCGTGCAAAAAGTGTATTTCGTTTATGAATTTGTTGCCTATGAATATCTATTTCTAATTCTTTTTTGTATTAACGTAGTGTTTAAAAAAATTCTTAATTTATAAATTTTTATGAAATAAGTTATCAATTTTCCTATGAATAAGTTATCATAGCACATTAAAAATAAAGATAACATAAAATATAAAATTCTTACAAAAATTTTTGTATGAAAGATGCTTTTTTTATTAAGTAGCACGTGTAATGCGTCTGTTTTACTAGATCCCTTTTCAAGGGCATAATAGTTTAAATTTCTTGTTTTAATAAGTGAATTGCATGATACCAATTTAAATTTAATTTTAAATTAATTTTGGAGTTTACGAATGTTTGCACAATTTCTTGCGAAAAGTAAAAATCTTTATACGGAAAATTAAATAGCGCCTGTTGAATAGTTATCGGACAGCCCATCGATAAATCACTTCGTAGATTTAAAATTGAAGCTTGCAAAAGTTTTTACTAATTTAGAATGCATTTTGAATTATAAGTTTCCTCTCCAATTAGTTTTTGAATGCAAAACGTGGCATAAAGCGATAAACAAATAATAAAAAAGTGATGGATAAAAGTTTAAAACATCACTTAAAAAGACTAGTATTGACTGCTATGGACACTTTAGTATTCTATTTCCTTCAGAAATACACGTTGATAGATATATATACTGTGCATAGCAGCACTGTAACACATTCAGCGAGTATGAATGATGTTAATACATTATTCGAACATCAAAATTAAAAAAATAAAATCCCAATTCTGTTTTTCCAGGACTATGAACTGAGAATAGTGGAACGGAATTTTTATCTCTGACAGAACATAATCTGTTTCATTTCAAAATTTCTATTACAGCATTTGTAAATAATTCAAATAATTGATTTTGAACTCATTTTTAAAGTTCCCTACGCTGCGATGGAATAAAATAAAGCTTTGTGTAAGTAAACATGGAGCTTCAACTCTTAAAATTGTCATCCATGTATAACCAGAGTTGTGAAAAAATTGGATCCACCCCCTTTCTACATTCCCCAAGTGTAATTATTATTATTATTTAAAAAAAAAGATATTTGCGACTAAATTTATTATATTTTAAAAATTTTGTTTTTACTCACAGTAGTGAATGGAAATGTACTGAAACTGAGGAGTAGTGCTCTAAATTCAATATTTAATAATTATCACAATTATAAAAAAATATTCCAAGCGATTCACTCTTCATTCTATTCATTTCTATGTAATCTATCCACGTGAGAACTTACTGAATGATGCCGAACGTTTTGCACGTAAATAGTTTTTAAATCGCAATTATTTTCCGAAAGTTATGCCTTTCATGCTATTAATAATCCATTAGTAAAGACTGCGAATCTTGGAAGTTATTTTTATTTCTGCATTATAATGCAGAAAAATTAATGTAATTGTTATTTAGTTATACGTGTTAATATGCGCGCATCCATATACAGTGCACAAACAGGCATATTATATAAACTTGTATGTGAAACAAGTAAGAGGCGTACTTTCAAGGGGTGAAGTACCATAAGTCTTCTCCTTCGCCTTTTTCTTCCTTTTCCCATGTTGTGCAAGTTGTCAAAAGATTGCCACCAAAATGTGATAAACTTGCTTGTAAAAACATAATTATGGTTAAAATATTCTGAATTTTATTTCTCGTTGAGAATTTCACTTCTTAAAAATTAGGAATTTCATGTAAAACTGTAAATTTTTCTTTGAAGTTTTTAGAAGAAATTAAATTAAAAAATAGAATCTTTCATATTAATATGCCGCGTTGTTTATAATTTGTATTGCATTAAATTTTGCTAAGACCGGCACGTTGAAGCAATCGGCTCTTTTTTGAATACGAGTATCTACGATTGTGAAACGTTTTTATAAAGTAGAAGCTGCGTGCTCTGCAAATTAGTATTTTTCTTCATCTCTCATTGATTACTTGCTAAGTAAGCGCGCCTCGTCTACCTCTTTGGCAAGACGCCGACTATCCGTGATATCGCTAACCTTTTGATTGATTAGAGGCTGATCCATCATACAATTGATTGTTTTCCGCCTCTGCAATGCTTTGTCTGATGTCTGAATTCTCTTATCATTACATCAGAAAGAATGTTTATTTCTATTGAGCGTGGATACTTTTGAATGCGTAACATTCATGACTTTGCATATGTGATATAGTAGTTTAATATGAGTGAAACGCATGCTCAGATATTTACACCCATATCATGCTTTGTTATATTTTTGAAAATAATATAAAATCACTCTCCTCTTATTAGTCGTCTGTAAAAACAGTTTCATTCTTATGTGCGCGTCATAAGTGATTTTGAGTAGTATAAATTTTAAAGTATTTAACACAGAATTCTTGTTTATAAAAGATCGGGGTAGAAGGAAATACTATATATAGTTTTACTTTGAACAAAAGGAAATATTTCTTTTAAAGCATTTATAATTGTTAAGAACATTCTAACATTTAACAACAGAGCGTATTTAATTTAGTGGATAAACCTTTTTAATATAAAATCTTAATGCATTCAGAGTTTGTCAGCTGTTTTCTAATGGTTATTGCAACCCCTCTCCGATTTTTACACGGACTGAGCTGGCAGCCTAATGGTAGTGCTCTTCCCTTTGGTTCAACATTTCATGGGTTCGAAACCCACCTTGATTTGGAGCCTCCATTCAAACTGTAGGTCTCGATCTCGTGTGCAAAAATTTGACCGTTGAGCTACAAACAAATCAAAGCAAATAGATTTCAGTTCAGAGGAATCATTGGCAAGAATCAGTCTTATCTCTCCATTTATTTTGAAAAGCTGAGTCACGAAGAGATACTTTCTTATATCTATTATGTTACCGGGAAGGCCATGTGCACATATTCCTTGCCCATTCATCACAACCATTGGATTTTTTATCATGTCTTCTATTCAAGTTTGATGAATAAGATTTACATGCTATCTGATTGTATAAAAACATTCAAAACTTTTACTCACTTTACAAACTTTTACTCACTGCTCACTTTTTAGAAATTAAATTAACATAGAGCACTGCCCTATAAATAAAAACAAGTTATTACAAAACTAAAAATTTTGTTGTACTTAACTAAATGTGCAATGGATTTCTTAGCTTCATATTTTAGTTTTCTCTTTCTGAAATGCGAATTATAGGTATCATGACTGCTGATTTTAATTTAAATGAACATACTAATAGCTTTTAATGATAATAAAAAATAAAACTAATAATTTTAACATTATATTGATAAAATTATACATTTTGTTAGGAATCGAAATGAATTAATTTGGTGAACCTTATAAACATCAAAATTTGTAGATTCATAAAGGAATAAATTATTAAAATGTGAGGTGAAAGGGTTAGCATAAATGCTTCATTCATTTTGAATAGGTTATATTTTCAAAAATATCGTTTATAATGTAAGACAAAATTATCATAAACTCAAAATTTATACCTCTACAAATGTTCATTTCTTGTCACCTTTATGACACGTGCCCTGATGGTAATCCAACTCATTCCATATATTTTATAGTAAACAGCAGTTGTCCTGAAATTGTCGATATCACCACAAAATGATTTGTTTGCGCGGTGGTTCTTTTTCTACTCTCTTAAAGCGCATTGCACAGATATACCGTGCTAATAACAGCTAGCTTATTAAAGAATGCAGAAACTTGTGTCTTGACAGTTTACTTATAAATGTAAAATTACTTATAAATGTTTTCTAATACCTAATGATATATTACCATAATCAGAGTTTTAATATTTTATTATACAAAGGGTATACATAAGTTTTTCTATTTATTGATTATTGCAGTTTAGAAATTCAAAGAGTTTTCTATAATTATTTACACTTGACACCGTGTAACAATCTATTATGAAAATCGCAAAAATTTAAATATCGTTAACTTAATTCGCGCTGAACTGCGCCTTCTAGCTTTCAGCGCAATAGTTCGTTTGTTCGTCTTCCCTCAAAAACGCCCATCCGACAATCGAATTGTTAGCGCTTTGGCCCTTGGTTCTGCAGTTCGAATGATTGATTGTTACCTCGAGTTAAGATATTCAGTTGTTTAGAGTACACTTTACATGGTAGGTCTTGGTTTAATTAACCATCATGTGCAAAAAGTGACCTAGAATAACAAACCAAGTAAATCAAACTGACGCGTATTTTCTGGATTGACTTCTCATTGGTACTATGTCGTTTTGTCGCTAGTAAGAAAATCCAGGCCCACAAATGTGCATGCTATAAATTGAAATGCAACACCCATTTCCCCTGTCACAACAGTGGCCGAGATTAAATTCAGATAAACTAAGGGTGGTACTCAGAATATAATGGTGACCTACACTTACGCTACGATGAGCTGAATATTTTAATATTAAATACACTCAACCCCTATAAAACAGACAACACAATATGGGGTATTTGTGATTCTCAAGATGTTACACAATTTGTACGTAATGTTATGTTTCCCTAAATAGGTATCCATAGAATAAAAAATTCTTTAAAAAAAGCTCAAATCAACAATTATGTTCAGGATGATTGCCAGTAAAATTTATGGATAATTAGTTACTGACATTTTTTCTATTTCTGTTATAGGAACAAATTTATACTGAGGCAATATTGAAATTTAAATTATATTCTTTTATATTGAGGTTATGCTTCATGTAAATAAACATTTTTTGTACTATAGAAAGAAAAATGCTTCACAATATTTGACTTGATTTCTTATCTTGCTATCATTTCATGCGACAACAAATTTCATCAATTGTTTTAGAACTGAAGACCGCGTAAAATAATTAAACTTACTAAAATTCATATATTCATACTAAAATTCATGTATTGTCAAATTTGATCCAAATAATTTTTCTGTCCTTGCCATAAAGAGATTAATTTCTCCATATTTAGAATTTTTTCGACGCGGCAGACTTCGACTTGATCTAATCACGTAATTTATGTGTAAAAAATGTTAATGTAAAACATAGCTTTCTTTGCGATATTTATCAAAAGTATTTTAAACATTACTTCTATTCAACAAATGGTATTTTTATTGTAAAAATTCGCTGAAAATTCTGTACTGTTGTGTTTTATCTCAATTTTAATTATGAAACTTTTCCTATATTTTTAGCAATCTACATTAACAAATGACCTTTTTAAAGTTTAACTACGTTTAGGAGACAATCTATTGTTTCTAATCTAGAATTGTGTAGAAATTTGAATGAAGGCATAGTCAACGCTTAGAATCCAGTAAAATATATAAACATTTATTGTGAGGTTATTTGTAATTTATACCCAAGAGACCATTTTTAATGCACTCAGGTCGAACTGCATACATTTCTCTAGTTTAACTTAAAAGCAAACTGTTTTAAGAGTATACCTATTATAACTTGAATGAGAAAAAATAGTTCTGAATTAACTTTTTGCGCATTCTAATGAAGATGAACGTATCAACGAAACAAAACTATCATAAAAATAAAAGGACGTTAAGGTATTTCATTTCCATCATGTTAGAAATAAATTGTTCTATTACCAAAATAGAATGTAAAATATGCTATAAGCTTTGGTATAGCATAAAATATAAGTTATAAAAATTTACGATTATATTTATCTAAAACGAAATTCAGCTGAAATATTCTATTAATTTCCAGTCTAGTTTTTGAGAGAAAAAACATCTTTCACTATTTTTGATGCGTCTAGGAGTACATGTGTATCAAATAATCAGTTGAACTCAAGGTCAAAAACTTGTCACTGGCGTTTTTTGTCCTAGCGTTTCGTCATGTTATGTTTACGAGTTTGTCTTTTCAAATGTCTATTAATAAATATATATTCATGTTAACGTTATTTATCTTTAAAAATAAATCAGCAATTATTATATAAAAATAGTCTAAATTTTTCTTTAAAAAAATTCTGTTTGCCTGTAAGAAATTAATGAGGTAATTCAATTTTATTTGTTTACTGACTAATTGTCGTGTGAATCGTGATGACTTAATATGAAATCCGACGTAATAAAAATATAAAAATGTAAATTTGTATATTTTTTACTACTTTTGTTCTTTTCTGCCTTTTTTCCCTCTTTTTTTTCTTCACATGCGTGGGAGATGTCTAGCTATCGATTTACTGTGGAAATTCAAAAGGGGTAGTGAGTTAGAGTTTGCGCAGTGTGCTATAAGGGGGAAGGGAGTGCATAAGGATAGGGGTGTGGGCTTGTCACTAAACTGACGTCTTTGATGCGTATAATTTTTTATTTGTATGACAAGGATGGGAAGTAAAAATAGTCTTGTCCATCCTCCTAGCTGGACAGTCTATTTTAAGTTTTTCTTTAATCCAGAGGTTTTTGTTTAGAGGATGACGGCGGAGAAAACTAATCCACTAACGTAGACTGATCCATTGGTAATAAGATTAAAATCAATTTATATCCAATTTCATGTCTGTTTTAATCCATTTTACAGTTTAGTTGTCTGATAGTAACCACGAATATTTTATTGCTTCATCATTCTCACTCACGGATTCATTTTAATATAATTTCTGTGTATTTTATTTAGAATTGTAACTATATATATTTTATCAACGTAAATAAAAATATTGTTATAAGCTTTTTCTTACTAGCATATTTCTATTTTAAAACAACGTTATCTTATTTAGTTTCATGTTGTGAATTTTGATGGTTTTTATTCCTTATAATTTAAATTACAACTTATAAAAATTTGATGTGAAAATTAAAATAAAGTTGTTGGAGTTGTAAATATATACTTCATTTTAAGGAAGGGGGGAAGACACTTGGCAAACCCGGACTAAAATGAAAACAATGCATTTTAAGTCATTGGCTGTGGTTCAAATTATGAATTCTTGCCGCATACTATTTATGTTCAGTTTGGTATCAAAATACGTTTCGTTTGAATGATCGTATGCAAATACTTTGTGCATGCATTTTATTTTTACGAAAAAATGTCTTTTGTAAGTTATTTTAAAGCTTTTTAATGCCAATAGTTCATATATTCAATATTATATGTAGTTTTTGCATTTACAAAAAGTAACCTTTTTTCGTCGATGAAGTTTTTATAGCGCAATTGAGTGTCTTGCAATTCTTATAAAAGGCGCTTGTGAAAACTAATCTTTAGACTAAATTTCTTGCCATATACATAAGTGCTAGGTTAAATTGCCATCTTAAATTTAAGAATTTGTTCAATGGTTAAAATTTCAATTATCTTAAGTCTGCCAATGATTACGATAACCATTTTTGTGTTTGATTTATTATTTGTTTGATGTTATTTCCTAATTATAACTCACTTTGATTGCTAAGCTTTTGGGAACTTGCCTTCTTATGCCACGAGCGCAATAAACCAATGTTAGCAAGTCATCCAGGAAATATGCTAAGCTTTAAAAAATTAGAAACAATATTCACATCAGAAAAAGTTCTATTTCATTTATAGAATATCTTTCACATCCTTACATTACGATCTCCATACAATAAATATATTATCTGTTTAGGGATTCCAAGTCATTAAGTCAAGTAATCATTGCAATGGTTTTATTTCTAAGATGTTTATTCACGAAAATTCTTTCAATGCAGATAAACGATGGACGTTGCTTGAAGGTTATCAGATTGTATGCTTATAAACATCTTAATTTTAAAAAAAATCTGGATTATCAAAATTCTAAATTGATTCTGCAAGTTTTAAATTGTAGGAACTATGTGGTGGGCGGATTAAGTCCCAATTTTTCTTTAGAAAACATTCTTCCCTTGTTTAAGATGGCTTTCCGTATTTTTCTTTTATCTCACAGATTGCCTTCGCTCTTGCTATGTTTTGGCATAAAATGCAGTAACTATTTGTCCTAATGACGTAAATTATTCTGCCTCGCTGAAAAAGAATACTCTATGGGCTTCTGAAGCTCTCGACCTGATACGTACATGTTTTATAAATGCAGACGATGACTACCTAGAGAAGTGATGAAAGCTATGTATTTGCAATATTTTTTAAAAAGTATAAATTTTTTTTAAAATAAAGTGTATGCGAGACAACTAAATTCTAACCATATTTACTGCTAAAATTGTCATGTAATCACGTATAAAGTTTTTCATAAAACATGCATGTTATTTCATTTTGCAGTGGCTTAAATTTTTATTTCTGAACCTGAATATAAAATTTCCTGTGTTGCATTGGAAGATGTTTTATAAGTACTTTTAAGAGAAGCGACGTGTGTGTGCGAGTGAAGAAAGAATATTTCATAGCTGCAACCATAATTCACATTTTTAATTTAGAGATTATATTCTAAAGAAGTAACAGGAAATGAGAATACTTCTATTGATTCTATCATATGCAGATATTTATATTTTGAAAGAAATCTGATGTTCGTCAATGACAATTTTTGTGTCTTATTAAATTGTGTTTTCTGAAATGTGTTTAAAAATACAATTTCCAATATTTTATTTTAATTCGCTGCGCGCATATTGATACTTCAATTCCTACCTTCGAAAATTGAACGCTGGAATATGGTTTTAAATATTCAGTCTTAATATATCATTTTGCATTGGATGACGTATCAAAAATTGATATAGTTTTAAACTTCGATACATACAATGTTTGTTTTTACATAATTGATCGGTATTAATAAATCTAAATTTTCTGTTAAGCAAACAATAATTCGTATCTAATTTTTTTTGTTTTACTTTGATTGTATTGTTATCTTTGAAAGAATATTAATTTCGTTCTTAAATGTTAAAATAACATTCTAGATTTTTATATTAATTCTTAATATCTGTGGAGTAACATTTGGGACTTCATGTTTAAATAGTGAAAAATGTTTGAGATTAATCGTTAGAAGAATATTACATGATTTTTTAAGTTATTTCACACAGTTAGAGTTTAAACCTTTTAAATGTCCATGCATCATAAATTAATGTTATCCTTTTGCTCTTCTTATTTTGATTACGTTTTTTGAACTCGTATTAGTTGCGCACCGAATAGACTATTAACTTCTGCCAATAAATATTACTTTAGTTAGTTTGAGTCTCCATCCTTCCGAATTTGTAATATTCGAGGAAATTACACGCTATGAACCATATACATTTCTAATTTTATAAATGTGATTTGTTCTCTTTATTTTCATGTGAACAGTGGAATGAAAACTTAGTGGATATTTTTCGCGAGTAAAGCTAAATAAAAAGAATGAATCAGTAAACCCATTTTTAGATTTAATCTAAATAACAGCTACATTGAATTCTGAAATTTTTGATGAAAAGAGTTCTGAATAAAATGCTATTTTCCCTCAGGACGGTCTCTTTGTGAAAAAATCTCGGAAATAAAATTCTGGTTTTTTGTGTTATTTCGGTCAGAAATCATTAGGACTTTTAAGAAGGCCAAAAGTTGGCGTCTTGGGACTAAGTGGAGCGGATAGTTGAATGGAACATTTCGTATATATATAAATGTATGTCCTGGGGATGGAAATGGGGGAGTACATTTTCCAAAAAATTTTCAGGTGTGGGAGCAGCCTCACTTGCAATTCTATCAGCGCCTCAGCTCCCAAAGGTATAACTTTCAATACAGTTGGAAGAGGAAGTGGATTCATCTGGGCTGTTTTCTCTTCCTGGAAAAAGTACTTGACCGTATCAAAAATTTACAACACCATCGAGAGTTGAGTAAACTTATCTGGAGTAACTTAATGCCCATCTTATGACCACGGCTGGGAGAAATGTTCCTGTGCTTCCCTTCTCCCCTTGGGGGACTGAAAGACATTTGATGCTGGGTTTTCGGAAATGGCAATCTGCCCCTCAACTTCATCGCTTCGTCTCTCGAGTATTTGCCATCGATGAAATGGAAGAACGACTTGATTGGGTCGCTTCCATTGCTTGTAAGTTGGGTTGTTGATTCGTTATCTTTGAGCATTGCTTTCACGCAAAATAGGATTTTACAAGCTTAATGAGGCTGTCTTTATACCTACGTAATGAATGCGTTTTGGCTTTGAAGCGCTGATAAAAAGTGGTTTCTTGTAAACACACTTAATAAAGCTGCGCATTATGCCTCTCCTCTTTTTAATTTAAATGAGACATTCTGAAGTATATATCGTATTTAATACTTTCCTTAAATGTTTTTTTTTAAAATCTACTTAAATCATGTTTTGAATGAATGTTAGGTTCTTGAGAACAGAAAATTGTTTTATGTGTTAATATAGAAATTAATTCTTTTGAAAGTTATAAGATATAGTTGCGAAACATTTCAACTTACATCTACATTATGTTTATAGGTACTTACAAAATTTTTATAGACTATGAGTGATTTATGTACAAATTTGTAAAACATTACTTTGACTTTCTCCCAAGTCGCCGATTTTTTCCTTCAAAATAAAAATTACTTCTTTCTTACCAAAACTAGTTATTCGTTTAAACATAAAATAGCTTTGTGCCTAAATGATAAAGTTGACTTTCTGCAGTCTCCTCCCTACTTTGTGCCATAACCCCGTAATTGTTGGCGCAATCAGATAAGAGCGTGCCTGTAACTAACTGGCAAGAAAATTGAACTGTCACTGGCATCAGATGCTGGGCAAACCGAGCGTAACCGAAGCAATTAGCTGTCGGTGAAGGGACTGTTCTTTTTGCAATGTTCGAACGGATGACACTGTTAGACATACCTATCCATATAATTTTGGTGACTTTTTTTATCGGTAGTAGAGGAAGTGAAGTTGGATTAAGTGGTGTGTACATAGATACCCATTTTTCTTGGGATTTTTGTTATTGCTGTTTTTTTCGATGTTTTTTCCGTATCATTGATTAAATATCTCAGCGGATTTTGGGATTGATTTTTTTCCTTCCCTTCATTGTTGACATTGTATTCGACATTGATTTTAATATTGATTCATATGTGCGATCGTTTTATTTATTTTTTTTTAAATAAATATCCCTTAAATATTACGTTTTCCTTCATTTCAGATTCATTAAAATAACGTTAATACGTATAAATAGTGATTTAATTTATACATTTGCGATTAATATATTAGTTAATTTTAATAAATTTATTATTGAATTCACAATTTCCATGTTTGCTTGGCATTGAGCAATTGTTCATTTATTTTATTTTTGCTAGTTGCTTATTTCCTTGTGCATTATTTGTCATAAAACATCAGGAATTAATTTTTTTTTAAATATAAAGTTTTTATGTCTGCATTAAATTCATGTTCCTCGAAGCATATTATGAATAATATTTGTAAAAGAAAATGAATTTTCTTTTGATTTCTTTCATTAAAGTATTGTTTTGCCTATGTAATAAAAAAACTGCACATTTGAAATTTTATGTTTGTAAAATGCGATGTAATCACTGAAATTTGAATTGCATTTCTTAAGTGATTATTTCGCATTCAAAGTAGATATTTTAAAATAAAATGATATATGGTAATACTGTTTATAAACTACCAAACAAGTTTATTCCTGTTTAATGAGTCCTATTTAGCACATGAGATTATTAGGATTTTCGTATTTTTTCTAAAAATTGTATACGAATTATATATCATGGGGCATAATGATGCAGTATTTTGTTTTAAAATAAATTTTACTAGAATAGGGTAATGTTTACTTAAGCATTATGTGAATGCTTCGGGTATTTTAAAACTGCATTTAATTGTTGCTGGAAAAGGTCACGGTAAGTAGGGGGCTTCCGTATCTTCTCTTTCATTTGTTTTGGACTAGTATGAGTAGAAATGAGAATTAAAAACTAACTAATGGTAACCTCTTCCTTTCAGGAAGAAATACGATGGACACACTTCCATTTATGGGGGATTAACAAGTTTGTAGATTACAAAACGTAAGGCTTAAATGCATCCTTTTCACAAACTTTTTTACTACTCATCCTTTCTTTTTTTATTCTTAATAACAATGAGAAATTATAAAAAATGCAGATATAAGCCATTTGCTGTTTTTTGCTTCCCTTTTGTTTTAAAAAATATTTAATTAGCTTTGCTGTTTCTAGAATCTTTTTAATAAAATTGTTAGGTTTGTTTAAAAAAGTGATTGTTATTTGATTTTTTGTTGCTGTTAAATGGGAGAAGATTTATTGCATATTTTGAACAAAAATGTATCTTCAGTTTTTTTGACGGTATATTTCAGCAATCTGCTGTCTCCCGCCCTTAGCCCGGCTGAAAGCTTCTTTTGCAACTGATACAGGTTTGATTTCTTTTTTACTTTTTTTTAAACTCATTTTTCGGCGCTATTTTCATTTTTCATTTCTCGTTATTTTATTGCTTTTAATTCTGAGTAGAGAAAAAGGAATAGGTTCCCAATAAAAAGCTTCAGGAAAATAGGGATGTTTAGGCAAAGGGATAATCATGTTTTTGGAGATAATTTCTGCTCTTAGAATCTCCTTAAACAATAATTTGCTGCTTTAGCATTGATTTTTATGTAAATGTGTGTGGGGGAAAATGAATCAAGGTAAGTTTTAAAATAAAAATCAAAAAGAAACGTGCTGAAAACAATATAATTTTGAAATTAAAATTTCAATCTTGTGAATTTAAAATTAAGAAATAATTATTCTTGTTATGCGATTTCATTTTTTTTTTGCTGAAGTCATAATCCATCATTTTTAAAAGGTGATTGAGAAATCTGCAGAAACTTTAATTTGTAAAAAAAAAAAAACTTTAACATTTTAAATATTTACAATTTCTAAAAAAATTCAGCTGCATTAATCGGAATGCATATTCAGCCCTTTGTGTTAAGAGCGTATGTAACTAATGTACTGATTTTTTCGTCAGAATTAACTTTGAAGCAATGTCTTACTATAAAAATTTTGTTATAAAGTAATTTTTTATGGTAAGTATAAAGAAATATTAAATAGTTTTTGAGTTTTTATATGAATATTGTGGTATAACGTTTTTTATTTTAGAAATAAGGTATGCATTCTTGCATACAAATATATAACATCAGCTTTATTTTTAGGAAATGAAAGTCAATTGGGCTACTTCCCCTAGTAACACTCCAAAACAAGATACAAGTAGTAAGTATTTTTTGAATTTTATGCTATTTTTTTAAATCTGAATTTCTTCTTTCTTGTAAAAAATTTTATGTTCAAATTGAATTTTTACATTTGCGTTTATTTAATGTCAAATTTTAACTTAGAATGCAATATTTAACCAATTTATATTTTATACAAAAATTAATCTTAGTGGATGATGCTATTTTAAAGATTGTGCTGTTATACACATTTGTATTGGTTTAAGCTCATTTTATTTAAAAAATAAGAAAATGGCAAACAATCATTCTTAAGTGAAGCGGAGAAATCTCGGAGGAGTGGAAAACACCCCCCACCAAGTAATTGGTACAAGGGATCAAAACCGAATTAGTCCCTTGACCTCTTGTGTGACAGACGTACCCGGACTGTTCTCTCAAGACTTGCTAGCGGTCATATTAAGTGCCTCACTTTCAACGAGGGCAAGAAAACTTTCGTCACCTGCACCAAGTGCCAAAATCATCAGGCTTCTCCTGAGCATCTTTTGGATTGCATGGGTCTCTCTAGGGAGGATCTCTTTAGCAATCCTCTTTTAGTCTTCGACTTCCTTACAGTCAACGAACTCGTGGATCTAGTCTGACTCCGTCAGACATGGAGAATAAGCAACAACAACAACAACGGAGAAATTTATTTTTGAATATCGATTTGGTTCTTAATAAAGTGTGTTAGTTTAAGGAAGAAATTGAATTTAGTACATAACTATTTAAAATTACCTTGCACATTTTTTTTAAAAAATTCAGTGACATCCTCGTGTTAACAAAAGTTAAATTCAAGCTTTAAATTATTTGAAAAAGTTAGTGCTCTTAAATCAAAATATATTGTGTTTTTATTTTAAAAGTTATCGATTGAAAAAATTAATTTTATTATTTCTAGTCCACTTTTTAAATGTAATTGAATGTGAAGTTATTAATTATCTAAAAAGAGAATATATGATTTAATTTTCAATTATGTTCTCTTTTGTCTAACTCGATATGCATATATTGAATTTGAGAAGCTCAAGAATCAATTTTACTTTATTTATGCTTGCTTTTATATTTTTATACATACTAATTTAAAAATGATTTTTAATCAAGCTACTGTTCAAGAGGGGGGGGGGTAAACTTATATTCAGAAAGGTATGTTAGTTTCTTAAAATTTTGCTCCACTCACTTTGAAACGTTTTCGGTGGAATCCGCAAAAATTTCCCTTATTTTTCGTTTTTACTATCGATGTGTTCTTTATGATATTGTCGATCACCACCGATTGCGCGGTCTACGAATGTGGTTTTGGATGAAGTGCACTGTCGAGTGGTAATCCGGTTTTCCTGCGATTTCCTGTACGCGATTGATTAAGCGATCATAAGATAATGTGACAAAAATGAATTATATATTATAAATTTCTTTTTCTTTTTTTTTCTCTATTAAGAAAATTAGTATGGTATTTCAGACTCTCGATTTTTTTTAAATCCATTTTTGCTTACTTTTAATTATTTTATAGCTATGAAGATTTTGAACTGTCAATTTAGGTTACTAAAGATTAGCAAAAAATTATTTACAGTAAAAATATAGATTTTTAAAATGTACTGGCGTTCTTGAGTAAGTAATATTCAATCAGTCGACATTCTTGACGTTAAATTCTTGAAAGTTTCGTTTTAACATTTCTTAATTCTTAATCGTTATTTTTCAAATGTTTTTAATTTTTGTTATATATATTTATTTCTGTGAAAAAGGAACAGAATTGTTTCAGCCCTGAGCAAAAGTTTTCGAGAGACATGTACATGGTAGCTCTCGGCAAATATCAGCGCGTGATTATTCGGGATTACGAAGCGCCGTTGACATCGCTATCCCGAATTTTGTCTTATATTTGGATATTCTAGATTTTACTCTTTAAACATCACTTGAATTCGAAAATCTCCCTAATGTTATTTAAGTATATTTTACGATTGAATGATACACCCTTAACCGTCGTTTGAGAGGTTAACAGTTCGTGGATTCGATTTTCGCCCTCCGGCGTGAATGTCTAGTGAGTTCGGAATATAAGTTAACACTATAGAGCGACGATAAAAAAATTATTCCATAACATTTAATTTCAGGATAAGCAAAATATTTGTATAGATAGCGCAAATTTATAATCATTCATACAATATGAATTATATGGCTTGTACGTAGAATTCGTATTAATACATATTGTGTATACATACGAATTATGTTTGTAAATATTTTTTAAATGCTATATTGCCTAAATTGCACATTTTGTATTGATTTTGTTCAAATCGTTTTTTTTTTTTTTTTTTTTTTTTTTTGAAAATTTAAATATTGAAATTACTTTTTATTTTAAGATCGTTTCTTATGGGGGGGTAAATTCTTTTTTGTATTCTTCACATATTCCTTGTTTTTTTGTTTTTTTGTTTTTTTTGTACCCTTATCATTTTTACAGTCAAGAAAAAAAATCTTATTTTAATTAATATAATCTTTATTTCCCCCTTCTTATTTTTTGCTTTTTTTATTATTTCAAAGGTTTGAGGGAGCTAATTTATCTTAACATTTGAAAATATTCTATAATACCAGATTCACTTAGCTTAAAATAAATATTGTATGTATCCACTACATAATTATTATGTCGCGATGTTTGGAGAAACTAAAATTCTTTGAGCTAGTCAATTTTGTTAAACATTTTTTATCTCCATAATTATTTTAAGTGAATGCATTAAAGTTTAGTATGTATATTTGATATTAATGAATGCTCTATATTCTTTTTTTGTCATTTTTCCACATAGAACTTTAATTTGAGATATTTAATTTTTTTTTCCATTTTTTCCAACAAATTTTTAGGGGGATTTCCTTTACATAAGCTTTTCCTTAATGTATGTCTTCTAATCATTTATAAATTCTTTTTCCCCTTTAGAACATTACCATATTTTTGTTGGAGACCTTAGTCCTGAAATAGAAACTGCACAACTACGAGAGGCCTTTGCACCTTTTGGGGAAATATCGTACGTATTTTTTTAAAATCTATTGAGCTGCTATTATTGGATTCTTAGTTTTTAACTTATAGTAAAATATTTCTTAATTTTTGTTATTTCAGGGACTGCAGAGTTGTAAGAGATCCTCAGACGCTCAAGTCTAAAGGCTATGGGTTTGTTTCATTTGTGAAAAAAGCGGTACGTGTTCTAAGAAAGCAGCCAGCAACTGAAATTACCTCTGAGTAGCTAGGGTATATTAGACATTTCAATTGTAGCACAGTTCATGGTTTTAACCATGACTAATGAGTTATTTGCAGTTAGAATTGAAAGTGATTTTTTAAGGATTATTTTTTGTTGAATAGAAATTTTTGGTTTTACAACCTCTGAATAAATGCAAATAACTCTAGTAAGAAAGCTTCTAAAGCCTTCAGATTCAATATTAGGTAATATTTATACTATCAATTAACTATTCAGTTAGGCTTTTGATAATACTTCAAAAAATGTTATTCTGTCTATATTAAATTTAAAAAAGATTATAGGTGTCATTTTAATGCAATGAGCAGTAAGATTGAATCTGAATAATTTTTGTGATAAAAATATTAAATATTCCTTGTTTGTAAATGTTAACATTTTTGCTACGAATCATAAAATTTTGTGCTGCGATATAGGGAGAATAAATCTTGCATATTTTTCCATTATTTCAGAGGATACTTAAAGTTCTATTGTAAATATTTATTATGATTATTCTAAAGATATTAAATATTTTAAGCAATGAAACATTTCTTTAGTCTAGACAAATGTTATTGCTACATTTTTATATTATCAGTACTATCATTTTATGAAATATTTCAAGTTTTTCCCTCAAAGAGTATTAGTTTTCAACTTTTGACATATATACTAGATAAGTCTATCACATACTTTGAGGTAAAGGCAGTTGTCAAGGGTGCATTATTCTTAGAAAATTTGCAGATATTTTTAATCTTTGGAAAAATTTTTATTTTTTGCATGGTAGAAATTATGCAGTTAGGAAAATGACAAAAGCAAATCTTTGAGTTATTTATTCATAATTTAATAAAAATGAGTATCACATCAATTAAAATATGTTTTAACAGTGACAATACTTGTAGAAATGTGCGTTTTATTATTTTGTTTCTTTTATCAAAATTCCCCCAATATTTCTTTTTTAAAAATAACTAATCTCATTGATTTATTTTCTACAATAAACAGTATAGTTAAAAAGTTAATTCATTATTTACAAAAAGGTGTTACAATAATAATTTATTGAATTATTTCAAATAAAGTAGGAAAAAATGTTTCTCCATTGAACTTTCTGAAGAGATTTAAAAGATTTTCTTTAATTTTATATATATATATATATATAACAGTCATTAATTCTATCGAAATAATAATTTTATAGCCTACCAATAATTGAAGTTTTATGTTTTGAATTAGTTATCTTATGTGTTTTGAAAACTTTCTTTTTATAGAAAAAAATAAAAATTATCTTTCTTCAATTAAGACCTTAGAACTTAAGAAACATTTTTACTAATTTTTAAATGTAACTTTAAAGAAATATGAACTTTAATTTAAAAAAATTATGCTTATTGGGATATTGGATGCTTCTCTATTAGGTAATTTGTTTATCATAATTGGGATTTATTATTAATTTTTGTGAATTTGTGACAAACATAAATATCACTAATGGCTGTAAAACTTTATTGATTTTTTGGAGTTCACCACAATTACTAGTCTAGTTGAAAGCCTGCTTTTGGTTCAATAATATGTGGTTTGATACCAGACAAACAAAATAAAAAAATGAACTTGTAAATTTTCCTCTGAAAAGAAACATCAAAAAGTTCAAACAATATTTATCTGAAATTGAATATCATTATATTTAGAAAGAATGCTTATTCTATGACAAAAGTGTTAACATATTACTAGCAAACATGGGCAAAGTTATGTGATCAAAGTAATACATGTAAATAAATATGTATACATATAAAAAGTGTGTACAAAAGGGGTGAAGTTGGAAACTACTGCTCTAACCTTGAAAAGAGATTTTGAGGCAAAGATAAGATTTATATAATTTTGTGCACTTTTAACTGATATAATCCAATTCTAATTTTAGGATGCTGAAAACGCCATAAATGTTATGAATGGCCAATGGTTAGGGAGTAGGGCTATTCGAACAAATTGGGCTACAAGGAAACCACCTGCAAATAGATCACAAAGTGAATGTAAGTACTTGTTACATTTTCAATTTTAAAGTTTATTTAGAATGTTTTACAGATCTTTTTAATTTATTTTTCACAACTCTAAAAAATTGTTTCAAGGGAAATACTAGAATAAGATTATAATTTTATATCATACTTTTTAAAGAGGGGGCAAAATTTATCTTATCAGTGTTACATGTGTTTCTTTAAAGTTCATATGTATTCTCTGAGTTCATTATATACTTGTTCCTCAAATATTTGAGGAAAAATGCCATAAAATGTAATTATAAATTAGTTTTAACTAGTATAAAGTGATTTTAATTTAATAAAGAAAAATCTTATTTGGAAAATTGTTCATAGTTCAAATGTTAGCTTTTACAGTTATCAGCTAAATATTATTTAAATGTCAATCTTTATATCCAATTTTGGCAAACTAAACATAAACTTAATATTTTTAATGTATATATGTATTGCGAAATTCGATTTCCTTATTTATTAAAAATAGAAATTTGAAATTATGCTTTCTCTTAAAGAAAATTAGCATATTCTTACAAGTATAGTCCAGTATAATTATGACTTTTCTACCTGCTTTAAATGTACGCATTTCAGTTTTGGGTTTTTGGATTAGTTTTATGTTGCTAAGTATGCACTGAAGACCGATGATTATTTAAAATTATTTCTTAAATAGGAGGAAATTAATATATAGCTTGTCATTATAGAAGTATTGAAATGAAATAAAAAGTAAAAATATTTTCCTTATTATAATGCCTTTAAAAATTCCATACTTTAATTATTGAATCAGATTTATTGTTTTTGTAATGTTGTTTAAGCAGAATTTTTTTATAGCTTCTGCCAAACCTCTTCAATTTGATGAAGTCTATAATCAGTCAAGCCCAACAAATTGTACGGTATATTGTGGTGGAATAGCTCAAGGACTTACTGGTAAGTTTAATATTTGTATGTTATAAGAATTTATATATATATATATATATATTTTAATTTTCATTCTTTTTAATAAATCATTCTTTCCCTTAGATGATCTAATGCAAAAAACTTTTAGTTGTTTTGGACAAATTCAAGAAATTAGAGTTTTTAAAGACAAAGGATATGCTTTTATTCGGTAAATAAAAATTTCGTTTCATAATAAGTTTTAATATATTTCGTAATTAACAAAATTTATATTTAATAAAGTATCTTAATTTTGAAAATATTTCTCTACTATACTAGGTTTAATACAAAAGAATCTGCTACTCATGCCATAGTAGCAACTCATAATACAGAAATTAATGGTCAGTCAGTTAAATGTTCTTGGGGTAAAGAAGCAGGAGATCCAAACAACCAACAACAGCAGCAGGTAAATATTTTATATTATGTTTCTTTAAATTTCATAATGTATTTTTTTATAAATGATAGTTTTGTGATGTTTTTTCCCTAGAAATAATTTCTATTTTCTAAAAAATATTTTTTACTTATAAAACCATGATATCAGATCAAATTAATAGGCAAAGCATCAATAACTTTTATCCTTTTTCTACATTTTCATTTATGTGTGGGAAATAGCTCGAGGATCATGAAGAAAAAATTACTTCAGTTATTCATTTGGTAGAAATTGCATCAAAAAGTTTATTCAATTAAAAAAATATTTTATTATAATTAGATTTGAAGCTTCTGAATAAAAGTTGTTAAAATATCTAACATAAAACATTTATTAAGCTATTTTTGCCAACAAGAGTTTGAAAGTGGTTGCTGTTGCAAGGTATTTTTTCTATCTAATTAAAATTTATATATATATTAGAATGTGTTAAAAAATTTATGGAATTTTTTTTTATTTAAAATATTGCAAAAAAAATTATTGTAGTAAAGAAGTCTATAATTGTAACGGAGATTTCTCGATTAACTGAGTGGGAATATTTTAATATAAAGATGTGTGCATGTTTTTTAAAAGTCTTAAATATATCAGGCAATTAATATGCATGAGGCATTTGTTTTTATTTTTCAGGACAATCATGAGGCTTTTCAGAATATTGCTGCACAATATACTTATCCCTACCAACAAATGGGTTACTGGTACCCACAAGGGTATCCACAAATGCAGGCTGGTCAATTTATGCAAGGCATGCAGTACCCCTATGGACAGTACTATGGACAAGGCTTTGGGTAAGCTCAAATGAATTCAATAATCTTTTGCTATTAACCTATACTTGGATGTATACTTGCATGTTTATTAAAAGCACGTAGTTTTTATTCTAAATATTGTGGCACTCTTGTAGAAGTATTTTATATTAAAATTTATAATAAAATGCTTTCAAATTTAATAGTTTTTTAAAATTAATGTACAATTTAAATTTTACTATTCTAGTTTTGTTTTACTCCTAGCTGTGATTCGCTCTGCAAGTTTTTCTTCATTTTAGTTATAGTATTGAATGAATAGCATTTGATTGAATTTTTTTTAAAATATCTGGTGCATGTTCTTTATATTGACCCAGGCATGAATGTTTTTTAATTTAAGTTTTGAACTATTGTCTGTTAAAATTTCCTATGGGTGTTCTGTATTTTAATGTTTATTGAAAGAAAATAATTCAAAGCATCCCTAATGTCTGTTAAAATGTTTCAAAAGAATTCTAGATTTTATAACAATCTATGAAGTTCTAGTATTAGAAATATTTTTATAACTTGCAGTGTATCTCACAGCTGAATAAAACCTTAAGTTTTGTAAGTATTCTTTTAAGTGCAAGTCGCTTTTTTCTGAGCTATTGTGGCATTGTTTTCAAAAAGTTAGGTAGTTATATTGTTACTACTGTAAAACCTTGGAATATATTCCTTTATATGTGAAGTTCAGTACTTTCTGTACCAATCCATTTGAAAAAAATTATATCTGGTAAAACTTGATCATTAATTTTTAAGTATTTATTTGATAAATTTATTTTTGTGACCTGTATTAATTTATTTTATCCTTTTAAACTTTTTTCTTTTAAGTTTATTTATTATTGAAAATTAATTATGTTTATTTTAACTTAATGTTTTAAGTTGTTTCTTTTTGTGATCAAGTTTGACCAGTTTCTTTTAAACAAGCTGCATTTATTACAGAATGTATTCAAAATTTAATACCTGAGAGTAGCACATTAGTGATTAATTATTTCAAAATTAGGAATGCATTCGTTTAGATTTTGATTTAATTGAGGGATTAAAGTATTTTTTATCCCACTAAGTTCGTCTTTTTGGTTTTTTGACTTCAAATTTTCTTGCCACATAGCCCAATAAGAAGACGCGATGAGCAACCTAAACAGGCTGCCACACCCTATATGCGAGGAGATTTGACAACCAACACCAACAGGTAAATGCGGACTTCAAGCGCATGATATAATTAATGATTGCTGTGCATTTCACAGTATCCCCACATTCTGTAGCTTCAAACAAGGTTTTACTGTAGTTAAATATTTTTCTGAAAAAGAAAATAAAAAAACAGACATATTGAACAGAAACAGTAAAAGCTTGGCTATTTCCCTTAAATTAAAGCTCTTTGCTTTATTTGTTGTATAAGTATAAATTGCTTAAAATTCTTTGGTAATCTAATACTTGTACAATTTTAACTTAACAGATTATTTGGTTTTCATATTGTAAAAGATTAAAAAATTCATTTCTCTTTCAAAATGGTAATGTATGAATATTATTAATATTTTTATAATTTTACATTGTAGGATTTTTGATTATCTGTTATTCTTTTTATGTACAATTGATCAGAATTTCATTAAATTTATTGTTGGTAAGTGCAAATTATTAATAGGGATTAAACATTCTAGCAATACGAATAATTGATTGAAAGTCATTATAGCCGAGTTTTTACTGTTGAGCAAATATGTGTGTAGTATTTTAAAATTTTGAAGAAAATGACTAAAATAAAATTTAAAAAAAGTGAAAGTATCCATTGCCAGTGTGCATAAGCTGCTTTGCCTTTTTAAAAATCTTCGGCTGACAACTTATTGCTTAAATGTTATGTATCACCTGCTGCAATGGCTCCTTGCACTTGTTCCATTAATTCCCCTTACCTCTTAAACTCTCTGCCTGTAGTTCTCAAATTATTATATCCTGTGCTTGAAGTTTTTTTTTCTTTATTTCATTTCTCTTTTAATTTCTTTATGTAATTTTTGATTGTTAGAAGCATGCATTTATGTGTATATATGATTTGTTTTTCTGCTGCTACTTTTTTGTAAAAAATATTCTTTTATGTGTCTTTTTTTAAATCTTGTGCCTGCTGAAGATTGCAGAATAAACTATAATTCTGTGTTCACAATTTTTATATATTATTTGGGTTTTTTTTTTCAAGTCAATTATAAAACATTTTTCTTTGCACTACTATATTTAAAAATAAGTATTAGCTCTGCCCTGCAACTTATGCAATATATTTTTATAAAGCACATTTCACATTTTGCTGAAATTTGATAAATTTTATGTTTTTTAAAATTTAGAAATTTAAATTTTAATGACAATTTAAGGACATGCATAATTTAATCTAGAGTAATTTTTGCCATGAAATTATTTGATTTATGTGAAAAATGATTAGCTTGTGCAATGGCTAAATCTATTATTTGCAGTTTAGAAGTAGAAAATTGACATGTTTTAATATTCTGTATTGTGCAAACATGCACAAGTTAAAAAAAAAAAATACCGTGTTTATATTAAAAAAAATCCCTGTCAATAGTGAACAGATTTTCAAATGCAAATGACAATCTAACTAGGTACATGATTAAGTTACAATGCACTGTTCTTTGGAAAACTAATTTCTGACACTATATATGAAAATACTTCATCTTCAAAATACTGCAAGGAAGATATTTATTGATGGTAGTTGTGTATTATTTTTAATAATACTTTGAAAAAAATGCTTATATGTGTAAGGGGTGTATTTATTAATTATTCAGAAAGACACAACTCTTTAACCTTTGAAAATATTTATTCGAAAAACCATATCCCTGTGTTCTGATTTACAAAACCTGAATTGTTACTTTTATTGATGTCTGAAAGTTACTCAAACCTCCAGATAATACTTAATTCAGAATAATTTTTTAAATAAAATGTTATTTAAGTCAATAATACACCCTAAATTTAAGCACTAACACTCTTTAATTTTCTTATTTAATTTTAAACGTTAAATTTAAAGTTAAATTTTGGCAAAGTGTTAACAATAACTCTTGTATATTTCCAATATGATGCAAACATACTAACAACTATAAATGTGTGATATAAAGCTATCAAAGTAAATCATAAATTTCATGTACTTAACTTTTTGTATGCCACATTTTGCTTAATATCTATGAGAATATTAACTTATTTTCAAATTTGGTTTTTTATTGGAATATAAAAGAAAGTTCTCCTAAATATTGGTCATATTTTTCCAGGATACCAGAAGCATATTTTTTAAATGTATGTTTATGTCACAATTTATATATTAAAAATATATAAATTTCAAAAAATAAATAAAAGCAAGGTAATAGATATAATTAAACTATTACTTGTAAAAAGACATTTTAAAAATAAGATAATGCTTAATATATTTTATTTACGGAATATTTAGTCAATAAAGAAAAAATTTTAAAAAATAAAAGATGTCTCTTAATTTATAGGGAAGCTTTTATTTCCCCCCATAAAATAAACATTTTTTATTCTCTTTGCAGGTGATTTTGGGGAGAGCTGCCTATATTATATGATGTAGATTGACTTTTGAAAATAGCATTTAACCTTCGCAACAAGGCCCTGAACGTGTTTTTGATTTCTATAAACGTTCATGAATATTAATGTGTATATTTGTTCCCTGTGAGAGGAATAAGCAAGCTACATCATATAATAAGCAACACATATGCTCCATATCGCAGAGAGTTGAAGATATTTTAATTTTAATGTATGAAAATTTTTCATTGGTTTAAAGTGTAAAGCAATGTAGTGTCTCATCAATTCTGGCTCCTAGATATGAAATAAAATTAATGTATCTGATATCTATGTGTCTCATTTTTTTTCTTCACAATCCTTATCTAAACCACTTAATTATTTCTTATGAATAATTTGGTTACACCAACTTTGGTTGGTTTGGACTGGGTGAACTTTGCCTGTTTAGGGAATATATAAACATTATATAGAATAGATTGTGCGAAGGTCTTAAATACATTTTTATATCATAACTGTTTTATTACTTCTAATTCTGTAATGCAAGTGAACAAGGAATATTTGTTATGGATAAATAACAAAACAAGTATTTCGCTCAATTTTACATTTTTAGGATGCAGCAGTATACTCTAGATACTTGTTTTTGCGAAGAAGTACGGTGCTGGTAAAATAATTCTTAAAATTGAAAGAACTCTAAAATAAAGTTAACTATTATATGTTAAAACTTTTTTACCACATTATTCCATATATAAAGCACTTTTAAAAAGTTATGTATTATACATAAAAGATATTCAAAATAAAATTCATAATTAAAAACGAATTGACGAAAAATCAGTTAAAGTAGTCATTTTTTTCTATCAAAATTACAATTTCTAAATGCACATTTTTTCGATGTAAAAAATTATTCAATTAGTTTTTCTCAAAAAATACCATAATCTTGTTTTGCAGATGCTCACGACGCTAAATCGTTTTCTTCATTTTTGATACCTGAAAGTCTTTTCATTCTCATAAATTGTATGTTCAATCATTTAATCATCTAATAATTCTTACGATCAAATAACATCTAAATCCAGATTCAAATAATTTTGGAACGAAATTTCAAGCAGCAGTTTTCTTTGTCGATAATCGTGCATAAATAAGTAAATCTTCACTAAAATCGACTTTTTTTGTTCTAATGGTTTATTGAAAACAACAAAATGACTTGAAATGCTATTGTAAAAATAAATCGTTATTTTTCTAAGAGTACATTCATAAGAGCATTGTGCTTCAAATGTTAATTTCATATCCCGATTTCAAGACTTGATCATTCCTTCCAAAAGTATCTTGTGATATTTTTACTAGATGCTAATGATTACACTAAAATGCATGCAGAGTTGGAAGTCAGATTTGGCAGGAGAAATTCCAGATTGTTTCAAGAAAAATCCTTGCCTGCTCCCTTAAATCACTAGAAGTTGTAAAAGAATATTTTATTTTAGAATCGAAATTTCTTTTTATTCATAACACTGATAATGCTTAATTTTCAGTTCTACAATCCAAAGATCATCCAATAATGTTTATCCAATTTTTCAACCATAAAATTAAAATTAGATAACAAAAGTTTAAATTTTTAAGGCTTGTTTAAGCAAAGCATCAGTCTTAAGATTTAAGAGATTGTTTACAAATATTGCAATTATTAATTTAGAATTCTATTAATGAATTTTTTTTAATTTAAACCGACCTTGCCGATTTTAACATTATAAAGTAGATTTTTCCTGTCCTTTTCATTTTTTTTCTGATTTTTTTGTCAACGTAATAATGGCGTGAATCAGTAGAAAACCGCTTGTCAAACCGATGATTTGGTCATTATATAAGAAATTGTTTTAATAGCAATACGAACTTAATCAGTGTTATCAGACATTCGTTGCTAAACTTCGCCTTATTTGCTGCCGCTCGAAGAGAGCGATTTGGCAGCAAATTCCTCGACGAGTTGGATTTAAGACGCACTCTCAGTACTATGTCGTATTTTAATATTGTGTAACGTAGATGAAACGTTATCTGACATCATTGATATTATTAACCAATCAAAATTGTAAAGAAGTGGCGTAGTTATGAACTCAACTGGAACGAAAGAAACAATCACTTTATAGTTTAAAAAATGAATAAAACATAACGCAAACGAAAATTGCATGGATGTGAGTTCGTAAAGAGTTTTCAGTAATTTAGTTCGTAAATGAGAGTTAAAATTATGACGTCTATATGAGACCCTGTTAGGGATCACCAATCAAAGTATTTTAATTGGAAGAGTGAATCTCCTCTCAGAGGAAAAATTCTATACTATCTATGTTTAATGAGTGATTGGTATAGTTTTTGTTGGCGGTGGTCATGCCAGGCATCCCCGCAACTCCCTGGTGTCACGGAAAAAATTAGTTTTAATTTAACTTGTATTAAGTTACTTAACAAACTTGGCTGGAAACTAATTGTAACTGCTTTGTCGCGACATACATAACCTTCTTGTAGCGTGTGCAGGCCTGTATCGCTCTCTTCACTTCTTATTAAAGATTGTTTAATTTTATGGAGTATTCTTTACCCATTTTGACAAAGTACAGTGTTTCGTCGGAGATGGTGTTTCAGGCTTCCTACCTCTAAATCTCCGCATTGGTGAAATCGGCCAGTTTTTACAACGTGGAAAAAAGGTCTCTCTGGATAAATCTCGATGAATATTTCCTGCTTCAAATATCCACAGAGAAGAGTACTCTAAATGGCTGCGGAATATTCAGCAAAAGTAGGCTATCATTATCTGTTCCAAATTTTGTGGTACGCACTTTTTAACATTGTTTGTTATGCCGAATGACTGGGCGCAGGCATAGGCTGATGTGGCTAGAGTAAGCCTAAAATTACCTCCCTTTTGGAACAAACATTCCGTGCTAGAGGCACAATTTATAGTCTCTGGCATTAGTCACGACTCAACTAAATATTATTCAGGGATTTCCACTTTAACTTCGGCTATTCTAACTTACGTTAGTGTGTGACGTGCTCAGGCCGCCTGTGGAAAATAAATATGAAACTTTCAAATCTCGACTCGTTGATGAATTCTCAGATTCAGAGCAACGGCGCATTGAAAGTCTGGTTTCAGAATTAGTTTTAGGAGAAGACAAGCCTACTCACTTGCTACGTAAAATGAGTCAACCAGCGGGTAAAACCTTGGGTGACCATTTTCTGCAAACGCTTTGGCTGCAGCGCCTAATACCTCAACCTATTAAGTTTTTCAATCATCTCTATTAGTCGGTTCAGAATCACTTTTTCATGCAAATTAAGCCTCTGCCTTCAAGTTTTTCAGGTTTTTTCCTTTGGAATTTAAGAACAGAAGATGTATAGTATATTGAACCTTAAAGACGTTTAATTAGATTATCTATTAAAAATAGATTTGTGGTATTGTGTGTTGTAGGTATCATGATCTTTGCATCCAGTGAGTCCTGTTTTTGTCTGATGGATGTTGAATTGTGTTAAACAAATAAACATGTATAAAATTTAGAATTTCTCCCTGATGATTGCTTATTCATCAATATGGAATTATTATTTATAAATTACTTGACAGATATTTGAAGTGGAAACAAAAATATCGGGATGCTATAAATTATGAAGAAAAATCAAAAGCGTTTTCACAGTCTGTTATCTTATTTCGCTTAACTGTCAGCTTGATAACGTGGCATTTGTGTGATCTCGATTGTCGCCCTTGGAAGTGGATGTTTGAAGACGCCATTGACTGTAACCGAATTAAACTTTGTGAAAAAAAGTGGAACGTTAAAAAATAAATCAAACAAACCCACATGTATTTCTATAATAATGTAATTAAAAATTTATATTAATACTGAATGGCCAGATCTCTAACATTCTGTTCAGTATAACGGACTTTCGATTCTTACCTCATATTTATAATGACTAGGGGTCTGCCTGAAATCTTAAGTCTAAAATCGGGCCTTTTGAGCATTAAAGTAATAATAAAATGACAAACTACAACTCTCAAGATTACTTTATCAGACGATAAAAGTTTATTAAATGAGCATCAAATAATACTCTTAAACTTCGTTATTAAAATTTCATGATTTAAAACACTTTTCTAAGAAGTTTTCATTTTTTTAGAACTTGTTTTATTTTAGAAGTATTAATATAAATATTTGGACTCAATCAATTTTTTTTCAGTTATTTTAGTTTACCATTGAAATTCTTAATGCTAGCTTTTATTTCAAAAGTTCCTCGATTCAATTACCACCAAAACGAAAGCTCCACTTTAAACTGTTAAGTCTAGCAGAGTTTGTTATTTTTGTGTAAAAGAGACTATATGACATCAAACTAATTATAATTTAATGTTACAAAATGCTTTAGAAATTTTTTCAATAAACAAGCTTTATGATGACTTTATATACTTTTTAATTAATACTTTAATAAAAATTAATAGTTTTTAAAAGGAAGCTTTTCCAAATCTATAACTATGATTGTATGCAGAATATGAATTTGATAGGTTGAATATGATCTTGCGGAAAACCGTGATCATCTTGCCTAGGAACCCAATGACCACATTTCCCTGAAGATGAAAAGTGTATTTGATATTGCCTTTGGATTTTATTTGTGGTAAAAATCATAAAAGCACATCGAATTTAAGTTTCTGAATTCAATAAATTTGTGTAAATAAATTCCCCAGCTTCTGGATTGCTTCTTTTGTCAATCTATCGAAGAATACATATAGAGAATGAAATTTAATTAAATATGTTATAAGTATAGTATCTTTCAGTACTATAAAAAAAAGCTTTGATCATCAAAGTATTTTGTATATTTTAGTTCAAATAACTGATGAAAACCCTTTTTGATTAGAAAATTTCTAATCACACTTGACGTGTTTAAAAAAAAGTATATATTTGTATACATTAAAATAATGACAATAAATGTTAACATATTCAAGTATAACAATAAATAGTGTTAATATATTTTGGTTTCAATGTTTCGTTAAAAAGAAATACACTGTTTTGTTAAGATGATACTTCTGTTTTAGCAGCAGCATTTATTTGAAAAGCATATTAAAAGTAAGGTGGTTACAAAATAGAATGCAACATACAGTAAACTTATTCTGTAAATTTCTCCCAATGCGCACACACACAAAATAAATGAATTTGATAATTAGAACTTAAGAGAAATATCAAATGTAATAAACTTATTGAGATTTTACTGATACAAGAATGAGCAGTTTCGTTGAAAATTAAATAATTATTCTTTACAAAATTTGTGTGTTTAGCCCAGTTATGACTGGTTTCTAAAACATCATCAATATATATATATATATATATATATATATAATGAAATAAGCCTGATATTAAAATCTGAATAGATCATTATAAGTGAATTACAAAGCTTTACCTGTTGAATTAATTTGCAAATCTGATATTCATAAAGGAATGCAAAACACAATTGTAGCTATCAAAAAATCTCTAAAGTTTGTTGCCTTATATTTATAAATCATAATAACTTTGTTCTAAACGATAATCATCGATATATTTATAAAGTTTTAAAATTTTTTATATATTTATATCGTTTCAAAATTCAGAGCACTGCAATTTTCACAGATATCGATATAATAAGGAAATCATTTTGTGTCTAAATTTATTCATTTATCTAAATATTTTGAAACATTAATAAAAAATCACTTTCTGCTGCGGACGTGCAAATTTAAAATGATATAAAACAATTTAACTTTTAGTCAGAAAATGAGTATTCATTTAAAATGTCCGCGGAATAAAGGTAGAATTTTGAAATAATATAAAATATTATCGAATAGTAAAAAGTTTTTCTATATAAATATATATTTCATATTTTTACTTTTTATTTAATTATTTTGATTTTTAAGTGGTTTTCGTGTGTAGTAAAGTAAGTAATAATAAATATAGAGTTATGTAAGTTTTCGTTATGTGTTTCAAATTGACGTAGAAAAATATAAACTAGAAATGTCCATAAATCCACTATTAATGTCCAGTGTAAAAAAACGTATTTCAGTCTTATTAAAACTGACTCGTCTCTTACATTTTTCTATGTTTTTATGTTATTACATTATGATTTATATTTATACGGATATTATTATAGTGTGATTCATATTATGATGTTACTACATTTTCACATTATGTATCCGTATCATTATATAAAGAAATGTATTTCTTTTCTATATGAATTAATGACAAAAATTTTATTAAAAATGAGGATAAAATTTAAGATTCTAATGATTTGTGTAGATATAAATTAACTTCAAGTTTATCTTTAAAAATTTTTTCTAAATGTAATTTGTATTTTACAAATGAAAACAAAATTTTATTTCGGTGGCATTTTAATTTTCTTCAATGTAATGTTCTCTCAAAACAATAGCATAAATTTGGGGGGAAAACAGTAATTTACCACATTTTTAGTTACTTTTTAATTAATTTTGGGTTAATTTTTCATTCATAAAGTTCCTCTAATTTTCTTGCCAAATGTTTTCATACACATTAAAACAAATTGTAATATAAAAGTTAATTGATTTCACTCCCTATTCAACAAGTCTCCCACCGATGAATAAAATAAAATTGTACTAAGCTGGTATTTAAAACAAAATACTAAGCAATTTGAGTTGTAATTAATCACAATTTCGATAATTTTTTCAATTGCTGAAAGAAGTTTGTTACAGTTTTAAAATTTTTTTCAATCAACAACTAACTTGTGGAATAAAAGCAATTTACAAGCCAAAGAAAAACAAAATATATTACAATACGAAACAGATTCTATTTGCTGTTATGAAGTGCTAAAGGGGAGATTAGAATAGAGATCTATTGAATGTCAACTTCATTTTAACATTCCTCTCCAAGATTCGAAATAGGATTTCCTTAATGAAAGTAATTTGTTTAGTGCAAACTTTGAATAGAGTGGAATAGTATTAAAATCATAAAAGTTGTGAAAAGTTTGAGTGAAGTTAGATGGTTCTTATGAAATGTAATACGTTATTGCTTTTTCACTAAAGAAGTTGCTGTGAATGTGGAATCTTGAATTTAGTAAAGCCAGTCGGATGAGGTAATGAAACAGACATGCAACAATACTTTTTCTCCTACTTGTTCTGTGATATACCAGAAGCAACCATTCATGAATATATGGATTAAATGTACCAACTGTAAAAGCAAAAATATATTATGTCTTGTAGTTCCGTGATATGCACTCAAAAGTCTTTAATGCCATGCTTCAAAATATTGTCGAGATTTTAAAGAAAGGAGGGTTCCATGCACATTTAAGGCATCTTTTTCTTAAGAGTGAAGCTGATAAGTCATTAAACATGTGTAAAAACATTGCCATTGAGCATCAAAAGTTGATAAAGAAATTTTCGTTGGAAATTTTGTGTCGAGTACCAAGCACATCACACATCAAGTTAATTTACATGTATCATTTACCAGAAATTTTACATTTTCCTCAATTAAAACTAACATAAAACAGTTGAATTAGGGGAACAGAAGGCTAAAAAAAACAAAATTTATCTTATGATTCTGAAAAAAAAAACTTTCTATATATGCTACACATACTTAGACTTTCCTTTTGTATTGCATTATGGTTTTTCTCGAAGAGTTGGTGACCCACTCAAGGGGGGTCTAAAAATAATTAATTATTTGGACTCAGCACTTCAATATCTGTGTAAATATGCTTTGGCTGCACTATTAAAATACTACATAACACTTAATCCTATTCACTTTTTCGACAAAGAAAATAAACTATTTTTCTCTATGTTAATTTAAATCCAGCGCTACTTGTACAACGAACGAAAACTATCTCAAATGTCGGTTATCTAATTTTCAACTTAATCATGCTTAAAGTGTATTTTCGAATATACAATCGAAGCAAATTTCATAGGAAATGATTCCTCTCTTTAGGAAATTATTATTATTTTTTATTAAATGGTTTCACACATTATGTATATTTGAATAAAGTATAATCGCAGTTCTTTTTATTAAATTCAAGTTAATTTTTTTCATAAATAATTTTCTAAATTTTAGTTAAAATGAGTACACATTTTACTGATTATTAAAAGGAACAAAGTGAACGTTTGTCGAAAATGTTGCTAGTTAAATAGTAAAAAGATAAGAAATCACTTTTCAGAAACTGTTGCATTACACTGGAGTCTGATTAACCCATAGAAATAATAAAAAAGAAATTTTTTAGAGAATTATTTGTGCAGTATAAGTCTATACTCTCTTTCTCAACAAATAATAAAGTTAACATAATTCGAGAAGAAGTAAGGCTACATACCAAATTTGCATACTTAAATTACAGTGATATGCAAAAGCAGTTTCGCATTAAAATATTTGGATAACCACAAATGAGACTGTGTAAGACGATGTAACATAAAAACCGTTTCATTTCAACAGTTGCAATTTTTTCATTTCGTTGCATATTATGCTTGTTTGGTGTTCATTTCTTTGTTCCAAATTTCTGAAAATGTGTCGTCGATGGCATTTGAGTGATAACATGCACAGGTATGCAATCTGATGGTTCCATTCTAAGTACTGTTAGATGTTTGTCTCTGCCCTAAATGTCAACAGTTATTGGTGAAATTCTATCAAAATGAAGTCGGTGAAGACCTGGTTGTAAACGTCTTAGAGTTACAACCATCCTCGAGGACCACTATCTATGTCTGCAAGATCGGTGTTATCGGATGAATTGAATCCACGAATTTGCTTCAAATGTTGCGACGTCATCAGGAATAATGATATCCTCCAAAACTGTTTGCAGATGGCTTGCACGAAAGTCATCTATTCCTCAAACAAACATCAGATGTCGTCTCACAGAAGATCTCGCTTAAAAAATGCTTTGGATCACATCCATCATCCATTGAACACCACGTAATAAGCCAAAATTGTTGTAAACTGAGGAGTCCCAATTTTGTTAAAAACAGCGATTTCCTTTCCGTATGGATCAAGAGAGTCCCAGAAACTCAAACTTAAGCTCACAATATCACTAAAAGACACAGCTTAAGTCATACAGTTGTCATGGTTTGAGCAAGGATATCAGTCGGCTGCCGAATTAACTTCTACATCTTTCCTTCTTGTTCAATAACAGTAATTATTTGTCGCGATGCAAAATTCTCAACTAATCCCCCATTTTTGGCTGGCATGGGTACATAGAACGAGCGTCGTCAGTTTATTGTGGGACAGGAAATACTGTTTCATTTGAATCGCCAACGACCCATATCGCCATTCGCCCAACTTAAACCCAATAGAGCTTGTTCTGGACATGTTTTGGAGACGTCTTTTTCCTCTTTGCAATCCACTTCGAAACCTTAATGACTTGAGAACATATATTCTTGAGAATGGACACATATCCGTCAAAGTGATATTGGCAACCTACTTGCAAGTATGAATCGGCGATGTTGAGCCTGCTTCTTCTAGTAGAAGTGGTCACACGCTTTACTGAAGACCACGTGGGTCTGATTGGTTAAGGTGTCATTATCTTTATAGGAAGGTAGTGAGTTCAAATCCAGGCTTAACTGAAGACCCGTCGTAATTGCTAAAGACGACTGGATATGTTAAAACTGAGCGTTGTCTTAATGTCCACCAAGTGAGATGACACCTCTGGGGTGTCTGGTCGAGTATAGGGACTCTTCTGTTTCGTCCCTGCTTCAAAATCACGAAGACTCCACCCAACTGCTTCTTATCTACCTGGTAGAGCCCACTCAAGGGGTACGGGAAAGCATGCTGATGCAACAACAACACTCCCTACTGATGAATGCTTGCAACTAAAAATTTTGTAGCAAAACTCAGGGACATTATTGTTCAAATGTTTATTTAAGGAATTACTGTTTTTTATTGTTTTGCGTGGCATTGCCTTTTTTCTGTTCAACAATCTGTGAATAGTTCATTGCATTTCAATAAGTTGTTTTTATTTTATTACAGCTTTTGTGTTTTTTGCTTATTTTTTGAAGTATATAGTAACTTAAAATGATATATATAGCAATTTTTTAAAATAATACATATTCAAGTATTATTATAACATTTTTATAAAATCAAGAGCAATGCATACTCGAAAAAAGGCAAATCCTTCACAATGCAAGCAGATAAAGTTCAGCTATGCCATACATTTATGCAAGTTGGTTGCCAAATTGTTTACAATTGATTATATTTTAATAAATTATGTGTGAAAGACTGACAGTTTTTTTTAAAAAAAAACATTGGCATTTAATTTAATAAATAAATTAATAGTGTCAGCCAGTTGTAGCCAGAAAGAACATGGATATACATACAGTCTTTGATTTTATGCCAAAAATCCTTGCAGAATCCATAAAAAAATTTTTCACAATCTGTAACTACAAGAGAATTCACATATTAAGTCAGTATCATACAGTTGCCATAGTAACTATTACACTATTTTATGCGGTTCCTCATTACTTTTTCTTTTATCCCAGGTCTTTTTATTAATATGAATTTCAACATTATGGTTTTTTTTCTATGACATGTATTAAATTGAGATGTGTTTTACTTATTAAACGAAAATATCTTTTAGAGGGAAATATCTTCTAAGTTTTGATCTAAACAATTTTCAACGATATTTTTCTACTTTAAAAAAATTTAGGTTTTAAAATATAAAATAATAGAATTCAGTTTTGGATTATATTTTAATCTAGTTTATTTTATTTTTCAAAATTTAAAAAAAAAAGTTGTTACTTTAAATTTTTTATTTTAAATTTATGTGAAAATTGTATTTTTCTTGTTTCAAACTAGACATAATTTTTATAATAACGAAATTTTTAGCTTTGATTCTCGTCAAAAGCTTTTCTTCAACATATTTTTTTAGATGCTTTTTAGCATGAAAACTGGAGAAATATGTATTTTGTTTTTGTGGTTCATACACATTTTTAATGTATTTCATACGACAAAAAGGCTAAAATGAAATTATGGTGATATTTATTTAAGACTAAATCATAAATATAGCAAAAAAGTATTCGCTAACTTTTTATTTTGCATTTATTGAGATAATATAGACAAGGGTTTGGGCAAGGGAGGATTCTAAAGCGTTTTTACTAAATACATCAAATTCTTATAATCGATTATTCTTATAACATATACATGTAATATTAAATTTTAAATATATTTGAAATAATAGAGCAAGTTCTTTGTTAAACATAACCTATTTAATACATTACTAAATTTGTGAATTTTCCCTTATTTCGCTCATACACTGAAATCAATTGCTGCTAAAATCAAGACTTTTCCTATACTTTGAACAATCCGGTATCATCTTCTACATAAGGCCTTTTTAATAAGAAACTACGCAGAAAACTGCTAGCCACGATGAAAATTCATCTAAGCTAAAGATAGCCAGTTTCAACATTTAGTAAAATAAAATGTTTTCTTAGAATTTATTTGTGCCTGGCATTGCTTTTTTTTACCACTCAACTATAGACGGCTTCTCAATCGGGTTATAAATTACTGATTTCAATTTTATCTAATATATTAAAAAATCGACTGGGTATATAAGCTTGTGCTGTGCAATGTGAACTTTGGTAAAATAGCTCTATTTCCTCTCTCGGATTATCGGAGTTGAAAGAAAAATAACATTCTTTTGTTTTTTTATGAGCCTTCAAGAGGTGCCGTGAAGTTACTACGGTGTTCCCCTCCCATACTTTGATGTGAAGTGGTTCCGAATATAATTTTCTCTTCCTCAAGCTGAGACTATTTTCTTTACTCAAATTGTGTGTATGTGAAAATGAGCTCCAAGAAAATCTCGATTATGGCGAATCAAATATATATATCGAAATACTGACGGAGAATTCGGAATTATTTACAGAAGTAGAATTGTATCAAACAACACCATAGAAGAAAAAAATTGCTATATCTCCTGCCAAGTGTCACCTAAAAGGAACCTCTTCATCCAAGTGAAGAAACGCATTTGAAGTATTCTATTTTCAATGAATCACTAAGCATAGAATATTTTTTCATCCTATTTGAAGTTCACGCTAATGAAGCATATTTGAAAAAGAAACGTGAGGTAAAATTCTAGCAAATTTTTTATTAGGTGATGCTTTAAATTTTTATGTTCAAAATTGTATTAAACTCAGTAGCTTAAATTAAATCAAGGAAAAATTAATCCCCCAGTATAAGAATTACTAATCAAGAAACTTGGAAGAATTTTTATCCATCAAATTCACTATTTTGAAAATGCGAGTGATTACTCTAAGCATAAAGTTTCCATCGGGAATAAATTTGGATTAGAATAGCGCCCATATCTGTTTTCGAAACCAAGGTCCCAGGGGAGCGAAGCATATGTCCATGTTAGGTGATCAACCTGGCGTGAAACTCACAATGTGTACCTCCCAAGCATGCTTGGTATTCATTTTTATTTACCCATTGAAGGGATGAAAGGTTGAATTGACCTTGGCCAGCCTGAGAATAAAACCTTGGAAATGTGCGTGGGGCTTCAAACTTGGATTAGAGGATGAATTAATTATTCAGTGTTTACACATAAAACCCTCTTACAATAATTGAAAATATTCCACAACTTTTAAATATTACAACAATTGAAACATTAGGAGACTGGATACAAACTGCAACAAAATTATGCCCATGGAAGGGGTCTATCTATCAATCTAAACAAGTTCCAGAAAAGAAGTCTGAGTTTTCCCTAGAGATTGTGTAATCATCAGTCTGCTTTAGAAGAAATGCCACATCAATCACTTGATTACCAATTGATGCCGTGAACGAGACATCATCAGCAGCACCAACAACTTGCGGCAGTTCTTGATCGTCAATATCGAACATTTGAAACCAGAAATTCATCAACTTCACTTCTCAGTTAAGTTATAAATTATACAGAAATCAAAATAATCTAATCTAATGTATATATTTCAAATAAAAATAAGTGATTTTATAGCCAGTCATCTCATCTGAACGATTTTGCTAATTTTTTAAAAATTTTATATCATATATTGTTTATTTCTCTCATTACACACAATTCTTCGAAATCAGCTTCCACTTTAATTTTTTCTCTCTTTAACTGTAACTGTCCTCAACATATAAGCCGAATGCTTAATAGAGTTAAAATCCTGTGATATAATGGAAGAAATAAGAAAAATAGGCATTTTAGTTACTCATCCATTTCTTTTCGATTTCTTCGAGATTTTTAAAGCAAATTTGACATTTTAAAATTATTCAGTTTTGTCACCTGATAGTTTTTTCCCTCTAAGATGCAAAAATTGGGAAAATACGGAATGATGAGGAAGAGTTTTGTTCCCGTAGATGAGGAACTTTCCGTGACAACTAATTTTGTATAAGTCCATTTATTCGAACTCAATTTTTTCCGATTTACTGAGTATCTGAATCACTTTTAAAATTTCAGAAAAATAAATTAGACGGAAAATGAGAAAAAGTAAAAGGCTCAAGAAAAGGAAAGATAAGAGAAGGGAGAATATGACAATAACGTGTCCACTTAAATAATTCAAAAACATTCTTTTGAAAATTCCTGGATGCTCAGAAGTTAGTGCTGAAAATAGGAGAATAGATTATGAGTCAGGCACAGGATTTCAAATTGCATATGATGATCAACTTATTGAAAATATCGAAGAAGAAGATTTCCTTGATGTCCAAGTTGAAGCAGACACGGGACCATCAGCTATTGAAATATTTGCCAATTTTGAAATTACTTTGAAGTGGATGGAGCCTCAACCCGATTGGGACCACATGCAAATTCTCATGATCTAGTGGATACGTAACTTTGCTGCCTGAAAACAAATAAAGACAGTGAAACAGCTTACTCTGACCGAGATGTTCAGCAAGCAATGGCTTTAATTTACAGCATTATACATACATACTATATTAATGTACAGTACTTGTAAGTACCTTAATTTGGAAAAGTGTTGCCTTTTCATTAAATTCTTTTTCTTTTAAAAATAGTTTTTTTCATCCCATTTCCAACATACAATAATTAATTAAAATGGAACTTTTTTCGAAAAAGTCCAACTAACCGAATTATTTATAATCGCTAGGGATTCCGGTCACAATTGATTCGGATAATTGGAGTTCTACTGTAATAGGCTATCATAATGATATATGCTTGAGTTCCATACTTGATATTTCACATTGCTTAATCAGAAACTAGATTTGATAACAAATGGAATGTTGATGACTAATTTATATCTCGTATAGTCTCATATACAAAGATATATATTTAATAATATTTGGACACCGATTTAATTTATTGAAGACATGAAATTTTATTAAAAAATGGAATAATGGTTCTTACATTGAAGACATGAATATTTGCAGAGAGTGGAGATTAATGCCTTAATGTAAGACCAAAAATCACTTTCATCGCATATTCTCTGAAGCTTTGTGAAAATATAAAACTCTTTGGAATTCTTAACTTGTCCAAAAATTTTAATCAGAAAAAAGTTGTTATAGTTCTTGAAATATTGTAGAATATCCAGTCTTATTAAAATATCTTGACAAGTTGAACTGAAAGAAGCAATGAAATTACTCAGTTGAAAAATAAAGAAACAATCCTTTTAAACAAAATTCTTAAAAATAATTGGTGATTTAGATATGCTTCATGCATAATTAGACCCGTGAATAAATATTGTTTTTTCGTATTTTCTCTAAATTTCTTTTAAAGCAAATGATATGATTTTTTACAATTTAAAGACAGATTAAAAATTCTTCAGTACTTCTTAAATCCTTCAGTGAATGATTTTCATATGATACAAAGTTTTGCTTCCATTCAGTAGATCTTTGAATTCTAAGTAAAAAGTATTGATTGGTATTGCACTTCTTCCAATTCTCTCTCAAACGCATTTTTTTTTGTTTCCTTTAATAATTTATGATTCATAATTTAGGAGAAATATCTTTCAGACTAAAGAGGTTAGGGTTTCTCCTAAATAATGTTTCAATAAAAAAGAATGTTATGTATTTTTTTATACAGAGAATGTTTCTGATATTATGGTAAAAATTCCTGAGGTCTAGTAAACTTTTCTGATGGTGTGTGGGCTTGATTTATATTATGCAGATTATTTAATTATCGAAATTGTTTTCTATTGTCGAAAAGAATTAATCCAAATTATGAAAAAGGATAATTATTGAACAGTATCATTAGTATCTTTCTTCCCTTTTAGCTTCCAAAAGGAAAAATGTTTGAAGTGGAAATTTTTAGGAGCATGTTTATATCTAAAAATTCTTAGTTTGTATAAAAAGTCATCTGAAATTTTTCCTTTCAAAAGTTGGATTATAAAAAACTGAATAGGATACTAAAAATAAATTTTTCTTCTAAAAATCTGTTATTGAGAAAAATGAAACACTGAAAAGGAAATTGGAAAGTAGTGTTGTAATGCGAGTCCATAATTAGTCTCAGATGAGAACTGTAAACAGAACTTCCTCAAATTAAGATGGATGGAAATAGGGATAAAATTCATACCAAAATCAAATAAAATGTGAATAAACACCATTAAATATCCATGTGATATATATCAATAATCCGCTATCGAGATTTTGTATTATTTAAATTATTAAATACAGGTATAAAATGAAGTAATTGACATACTCTACATACAAAAGATGAAGCACCTAACAAGATTTATTAACCACCACTATATTCGTCAATCAAATACGGTAAAAAAAATATAATTTTAACACAAAAATAACGAAAATTTGTTTAACAACTCTCATCCAATACAGAGGGTATTAACACATCTTTAGATCGATTTCGATAAAGAATTTAAAAAAAGTAAATGTTTTAGAATAAAAATTTTTGGCAACAACTTATAATTTGAAATGACAAATATCTTCTGCTATTTTAAAATTTATTCTTCTTTCAAAATGTCGCATGTAAACAAGCTGTGGATTCAGGTATATGTTTTTGAACTTTCCGAAGTGAAATATTGTTATCCAGAGTTCAAAAACGTTGTGAAATGCATGGTATTAAAAAATCTAATTGTAAAATAAGCAAAATTATTAATCGAACAGGTAAAAACCGTCAATCATTCTATTTCTACATGGAAAGAAGAGTCCAAACGAATATCCGAAAACGATACGTACTGTTTCAAATGTTTCTAAAGTGAAATCGCTGGTAACAAGAGAAAATCCACCAACACAGAAATCAATTACAAAATCTTTAGATACATCTGTAGCAACAACAAATAAAATAATAAACCAAGATTTACAACTTAAAAAACATAATGTTCACCAGCTTTTGTCGAGACATGGGGCTCAACGCAAAACATTTTGTAGAATCTTGTATGGAAACCATTTAGCAGGAGATAAATAGAAATACATTGTGACCCTTGATGAAACATGGGTTTACCTAAATAATTTCAAAAAAAGTTTATTTATTATAGAAAACGAGGAGAAAAAAATGTACAAACATGGTTCCGTCGGTGTAAAGAAAGTTTCAGTAAGGGGTTTATGATTGTCGCAGGTTTCTCCTACAATGGGAAATTAAAAATAAGAAGAGTGGGAAAAAATGTTAAAATCAACTCATCATACTATCAGAAGAAGTATTTATGTCCAATATTTACAGAAGTTCCACTTCTGTATCCCAATGACTTTCAAAGAGTGAAACTTCATCAAGACAAAGTTATAAGTCATATTTCGAAAATTGCAACTGCATTCCTTGAAAAAATGATGACTAATTATTGTATTGCATATATACTTTTTCAATATATTCCTGCGAAGTCTCCTGACGTTCCACCTATAGACTATTATGCCTTTGGTCTGTTAAAAAGAGCTCTTTCTAAACGCAAACCCACCACGATAGATCGACTCTGGAAAGTAGTGGAAGAGGAATGGAAAGCAATACCCCAGGAAATTTTACGAAAAGCTCTTCTATCATGGAAATCACGATGCAGACTTATAGTCCAGAAAAAAGGCTATCAGATCGAACATTTAAAAAAATAATAATTACAATTTAAACATTAATTAAACGGTCAAAAATCGTTCTAAAAATGTGTTAATACCCTGTATTTAGATTTAAAAATTGCTATAATTTATAATTTATTTACAAAACGCTGCGTTTAAAATATTATTTTATAGACATCCACATAAAATATTTTCTATCGGTATTTTTACCTCATACGAGAGCTATACTCTTCAGATAGGGTCTGTTTGTAAGTTTAATTGCACGTAGATGGCACCACTTGTATGTACATGTAATTCGTTCTATTTTATCTGACCGTTTTGTAAGAGTGGCAATCTTGTTCGTTAGCTTTTTTGTTTGTAAACAACGCATCTGTATTCTAAATTGCATTAAACTTTATTAAGTTTTCTACAGTTCACTACATTTTGTTTCCACGCATATTTGTTGTTCTACGCATATGCATAAGAATATATACTTACTGTTTGAAAGCATCAAGAACAAAGCGCCAATAAATTGGCTTGTCTGTGATTTATTATTTAATCGCCATTTAATGATGCCTTTTGTTTTCCTTAAGTTCATATTTTAAACAATTTGCTATGATACTATAACGGGACTTCAATGAGACAATAATGCTTTTACGCTTGTTTTTAGACTTAATGATACAAGCGATAAGCCTAAACTTAAGATTGTAAATATTTTGTATTAATGTCATTTTAAAACATTACAGTAAATTGTTATAGCGAAGTTATTGCGATAAATAGGTTGCAAGAGTATCATCGAAAAAGTCTTAAACATGGTTGGCTGAAGTGCGAGTGATTCTTTTCTGTGGAATTGAAATGGTACATTGTATATTGAGATTCATATCATCCCAAATAAAGTTAAAGTTAAAGAAATTGTGACTTCATTGATGTCGAAGTCAAACATTCTTTCGCAAAAAAGAAAATGTAGATCTTGATAAATCCATCCAAATGGGATTTATTTGCTATGGAGTATTTTTCGTAGAAATAATTCACCGCTTTTGTTCCTTTCTACATTTTATATTTTTGGATATAGTATATATATATTTTTACATCTCTATTGTTTTGAAGGCTTTTATTAATCCAAAACTCTCCCAAAAAGGAATGAAATTATATTGCGTGTTTGACCTACGAATAGCTATGTCTTCTAACTTATAATTTCTAAACTGGAGAAATGTATTCCTGATGCTTGATTTACTCAGAGACCCTGAGAGCATATTTTTGAATTAGACCATTTAACTATACTATTTCCGTATTCATTAAGAATTTGTGTATTTCTTAAGAATAATACATATGCTTTGTTGAAATATATACTATTCGTTTATGATAAGTAATATTTTCTAATCAGTCATATACTATGAATATATTAAGTATGATACATAATATTTTTTTCTATTTACAAATCATGATAATACATACGTATATATATATATATATATATATATATATATATATATATATATATATATATATATATATATATATCGTATTTCTATATCATTTACGTAACGTGAATGTGTTCAAAGATGATATATAATATTTTCCCTACCCTATTTATAAGCATAATTAAAATACATTATTAAAAAAAATCAGTGTTATTTACTATGCTAAAAGATAATTAATCACATAAAATGTAAACTTTTCCTTTATGTAAATTTTCAGCTAAACATCCTTCATATTTTCCATTATTTTTTCACATGTCCATTAGATAGTTCAAATAGCTAATTGTACACAGCTGGCGTAAAAAATATTTTACTACTAAACACATTTAAACTTTGTTATGTCTGTAGCCTTATTAACAGAAAATAGATTATTAGTGCATTTTAAGTCAATAAAATAATTCATGACAATTGAATTATAAATCGAGACAAAACAGAGGCACAGCTCTTCTTTTTTCTTTTTTTTTTTTTAAAGAATAGGATTATAATTTGGATATAATTGTGATCATTAAAAATGCATAAAGGATCATTTAGGAAAGATATTTTCTAAAATTTCATTTACTGGGATTTAAAATAGCAATTAGATAGAACTTTTAGATTAATCAAATGGAATTAAAATTTGCTTTACTTAATTATCTGATTGCGAAAATTTATGAAATTAGATTTTCGAAAATCAGGAGGTTGATAATTAGATTTTATCGGCTTCCACACTTTAAAAATATTCGTAGTTTAATAGGATTTACTTTTTACAGAGAGATATTTATATGCTACAAAATAATTGTTATTATTCTCTCTAATTATGATTCACATTTCCATGATTTAATTGGTTAATTTAGATTACTCGAATGATCCAGCATATCAAGTAGCATATTAACATTTTAGGTGGTAACCTGAATATAAAAATTTGTGGTTCAACTGGAGAAATTATGCATAAAATGTTTTGACTTGCGCAATTCAATATTTAATTAAAAAAGAATGTAACTGCATTTTGAAGATGCTCTTTTCATATTGAAAAATATTAGGCATGTTAAACTAATTCAAATTAGAAATAAATAGTGCAAAAAGTATTATGGTTTTTTTCATAATCTTTCATCATTAATTTTTTTAAACTTGCCTTATTGTTTTATCTTGGATTTATAAATGAATGTTCGAACATGAATACGTAAGAAGTAGGAATCCAATTAGTCTATTATAAGATTAAAAAATTTGTGCCAGACATTTTGTTATCCATTTACGCTATTATATTTTTATTTTTACTTTGGTTATTAATTTAAAACATTTAAGTGTCGCTTGTTTGGTATTATCGGTAAATATGATTGGGCATTACAATATTACTATAGCTAAGCATAGTTTTCATTATCGCTGCATCAATGAATTCTGAATGAAAGTCCAAATGTTAGAGATAGTTATTTTTAGCAAAATCAAAAAGAATGCAGTAGTCATACTTTTCTCTCGAACCGTCCGATGGCTGAGTGGTTAGCGGTCCTGACTCCTGAGCTGTGGGTCCCAGGCTCGAATCCCAGTTCGGGTATGGATGTTAATTGCTTTCTACTGTTCTCTCTGTGTTTCTCAGTCTTATATTCTGTGATTATGTATGAATGTTGTTCATCCTATAAACGGGTTTGTGGTGGTATGGCGTGGGCAACGCTACTCACCTCCGTGACTTGGTTCACAGGTACCCTCTGGATAACGACAAATGAGTAGCAGTTTCTGGCCTTGTTGTGGCATAGGGTTCGTCACCCAAGTGCCAACCGTTGGGAAAAAAATCTTTTCTCTCTAGATTCAAACCTTAATCAGTTAACTACACGAAAAAAATATTCTCTATGACTATTGAGATCTTAATATTATATATATATATATATATATATATATATATATATATATATATATATATATATATATATATATATGTATATATATATATATAATTTTTTCTTTCATTCTCTTCCTAAAAGTATGGTTTTTTTTTGTCTTGGTTACATTTCGTTTTCTATTTTTATCAAAAATTTAATCAAATCCTTTTAATAAATCTAGTTTTATTAATCCGTAATGTCGAAACAAAAGTTTTTCAAATTTTATTCGCATTGAGCGTAGTTTGAACTAAGAAGGATAAATTATAGTTTTAAAATTTAATAAAAACTTGATATGTAAAGCACTCAATAATCCAAATAATTAAATTCGCGAAATATTAAAGTTATATACTATATACATATAATAATGAAGAGAAATTTTCGGATATATTTAATTATCTAATAGCAAAGTTAGAGTTTATGGTAGAATTAATTGCTCGAACCGTGTTAATTTAGTCCGTTTCACAATGGAATTCTCACCATTACCTAATAAGTTCTGAATGGGTGCTTCCTGGAACAATTAGGGGAAAAGATGTTCTATTTCAGTCTTCAGCAGATGTGGGCGATCGAAGCATCCGAAATGGTATCGAAACCAATTCACTTTATTTCGAACCGTAGCGATTGAAACCCATGGAAACCACTTCCTCCACAGATTATGTTGCCTTCCCATTACCAGGTAATTGGAAAGTAATGCGATCCGCTATGTATTTAATACGATTTCTCTAACTCGAACCTTTCTATCTTCGGACAAGAATGGTAAAAAGATGAGTTTTATGTTTCGCTGCGAGAGGCGTATGGTGAGTTAAGCTGGAGAGGGTTTTATGTTCTTTTAATACTGAATTTTGATGGTTTCTCTATGTATTATTGCGGTTCTTATAGCATATTAACTGTAATCAATCGGAGCTATTTTTTTACTCGATTTTGATTCTTCCCTGCCGGAGTTTTAATCTGAAATTGATTTAGCTCATGCATTCGCCTGTGTGGAGTACATTTTATTTTAATTTTCTTTTTTGTTTTGTCAAAACATGTTTTGTCTACTTATGTTTTTGTCTTTCCTTTACATTACACATACCTTTCATTACACTTATAGAAAATATTTTCTTCAAATTCATAGAAAATTGTCATAAAAATTCTTATAAAATGTCAAGTATGAATACAGAGTATCTATAGATCAGATATTAGATTTACTAAATTGAAGTTATTTTTTTTCTCTGCAATTTTGATCTCCCTTCTTCTGACTTATTTTTATTTTCATTTAAATATTACTGTTTTTTTTTTTTTTTTTTTTTTTTTTTACAACAAATGGTTTTGTAGCTTGAATTTCTTTAAGTCATCTTTATTACATGTTGTTAAAAGTAAAAAAGAAAAAATTATAAGCATATTTATTAGCTTCTTTATTTAAAATTGCTAGATTTTACATAAAATAATTTTATTTGATGGTTAATGATTACAGATAACTATTGATCAATATATTTATACCTATTTTCATCTATGTTTTTATATATTGATTATTTCCATTCTGTGATATAAATTTAATCCTAAAAAGTTGAAATAATCGAATTTTTAGCTCCTGTTAATATTTTTTAAAATACCTTAAAAAAATAAAATCTATGCAGCAAAAGTTTTTGCCTATCAAAAAATATGATTTTGTAAGCGTTAATCATATCTATATATTAATGAAAGGATAAAGATTCCACATAAAACTATTTAATTTCTTACTTTCTTATGTTTCAAAAAAATTTAAAGAAAGCTAAGTAAATTTAAAATAACATTTTTTTTGTAAATAAACAATATTTTAATAGTAAATAACATTGAAATGTTAAATAAGTTAAATTTTTTTAACAGTATTATTACTCAAAAACACATAAACATAAATCCGAAATTTATGCTGTGAGTAAATCTTTCAACACTGAAAAATTTATTGAAGCAAAAATATTTAAGTATATCTACTTAAATATGATTTCTAAAAGTAATTTAAGAATGCAAAATTATTTTTCCCTTGATCATCGATACTCCTGTTAATTCTGAAATATACATAGCGAATTTAGTTCAGCTGTGAGTTTTAACTTTAAAATAAATATATATATTTGTTACATTTTGAAGATTCTTTTTAGTTAATAATTTTTACGAATCTCAAAGTCTAAGGATTATAATAATTTACTCCATTCACATGGCCTGGTTAATTTTGTGGAGTGACCATTTTGTCATGGATTTTTCATTTAACAAGGTTTAAAATTATGAAATTGGATTTCATTTGGTAATTTCCAGTTGACAATATTAATAATTTGAAAATTTTATTTATTATAGAAACATACATATTTTAGGACGAAAAATATAAACACATCAACTAGAGCTTAATGATATTAAAGGATCTTTACAATATTAAGGAAACAAAACATTTGCTGGCAGTTTGAGATTTATTACCTGCAGTGTTGGTGACTGACAAATGCTTTCGCATTGAGATTCAGTGGCTTTAAATTACATGAATTCTACAAGGGTTAAAAATATTTAAAGGTTACAATTGTGTGGATGAGAGAGAGAGAGAGAGAGATCGTCTCTATGACTGCTCGACTGGTGCTAGAGTATCAACGATTGATTGATTGATTATTTCATTGATAGAGCTACTTCTGACTGCTAGAAAGGGGTATATAACTATGAAAAATGGTGGTGGATTCACAAAAGACTGTAAGAGCTTAACGGGATTGTGACAATTGCACTGATATATGGATGGTTGGTCTGCATAAAGCTCACGAAACTTTTGCTATTTTAAGCATTTGGTTATGCGTCAACTCTCTCTCTCTTGAAGCATTTTGTTTGCATGTTGAGATCACTCATTCTTATAGACAACCTTTGGACTTTAAAATTCATCCAAACTTATGAAAATTCTAAATAAGTGTACTGATTAAGTATTTCTTGTCAATCACATTAATAAATCATAGCATTATGGCATTAAATTTAATGAAAATAAGTATTTTTTATTTTAAATCTAACAAACGAGCTAAAATGATATCCTTGATTCCATGACAAAAACGCTTTTCGTTTTAAAAATAAATTTCAAATTTATATTTGGATTTCAAGATGCAAAATTGCTTGTGAAACTTTATTTGTATGTAAAATCTGATAAGAGAAAATATTTCTTGTGAGAAAATAGAAATATACGATAATTTCTTTTCTTCTTTCATCTCTAAGAAATTGAAAATTCAGTAAAAGGACTTTTTTATTATTTTTCCTACGCATTTTTATTTTCTATAATATTGTTTTCATTAATTGACTTTTTGACACATTTGGGAGTCACATAAAGATACAGGGTATAAATAGACTTCTTGTCTATTCGGATATCAAGCCCTAAATAAACAACAAACAGTAATACCAGAAAGACGAAAACAAATCAGGAAAATATTACTTTTAAAGTTGTGTAAAATTTAAAATAAGTCATATTATACCAAATTATACCAAGATATAACAAATACCAAATCTAAAAAATTATTCTAAGAAAATCATAACATATATATATATATATATACATGCACAATATTTTAGAATATATTAATTCAACACCCAGAACTTTTGTTTTAATAAGATAAACAATTTCATATTAACTACAATGAAATCTAAGTTTATTTTACAATAAATTCATTTACTTGAAAATTGTTAAAATAAATTGAAGTTGAAAATATCTCTTTACTAGGTATTTATTTGCAAGATTTATGTATACAAATACAAGAATGTAATTCTGAATTTCTGAGAAAGTTACTTCGTATTTCATCCATTTGCACAAACGATAATTTCTTTTTTTGTACATTAAATCGAATTTTGTGGAGACATTAATAGAAAATCCTTTTAAAAGTTTTACTAACTTTTTCTACTGAAGTCGTAAAACGGTGAACAGGATTTATGTAAAAGTTTAAGAGTTAAGTATAAAAAGAACAAAGAGTAATGAAACTTTCTTTAACAACTATCTTTAAATATAATTAAATATTTACTGCTTTCAGTAGCGTTTTATATTTTATTAATAGTATTCACTTTTAATAGTGTAAACAATTCCTGATGTTTTAAAAATCTTTATATTACTTGATAAAAATGCAACATTGAATAAAATGTATTGTTACACAATTTATTAGTATATAATATTTTTTAACCATTATTTGACACAGACATGGTAAATGTGGGTTAACATTTTAAAAATTTGAATAAATAATCAATTTATATGCATTAATAAACCATGCATGATGTTGAAAAGGAAAAAAGTGCTTTAAAATCAATTATTAAACATTCTTCATGACAATGTAAGTTCAGTCTCTAAAAATGATGAAAATATATTAACTGTTTTTCGCATAGTTTTGATTCATTTATGTCAGTAAGAAGCTCGGTGGCGTAATGGTCACTTTGTCCTTCCAAGGTTCGAGGTTCTGTCCTGGGTTGGGCAAGGTTGACTCAGCCTTTCCTTTCCGTGAGTCGATAAAACTGATTACCAAGTTTGCTTGGGAACTAAACACCGGAGATTTCGTGTTGGACTGACCTACTAATCGAGACATATGCTTCCAAAGGACCCTTGGTCATGAAAACAGATATGGGCTCTGTAGATCTTCAACTCCATATGGGGTGTCATACCACTGAGTTAAGATGTCAGATGGATTGAATACAAAAAGCAATTCAAAGCATAAGCAAGGATAGAATAAGGACGATATAGATTTTGCTGTAAGTAAAATGATGATACAGCAAAACCAAAATGTGGTATTTCTTAGCCCCAAATAGACTTATATTTGCAGAACTAATGATGTACAATATATACAATATTTGGAAAAAGGAATAAATGAGCAAATTCCTATACGCGTAATTATTATTAACAAAGATTACCCTAATCCTCAAGTGTGTTAAATTTGTAGACATATTCATGGATAGACTTTGGGGTTAGAACTAATTATATTGAAGTATAAAGCTCTTGAGAAAATTGTTTTAAGCAAATATTGTGTAAATATATATCCACATATTTGTGTGTGAATTTTTCATATGTACAATTAAATTCACATTCAAGCGATTTCTTTAAAATAATTACCGAGCAATTATTTAAATGTTACTTTCTATATAACAGAGTGCTGGTATAAATCATTTACTTATTTCTATTGGTCTATAAATACATAGATAAACCGATCTATATAGTTCTAGATTCATAAACTTATTGCATTACACGCATTTAATCTATAATTCTACATCAAATTTCTTGATTTTTTTTTCTAATTTTTTTTTTCATATTGCTTTTTATTTTCCTTTTTAATGGAATTACTTTTGTTTGGAGTTCTATCTTGCTGTTCTTTTCTTCAATTTTAATTTTTACTATTTGATTTCTCTTCTTCGTCCTTACCTCCCAGGCACTTGGGAGTGAGTCCAATTCTCTGACTATAAAGCCGGGTGGCTAACAAAAGTGTCTTCTGGGAAGATTCCGTCAAGTATCTCTCTGCTGAAGTCCCCGCGGCATCTTTTCTTTCTGGTTCTACTTTTCTTTCATTGTTGGTTACGAATTATATTGCTAATTGTTCATGTCATTTACTTTCTGACTTTTGTTTCCGTTCCCTTTGTTTGACTGCACTTTTCCCATCCTGACAAATGACTTGGCAGTTTGTTGTCTGCTCTTTTGTTGAGCTCTCGTAATCACATTTTTTTCGAATTTTTATTTATTGAAACTGTTACATGGATCCTCGTATGAGTCCTTTATACGCGTAAGTGTGTGTGTGTTTGATGTTTTTTCTCTTTCTTTTATTTTAATTAACGTTAAATATTATAGTGATTTTCAGATTTTGAAAGAAGTATATCTTTCAAAAAAAATTAGAAAAGAGTTAATTTTTATAATAAAGTATATTCTTTTTCTTTTAATCCTCACAAAAAATTTTATTTTCCTAAGAGTTCTAAATGAAATTAAAAATGCTTCTATATTCGCAATTTTTTACTGATCTAAGTTCATTCCCAATTGCCCAATTGTTCTTCGTCAATCGCTAGATTGAGTTGCTTCCCTGGCCAGCTCGATCTCCGGATCTTTCACAAATAGAAAACATACGGTCCGTAGTTGCTCAACGATTGACCCAGATTACATCCCCAGCTTCCACACCAGATCAAATTTGGCAACGTGTGGAAGCTGCTTGGTCTGCTGTACCCCAAGAACACATCTAAAACCTCTTTGAATCCATGCCGAGGTGTGTGACAGTGGTTATCTTCAATAATGGCGGCTATTGTGGCTATTGCGTTTAGCAATAACCTAACCAAACTTCACATAATTCTATGAATTTAATCATCTGATACTTGGTCTCAACATGTTATCTGCAAAATAAATTTCGCTGTGATATCTCGTGTCTTTCTTAGTGTTGCAATTTGGGTGGCCCACAGTGTACTTTTTAATTTATTAATAAACTATCATAGTATAGTATACCTCAACTATAATGAATGACATTTCTTCCATGGAGTAAATAATGTAGTATTTATTCACCTCTATGCATGGGTAAGATTGATCTAATTGGCTTCACTGTTGATATACAATAGTATTACTTTTTCATTACTGGAAAGTTGACAAACAAACCATTATTGAATAAGCATTTTCCAACCTTTTTAGCGTTTCATAAATCTTAATCTTGTGACCTTAACTTCAACACCAAAAAACTCATCTTAGATATTTTCTATGATGCGAATTTGCTGTAATCGATTTTTTCTGTTTTTTTTTAGTCAGTTACAGACGGGTTATTTCGAAGGAAAAAATGCAGTCTTAAACGCATTTAAATGTCAAACAGTTTTCGAAGTAATTAAAATAACTCTAAAAGAGACCTCGAGCCATGCGATAGTGTGCAACCGTTTCTTTTTCCATCTTCCATATCAGAGTTTAAACTCCTGTGGAAAAAGATACCGTATTATTGATCTGTGCTGCAGCTCTTTCTCTCGTCTCTCAAAATTGCCTCTCATGATGATTTGAGGGCAACTCCTAATAAAAAAGAGTTTTATTAGGAGTTGCCCTCAAATCATCATGAACAATCTAGAATTGGTTTTAATTTGATGTTAATAACGTGATTACAGAATTGTTAAACCCGAGAATGTAGTCCTAATTTTGGAATTGAAAAAGATAAAGGTAACGTTTTTAATATTTCCTCTCTTACAAACATATTTTTATATCTTAATACTAAAATATGAAGAAAGCGATAATACTAGAAATAATTTATTGTAAAAAGTATGAAAGTGAATAATATATATTTTCAGAAGATTTTCTTTAAAAAATTAAGAATAGTTCAAATTTAAAGAAAAATCATTATGAAATTATTAAAATCTATTTGCTCTGATGTTTTCAGGCATTATTTTATTCTGAGGCATTATTTTATTTGAAAGATTTGTTCTATTATATAATTAATATATAAAGTACTTTGCCACACAACTTGTCTAGTGATCAGGGCACCTGACTCCGGATTGGAAGGTCATGGGTTCGAATCCCCATTCGGGCATGGATGTACTTTTTCTCTCTTTATCTATCCTTTCTTTGTGTGAATGGTTGCCTACCCTATAAACGGGTACCTATGGCATGTGTGTACTGAGGAAGTTGGACTCCACATAAAAATATGGTTCAGTTGGAAAAGTGGAGCAGCGCACCCCAAAATGCCAGCCTAACTGGCACGTGACAACAGCAACAACATAAAGTACTTTAAATTCATTATCAATACCTAATTATTAATATGTAAAATTGTTTCATACTTTCATCTGATTTTTTTTTTTTTTTGAATTTTGATAAGTATTTTTAAATGAAGAGGGTATGAATGCAGAAAAAATTTGAAATCAAGCTAAAATAACTGTCTCAAATAATGCTTTCTTTAAATTCTATTTACTTTGAATCTATATTAAATTTAGTATTTTTCATTCTTTCCTGTTATTTCTATCCTTTTTTTTTTCTTGATTTATTGTAATTTTTATTCAATCATTTTATACATATGGACGGTTCACTCATTTATATATTATTTTTAAAAATTAGCTATTTCAAATTGTTTGAATATCAAAAACAGGAAGATACATTTTTTAAATCATTTTTAACCTGTAAAATTTGATTAAAATTCAGAATTGTTAAAACAACAAAACCTAAAATATATGCAAGAAAATTTTTCTTTTAAATCTTAAATGTGCTTGCAGCAAGCATTTGTTTCTTTTTTTTTTTATCTTTCTTGTTCTGAAATAAGCATTCAATTTTTTTTTCTTTTTTGTAGAAACATATTTAAAATGGATCGTTAAACTGTATTCGTTCACGGTTTATGCTGATACAAGTTAAATGATTCGGTTAAACGCGAGTGCCTCAGGTCATTTGTAGGATTTAAAAAAATGTGGGCCACTAAAATAAATAAGTAAAAGAAAAAGAGTATCCTCCTCGGAATATGAGAGAGGCATAAAAATGTGTCCATTCGCTTCGTCGTATTCAGAACCTGCCAAAAACATTCTACCTCTTTTTTTTATCTCTTTTTTCTCATCCTCTTCTTTGCCTTGGAAGCTATAAAAAACTTCCACGCGAGGAAGAAAAGAGAACTAAATACGGGAAAAAATAATAAAAAAGAATGCTGAAAAAAAAGAAAGAACTTCGGACAATTTTTAACGGCTATCTAGATAGGGGCGTCGGTGGGGGCTTGGGTTCGGCTGGAACTGTTTAAAACCTTCAAAGAATGAAAGCCTCCGAGCTGTTTTCATGCATAAAATGGATGACTGACATTTTTCTTCGGCTTCCTTTGTGTGTTTGTGTTGCCACTGCGCCGCAACAGAATATATCCATATACGCGCGAAAGTCGTCTGCCGAAAATAAAAATCGATCGGGAGCGATTTTGTTGTAAGTATTTTTTGCCGTAAGGGAAGAAGATGAAGAAGACAGAGAGAGAGAGAGAGAGAGAAAGAGAGAGAGAAAAGAGTATAAATAAAAGAAAATAATATATAATATTAGAAAAAAAAGAAGGGGTATAGGGTGGAGGGCTCAAGAGGAATCGGGCGTGTTTTCGTGCTTTCTGAAAAGTTTCTGGGATTGTCAATTATGAGTCATAAATTTGGTTTCCAAAAGAATGAGAATGTTCAAAGAAAATGCGTGGGATTTTTTTGAGACGATGTGATTCTCTTTTTCGCCTGTTGTTCTTGCTCGAACAGTTGCTTTGCAAAAGGAATAAGTAGACTTGCAGAAATTTATGGTTGTATTTTTATTCAAAGAATGGAATCATATGATCTTCTTTGAAGTTTTCGTCAGCGAGAGAATTTCATAAAAGTGAAGAAATGCATAGTCATAACACAGAAGTTTCGGATCGCTTCTATAAATTCGTTGTGTCTGAAATACAATCTGAGTTATCTGAATTTTATATATGCATTTTTTCTTTCGGGGAGAGAGCGAAAAGGGAGTTTAAAGATAGTGTGCGAATTCGTTTTTGTATGATTCCAAAATAAAATCTGTTTTATGCATTCATTTAGATGCGACAGCCTATTATAAATTCAATGTTTCTTGAATTTCTGCCTTGATAGTTTGGGTGATTTAATTATTTTTATCAATAAAAATTTATGTGGTCGGGAATATTATTTAAAAATTAAGTTTTTTCCCATTAATCATTTTGCCTTTAAATGTGCAATTCGCAATATCTCTCAATTTTGAGTTAAATGTTCATATATGTTGTTTTAATGTTATATAAATGAATGTGCGAAAAATTAAAATTATATAATACCAACCGCTTCTATTGGAAGAACTACATTTACAACTTGCATCAAAGAGGTACTTGAATTCTGAAACCTCATTACGATGATTCATCATTATTGAGAATCGAAGGAATGAAATATGTTTGACATTTACAATTCTTAATAAAATCTGCGATATAATAGAATAATTTTATTCAATTAAATAATCTTACGTTATTAATTTTTTGGTTTATAATAATACACTGCTCAAAACAATTAAAGGATATTGTGGTTTTAGGTGGATCTTGTGGCTGGGAAACTTTTTAGCTGATTGATACGTGGTCGACAGACGTAGTAGGTTATATAAGAATAAATTACACATGTTTGGCAGAAAAAAATGCATTTTATTGCGACTTTGTGTACAAAAGGAAAAAAACACAATTTGTACATATGAGAAAAAAAGAATAAGAAAAGGTGTTGTTTTCAAAGGAAGTCCTTTTCAGTAGGGGATATGGTTTCCACGGACGGCCATCAACGTTGAGCACCTTTGAGGCATGGAGTCAATGAGGCTATTAATTACGAGTTAGGATATTCTGTCCCACTCTTCCAGAAGAGCACTTCTCAGTTCTTGGCGAGTTTGTGAGGGTGGTTGGTGACCAGCAACTCGTCTTCCTAGAGCGTCCCAAACGTGTTCTATTGGATTCATGTCTGGAGAACATGCTGGCCATTCCATTCGTACGATTCCTTCCTTGAAAAGGAAATCCTCCACCAGGTTAGCCTGATGTGGCCTGCAGTTATCGTCCATTAAAATGAAGTCATCTCCGATTGCTGCAGCGTAAGGGACTACAATAGGTCTGAAGATTTCATCGCTATATCGACGACCAGTCAGAGGTCCGTCTTGAATGATATAGAGGTCTGTGTGCCCGTCAATGGAGATGCCACCATACACCAACACTCCCCCACCTCCAAATCTGACACTTTCGTGCACGAACGCTGGATTATTCCTACTGCCACGGTCCCTCCAGATGAAAATACGCCTATTATCAGGATGAACAGAAAAACGGTACTCGTCAGAAAAAACAGTGCTCCATTCATTTCTCCTCCAGTTCACATGCTCTGTTGCCCACTCTCTGCGGTCACGACGATGCCTTGATGTTATTTTAACACCTACCATCGGTCGGTGAGCATACAGACCTACACCATGAAGCCGGTTTCGGACAGTCTGAGTTGAAACCGTGGTGTCAGTAGCCGAGCGAAGGTGTTGTTGGAGAAGAGTAGCGTTCATATTTCGGTGTCTCCGAGCCGTTAACACTAAATAACGATCTTCATTGGGCGTTATTGACCGTCTACGACCTTGCCCTGGTCTTCGGCCTGCACTTCCAGTCTCAAAAAACGGTTCCAGATCCTGGAAATCACACTTTGTAACACTCCAATGGCTTGCGCTACTCCGGATTGAGTATTGCCCCCTTCTAACCTACCAACAACTCTCCAAGCTTCTGAATCGGTTAAATAACTTCGCTGAGACATCGTACTCATCGAAACAAAGCAGTCACTGAATACTGATCATCCTTGTATTCATTGTCTTTTGTTCAGTTGAAAGTCAAATTTCATTCACTACCGCTGAAGGGACGTTTTTGACGTCGAACTCAAAATTAGCATACTCCACAGTTTGAAAATCAGAAAAATTTTCCTTTGTGATTCTCTTCTTCCATTTTCAGCAAAAATAATATCATTATTTTATGTAAAACTTACAATATCCTTTAATTGTGTTGAGCAGTGTAATAATATATAAAAATGTAAAGAGAGAGAGAGAGAGGGATTAAGTTCACTTAAATATAACATACTTCTTATGCACTAATATAAGAAAACTTAAACTTTGAAATTAGGCTTAGGAAAAATAGCTACAAATTCATTCATTCACTGATAAACAATTTTTTAAAATCAATATTGTGGATTTCAAACAACTTGATTATTATTTCCTTTCAAATATATGTTTTAATAATAACTTTGATTTTTCTTCCCTATATTATGATTTAATTTATTTCCCAAACTTTTAACGGATGTCGAAAGTGGCATCAGAAATTCCATTACATACGAATTCACCATAGCATGGAAATTACAAGCCGTTATCCTTTGCTGACAGATTTAAGAACTCTCCGAGTTTCCGCAGCGTAAATGTTTCATCAACCGAAACTTAAGAGAAAAGTTGCGAAATTTCTCCCCCTCTTTCCTGATTACTCGTTCCCAGAATTTTCTGGTTCAGGCTGCAATTTATTCGATCTTCACTTGATGTGATATGACGAACTTACCATTTAATCGAATGGAGAAAACTCGAGCAATAAAAATATCAAGGAATCCATACTTTTTTTCCTTGTTCTTAATAAGATAGGCTAAAAATGTATCAAACTCCAAAACTTGATGTTTTTATGAACTCACACGCAAAAAGTAAAAAAAAAAAAAAAAAAAAAAAAACTCTTACCAGGTATTTTCTTAATAATAAACTTAAAAGCGACAACGAAGAGTTTTGTGACTATTCCTTCTGAATTTTATTTTTTCTGACTTTCTTTATTAAAACAGAGTCTGACACCATAGGAAAGATTGATTGTGGTAAAGAATTTCTGATTTAACTCTGGATAAGATTTGTTTTAGACACAAGTATTTTAATAAAATAGAAGGAGCCTAAGAAGCGCTTTTAATTCGCAGTTAACTGTTTTAATGAATCAAATTAATAGTAGAGATTATTAAATTAATCTTTATTGATTTTTTTACAATGAAATTAATTTCTTTACTCAAAATTCTATAGTTGAATTGAGATATTTATTATATTTGTTTTCGTTAATTTAATTTAATATTTTATAATTCATTGCTTTTTTCTATTAAATTTGTTTGAAATAACTTAAGCATAGTTAGTGAAATACTATACAGTAATATTCAATTATATAATAAATTTGCATTTTGATCATTTTAATGGTTTATTTTGAATTGAATTTATGTTAACATTTTTCAGTGTTTTTACTATATGACGAGAAAATAGTCTTGGAAAATGGATTACTATTAAATTGTATATGTTATGTGCAATGTATGAAAATTATTAACGAAAAATATTATAAGATATTTTAAAAATTAAATTTCTCATATGTATATATAATCTATTTTTTATGTGTATATACAATAATTACAACAGTACGAGAGAGAGAAAAACCAATAATTATTATGTATATAACTTAAAAATTTTATAGTTATAAATGTTGAAATTATTAAATGTTAAAAATTAAAATGATATTTTTTAAACTTTAAACTCCGTTTTCGAAATTGCGTTTTAGTGGCTTCTTTTGCATTGAATTATATTATAGCAAATTTACTTTTCCCCAATTTTTTATAGACGATAATTCTTGACTTGTGTCACTTTAGAAATCCAATTTCAGTTTGTGAAATGAAAACTTCTATAGTAGTTTGTGGTATGTAAATTTCCTTAATTGTGAAAGGTAAATGATTTTGTTTTATTTTCATTCAAAAAGATAAAACATTTTTGACTAAAATTCAACTATATTCTTTAGTGCAAATATGTTAAAGTTATTTTCCATTTGAGCAGGATACTTTATTTACTGCATTTTTGGAAAATTTGGTGCTCATTAATTGGCAGCAACGTCTTAATTTAATGATTATCCATTTTTATTAACATATTCAATGAAAAATAATGCCATCGGAGAGTTACAATGTCATGCTGTGTATTTCGATGCCAACAGGTTTTCAAATTAATTGCTTTTTAGCATTTGTTAAAACATTTATTGATATTCATTACGTCTTAAAAATCTTATTGGATATCACAAAAAGGGTAACATAATATAATCATATTTTTATTAAAACTGATTTGTTATTTGTCCACAAATATTTATTCATTCTATTTTTATTAATGGTAAAAGCTTTTCTCAGAAATATAGTGGTTATCGTATAAAAGTCCTACCATTAATGTATATAATTAATTGATCAATGCTCTTAATGGGATATTTATCTCCAGTTTTAAGTTAAATGATTCATAAAATTATTATACCTTGCAGCACTATTGTATAATATAGGAAACTCTAAACTTGTACGAGTATAACTTAAATGTAATGACAGTGTGGCTATAGTTTTTGTATATATATTGTAGTTAGAATATATAGTTAGTGTATGCATACTTTAAATAGTAATTTTTGTGTATATAGTTTGAATATGCAGTTAAAATTGATTGTAAAGTTTAGATGAAGCTGACTACAAAGATTTTCCACAATTTACGAAAAAAATAATAAGTGACTAATTAGGTCCTCGTCTATTCTTTTGATGATGATAGTTTTTCAATTGCATCAAATCCGCTGAATTAGCTGATCAACAAATAAAATTGACTTTGGTAGGCTTGGAACTAGCGATGGAAAAATAGTTCAGAACCAATGACTTGGTGGATTTTTCTGATGAAAAATGAGATTACTAGTTAGATACTACTACTGATGAAACGGAAAACCATAATTATAAAGGATCTAACAATGTCGTTTTTAAGTGTGGCATAGCATACATGAACAACTTCTTTTATTCCACACAAGCAATCTCTCAAACGAAATTCCTGGAACTGACACAGGAAAAAGTTCTCACTGTATAGAAGATTCACATATCATGTGATTTGAGTAGTGCGTTGCTATTGATGTGTACCAGCGATGTTATTCATGTGCCTGCCTTTATACTTGTATCTAACAAAACTGCTATTTTAATGCAGTGGTGTCTTATCGTAGAATTATAAAAAGTGGATGTTAATAATTTCGATGCATCAATGTTAAATGATATCTCATTAGTTCCTTTTATAAACAGAAATCTAATTCGTAGCTATTTTTTCATTATCTAAACTAATCTTAGTTTAAAGCTCTATTATGTAATTTTTAAAATAAAAAATAATTGACCATGAAATAAAACTAATTGAATTATTTTAAATTGTTTGTGAAGGGTTTGAACAGTTAAAATCATTAAATCTTTAAGAATGACTTAAAAATTATTTTGCATTTTCATTCAGTTTACGTTAATGTGTGAGTAAATATATTTTTTTCTATTAAACTTAAAACTAAAAAAAGTATAATGTATTTAAATTTAATTATATTGATAACACTTAATTACATGTTAATTACTTGTTTCTAATTTAACGAGAAAATTCCGTTATTTTTTCTGACAATTTAATGGAAAAAGTTTCATATGCACAGCAATCTATTTTATCTTTAAACTCAGTGGTTATTTTACCGTTTGAATTACTGAATCATTTATCTTCTGTTATGATGAGCCATTTATTTTAAAGTATGATAAGCATAGGTACACGAGAAAAAATATCCATATTTTTAGAAAAAATAAATAATGGGAAAGAATAAATAAAGGCAAATCATAAATTTACCTTTTCCATTTCTCAAATTGGCTAATAAGTTTAACAGTCAGTCTACAGAAATGCAAATAAACGCGTTTTCTTCTATCTTATATGACGTGGAAAATTTAATACAGTTCCATGTGTTAGCTTTCTGTTCTACAACCGGCTGTTGCCAAAAGCTTGAATAGAAAAATCCCACAGCTACGCTCAAAAAGAAGCGGTAAGCTCATTTGTTGCATTTTATTCCCTCGATAACTCTTGTTTTTTTTTATATTTTTTTCTAATGTGATTTATCGTCTGCAGAGTTTAATATTCTTCATTTATTTGATGATTGCTACAAGCGATTCCCTTTTTCGGTAACAACAAATTAGGGAAACTAGAGAAGAAAAAGCGTATATAGGACGAGAAGAAACCCTTTACAGATAAATTTTGACATCATTCCCGTTACGACCACTGGGGAATTCTGTGCGTATATTTTACTTTCCAATCAATGATTAAACGAGATTTTTTTTCCCTTCCTCGTTTTCTAGTCGTACTTTTTTTTTTAACTCAGCTTTTAGTTTTTTTAAGAATTTTTTTTATTATCGTTTTCACCAGAACTCGCGAGAGAAATCACTACTATAATAAGTTAACTGTTTCTGTAACCTTCATCGTCCCAATTTAGATTGACTCCATTTTGGTATAGAATTTAATGTAGCTAATTTTACAAGCCGATGAAAAGACGGAGTTTAGATTTTTTTTTTTTTTTACTCTTTGAAAAACAGTTTTCTTTTAAAAAGTCTTGGATTGGCCTAATGACTAGGGTGGTCAGGAAATTGCTTTCGTAAATAATCTATGGAGCTTATTTTAAAGTTCATTTACTTTTGATATGCAAATACGAAGTACTTAATCCTGCAAATTGTTTCCAGATTCTTATTATAGATTCTTCTTAAGATAGAATTTTCTCACATTAAAATTTCACATATAATTTTAATTTAGACAATAGATGTGTGCATGTATAACCCTTATATAACACTAAATTAAAATATTATTTCATAAAAACCTGTACTAATGTACTCAAATCTAAATTCCTCTGCATTTATTATAGATGTTTCAGCTATAAATTCACTCTAATGATGGCGTATATTTTAAATTTTTTGTGAGAACTCTTTTTCTTCACAAATGATTTCTTATTGTATTGATATCATCATATAAGAAGTATATTCCTGAAATAGTTTTAATACTTTGTTATAAAAATAACTTTTTATGCTTAGAATAATAAGTATTCCATAGATAATTCACTTCCATACATTTATAAATTCCTTTCTTCATATTAAACTTCTAAAGAAGATATTGAGAAATTTATTTGCTTTGATTTCTTATTATCCTAATTTAAAATTTCAACAGTCTACAAATATTTTTTATTTAAGAGAACATATCAAATATTAATATCGTATAATACTTCTAACTATATATATTATGTAAATACATATATGGAACCTGTTTTTGAATTCCATTCGTTAGAATTTATTCGAGCTTAAAAGCTGAGGGATATAATTAGCCTTTATGTCCTACATGTTTTTCTCTTTAAATATCATACAATGATTACTTTTTATATTTAAAATTACAATTTAACTAAATAAAATTTAGTTTTAAACGCGTATTTGTGCCATTGCACTTAATTATCGTTGAATTTCTTAAAATGAAATTGTAATTTTTAAGTAAGAAACTTAAAATGGAGTTGATTTATCATAAAATTATTCATTGTACTCGAGAAAAAGTTGTTCCTATATTAAAAACAATAAGAATTATAATATCAATTTAAAAATCAATTAGATTTAATTAATGTAAATCATTAACAAATATTGGCATTAATTAATTAATGTAGTTGACATTTTTAAATGAATCATTAAAGTTAAGATTAATAACACAATTATATAAAATCTTAACTTAGTATTCTGAATTGTTCAAAGAGTAATAAAAGTACACAAAACATAAGAATCATAAGTATATGTACATTATCATACTAAATTTCAATGAATACTTAATGCCAATAGCAACAATCTATAAATTGATATACTTTTAACTTTGCTTAAATTAATAACATTTTTAAGAGAGGGATTATTTACTATCTTGAAATTAAGGTATTAAAATGAATTCAACTAAAAAACTTATAAAAATATCTGTTTTAGTAACATTTTTTAGAATTGTTGAAGACATCTAAAGTTGCTTTTTGAGTAAATCCGTGGAACTATTAGAACAATATTTTCGATGTAAATGATTTTGGTATGTATGTATCGATATATTTTTAGCTTGTTCATTGCAAAATTTACTTAATGTGGGGATAACAGATTTGTCAACAATGGAATTGACCAATCAGTGCTCCATGAATTAAGGAAAAATTACAATTTTTTCATGCCTGTTCTTGTCCAATCTTGAATTTCATAACAAAGCTGACTTCAGCTAAATGTGAACTTTCAAAATCACTTATTTGCTTCAGTGATAATGAATACTTTAATAATTGAAATGCATTGTTTCAAAGACCTAATTTAAAATATATGTATCTCTTATGATAAGAATGTATGTATCACTCTTATTTAGAATGTATGTATCACTTTTATTTAGAATGTATGTATCACTTTTATTTAGAATATATGTATCACTTTTATTTAGAATATATGTATCACTTTTATTTAGAATATATGTATCACTTTTATTTAGAATATATTTATCACTTTTATTTAGAATATATGTATCACTCACTTATATTCAGTCTCCTTTCAGGATTCTTACCTTTAAAATAAAAAAAATATTTTTGCTTCATGTTTATAGAATATTGAACTGTTTCCTTCTTCAATGTAAAAAAATCTACCTTGCATAAAAACCTTATTTAAAATAGTTTCTGACAAAAAAGTGATGCATTTATGAATAAATTGCATTATCAATAAATTACATAAATAACTGGTTTTATAATAAATGATTTCATTAGCTTTTATATTTACGACATTGTCAGAAAAAATATAGTTAAAATACTCAGTGGCAATTTGGGAAATATTTTCTTTAAGTATACATTTTGAAACAACCCTATTAAAGATGACAGAATCAAACTATATCGTATTGAAATGAATTTCAAGATTTTATTTCTATATGGCGAATTATAAATATGTATTAAATGAGTGAATCATTTTCGAATTTCAGTAAAAGATACAATAACAGAAACTATATCATAAACAAAGCAAGAGGTTACGAATTCGATCCCAGCAGCTGTTGAATAATGCGATATGGTTGTTAAGCTTCTTTTTTCTATATGCACGTCTGTCGAAATGGATCCTGGAAGATTTTTCGGGTTTCTTTCCATAACACTCATGAATACTGCCTACTATCGGTTAAAAGGCTTTCCGAAGGTAAATTAGGCTGTGGACATTATATTGCCTTAAAACAAACAGCCTTAGGCCTTTAGGCTACAATATCTCATAGTCATAAATTACAAAAATATCTGCCGCTCACCCTGTTTAGTGGTTAGAGTGCCTGACTGCAAATAAAAAGGTCCTGGGTTCGAATCCCAGTTCGGGCATGGATGTACTTTCTCTCTCTGTCTATCCTGTCTTTGTTCTTTCTTTGTTTGAATGGGTTGTGAATGGTTGCCTATCCTATAAACGAGTACCTATGGCATGTGTGTACTGAAGAAGACGGACTCCACACCAAAATATGGTTCAGTTGAAAAAGTGGAGCAGTGCACCCCATAATGCCAGCTTAGCTCGCACAAGACGACAACAACAACAAAAAATATCTAAGAAAAAAATTATGTATTTAAAACATATTAGAAGTTATTTGTTTTGATTAATATGCATGATTAATTCTTTCGTAGTCTTTACGATAGGTAATAAATGCACCAAGTAATTATAAAGTTCCATTTACTCGTCAAAAATTGATTGCAACTATCCATTTCAATAAATGATTTAATTTTTCATCTCTAAATAAAGATGAAATCGCTTAACAAGTCCAGAGAATCTCCCATAATATGAAAATGACATCTCCTGAGCCTATTACAGTAAAATTTGAGCAGTGTAATATTCTAACGGAATTGTACTGTAAAATTGAAGTCCGTACATCACACAAATAAGCACAATCGCAGGGAACGGAGTCGAAATTACTAGATACTGACCTTAACTTCCATGCATCATAAATTTTCCGTATCTGTTAATTATTCTGGAGGGATTGATAGAATTTACATTTCATGTGTCTATCCATTTAGGAATTCCGAGCATAGTTTGGGGCAAGGGTAAGTGGGATTCAGAAAAGTGGGGGTGGAGGGATGTGTGGAACTGGCGTCTAAAGTCGCCGAAGACCACTGGTCGGCAATCAGTTAATGGCCGAAGAGAGTAAATACTTCTCGGCCACGGGGAAGTTGCAACTCAAACTCGGTTGGTGGCTTCATTCTGCACTTAACGGCTGCCCTTCCATTCCACGGTCCGAACTTTTCCATTAACTGTGAAAGAACAATAAAAATAAAAGGGGTGACGTTCTTGGTATGTGTTGTTACAGGGAAATGAGAAATTTAAGGATTCTTCATAAGTATTGTGCGGCAGTATTTGTGTAGGCGGCTATAAATGCAAGTTGTTTCATCAAATGAAGTGTAAAAAAATGCTTTTAAAAGTAATCGTCAATTTGTTGGATAAATTTTAAATGTAATTATATAACAAGCATTGCTTTTCTTTTTTTATTATAATCTCTCAAATACTATGTAAATTAGTTATATTATTATTCATTTTTATATATTAGTATTATTATTATTATTATATAATTTTATATCTATAAATAAAATATTAATCTATTAGTTATAGAATTATGTGAATTATTAAAGAGAGATTTTTTAATAATTCACATATTTCTAAATATAATTTACAAAGATTAAAAATCTCTTTAGTGTGAAAAATGCAAAACTTAAACTTGATATGTAACGAGTTATTTGTATTATATTCATAATGCTATATCTCAATCCCTATTTGTGAAATAGAATAAAATTAAACAGATTCTGATAATCAAAATCATTAATTTTTTAAAAAGTAATTTTTTATTATAATGTAAAATTGCATTGAAAATATCTTTTTTGGGATTCTACAAATTATCTAATCAATCTAATCAGTTTTTATTTAATTTTCGTTTTAATTTTATTTTTTACATAATTAATATAAAACAAGTTTACAAAATAGAGATCTACAATACTTTATTTATTAAAGTAAATTCTATGTATTAATTAGGGGTCTTATAATTTTATAATGTATCTCACAATATATATAGCTTTTTCAAAAATAGTATATTACTTTTTGGAAGATCAATTGAGTGCAGTTTTAATTTCATTGAAATACATTAAAAAAGTCAAATGTTCAAAGGTTTAAATTTTTAAAATATCCTGAAAAGAAAACGAAGAAAATATAACTAAATGTTAATTTCTTTAGCTCATTTTAGAATTTACTTATTTTTAAAATTATTGTATGAAAATAATTATGGAAAGCAATATTATGCAATACCTAAATACCTACTCATGAAATGGAATAAGTTAAACTGATTCTGATAATCATAAACATTAATTTCTTAAAAAAAGCAATTTTTTCATTACTAAGCGTTTATTGTTTCATTTAGCTTAGGAAGTTATCACAACAGAATTTAAATGAATCAAAAGTTTATTAAATAAAATGAGCTTACTTTGGATCCTTATTTTAAGGTTATAAAAACAATTCATTGAAAAGGGATTGTTTCTATAACCTTGATTTATCTTTCATTACAAGTTACATATTAATTTTTCCAACTCTAAATAATGTAATCTTTTCATAATATAAAGCAAAGTATCGATTTTCCAATGCCCTTTTTGACTGTATATTTTATTCAGAATTTTTAAATAAAAAAGTTTTCCTTTTCCGAGAAATCACTTCATAGTTTTCTCTTGCAAAAAAAAAAAAAAAAAAAAAAAAAAAAAACTAAAAATTGATGATACAAATATGGTGAAAATTTTATGATTAGCTAATTAGCAAGAAATAAGCATTATAAACATGTGAATAAATTACCTTAAAGAGATTTCGAGTAAATTTAACATGAAATAAAGTAAAAAAATTAAAAAATAAAGTAAAAAATTATACAATAATTTACATTCTTAATACTTTATTAACTAATGTACTGACAATTATAAAATATAACTGCGAAGAAATTTTGAATTTAACATTACTTTTATTTTTAGTTTAATTTTTTTACTATACATATATCACTAGTTTTAAACAAGTAAAAATAATATTTAAACGTGTAATATACGTTAATTTATATTCTTCTAAAATTTTTTAAGAACTGTAATTTGTCATTTTAGAATAAAATGATTTCATTTCTTTAGGATTTACAGTATTTATTAAAATGTTTCGAGTATCTTTAAATTCCCTTAAAAATCATATCATAAATATGCATATTGTTTGAAAGTATCTGAAATATTTATAAGGTTTTTTTTCTTAGTATTCTATTCTTTGTTAAATTATATTTATACGTATATGTTCAAATAAAATATGTGTATATATTCCCAGCAAAGGAATATTCATTTATAAATTTAAATTCAACATACGCTAATTCCATCTTTGAAATTCTTCTTCTTTTTTTTTTGCTTGTTTAATCAGGTGATTTTTGAACTACTTAGAAAATATGTTTTAAGAAAAAAAATATTATTTTCAAAGTTTTGATTACACTAAGGATATTTTTCACAGAAAATAGATGTATATCATTCCGAAGAGTATCTACGATTCAGATTATTTAAGAAGTTTTGGCTCACACTTATTTTCGATACGATGGATCTACTCAACAAATATTTTTGTTGCCTCATTTATTATATCGGAATAAAATAGATTTTGTGAATACTACTGCATTCAACAATATTGCTGATCGCACAATAAGCACGCAAACAAATCGTCTGCATTTGTAAATTCACTTCAGTTCGCATCGCTTCATTTTTCTTTATAAAATCATCGAATCGCATTGTCTTAAGGCTATTCTTATTCTGGAAAGATAAAGGAATTGTTAATATTATTCCAAGCTATTCGAAAACGATTCCTTTTCGAATTTTCTCTTTGGCTTCGAATATTTATTCCTGTTTTACCTCGATAGTTTATTCAGGACGCCTTTATTTTCTAGAACTCTGCTGGAAATAAAAGAGGACTTCTTTATTACTGTATACGTTTAGTAAGAGATATATTGAACAAAGCGCTACTGCTCATACTCTTTCACATTCTGTCCTAGTATCTTAAAATTTTGTCATTTAGATTTTTATTGCTTTACCTGCTCTAAATCATAATATATTTTGGTATCTTTTACCCTTCATTTACTGAAGTCCTTTTCTGTACTACAAAATTTTCTTTCTGAAAAATTCTACACTATTTTCTATCTTAAAAACTCACTTAATGTTCATTCTAATTATTTCATTATTCCTGCATTTATTTTCTAAATTTAGATTTCATACACAAGTTTTGTAATTAGTTCTTTACCATGGAGATTTATGAAATTCACTTACATTATTGTATCATAATAATCAAATTTCTTGTAAGAATTCGGTCTTTTCTAATTGTTGATGGACTCTATTTTCCACCACGAAAGACAGAATTGTAATTATTTGATAGAGAGAGAGGAAATGGGTGTTATAGGATTTTTTGTTAGTTTAAACTGTATTGTATCAAGGGTATTTTCTTGCTGTAATACATATTGCTGTTATAAAAGTAATTCCCTACATTGATTAATTTCTTTAGAAGGTACTCATTTAAATAGCTGTGAAAATTTGTATCAATGTGTTTAGAAAAACCATTGGAATTATTTCCAGTGATTTTATTTTATTAAGTGACATTTCAAAGATTTTGCTCATAAAATATTGCTCCGTTGAAAGTCATATATGAAATCAAAGGAGTTTATCAATATTATTATTAGAAGAATTATTGACAGCAATTATTCAATGGATATTTAATTTTCAATGAAAAAATTAATATTTGCTATTTCTTTTAATATAAATCTAAGGATGAAATATTAAAAAATATGGAAATTAAATTTTTTATATGAGATTTCTTATACGCATTAATATGATTCCTAATTCAATTTTCATGTTAGAAACTTTTAAAATTGAAGAATGATTAGCTGTGTTTATATTATCACTATATATATATATATATATATATATATATATATATATATATATATATATATATATATATATATTATATATATATATATATATATATATATATATATATATATATATATATATATATATATATATATATATATATATATATATATATATATCAGGTCTGAGGTTCGATCCTCGGGCTAGGGAAGGTCGACTCAGACTTTCATTCCTTCAGTGGGTCGATGAACTAAGTACCAAACATGCTTGGGAACTAATCATTGGGGGTCTCACGTTAGACTGACTAACTTACTACTGGGCTTGCCACTCCAGGGCCCTTGGTCATGAAAACAGTTATAGGAACTGTAGGCCTTGGCCTACATGGGCTGTCGTGCCACGAAATTTTATATATATACACAAATATACACACACATACACACACACACACACATATATATATATTCATCTTTGTTTTATGGATTGTTCAGTCTTTTGGAATATACACAAACAAGCTGTTGAACATTTTATTGGTGAGTATTATCTTATTTATTAAGTATTATTTTGATTCGTTACGTATTTAATATTTATTTAATTTTATGATAATTTTCATAGCCACAGATAAGAATTTGCTTGGTATAAGATGATTAAGTTTCTATATAGAAAGCTTCTTAGAATTTAATTTACTAATCATTATGTATATAAAATATAAAATTTTGTACCTGTAAAATTTTGGTGAGTCCATGACAACAAATGGTACAAGCCACAGAAAATTGCGGAACGCAATGAAAATTAGAACAAAATAATGTGATTCGTAAATGTTCCACGTGGATTAGCTTACATGCGAGAGAACAGCATTTATGTGAGCTGGATGTCGAGAAGAATGTGTAGGTCCTTTCGCTTAATTGCGCCTTTTGTGTAAAATTCAGCCTGAGGGCTTGTGGCAGGGTATTCTGTCTGGATTTTAGGGAACCTCAAACAGAAAATTCCAATAGAGTGATAGTGGTGTAAGCCAATGAAGTGCCGTGCTGTAATAATGGTTTGCCAGAAGACCGCCCAAGTTAAAGAATGCAAAAGTGCATTCAAAATCTGACAAAGAAGATCATTATTGGGGAATTTGAGAATTCCATATCCTCTTAGCTTGCTTCATTATCAATATTTACAAAAAACATACATTTTATTTCATAAAGCTATTTTTACCTTATTATAAAAATGTTTTTATACCAATAGCATAAAGTTTATTTTTCAATTATTTCCATTTAACAAGAAATACATGTACTTATCATATTATTTAAAAAACAAGGAGTAAAAATTTTTAATTTTCATACTTAATGTACTTTAAAACCAGACTGTAATGTAGGAAGTTGATTATCTTATTAATACATCATTTAGTGCTTGAATTGATTGATGTAGTATGAAAAATAATGAATGCAAAATCATGGTACATCCAATATACATGAAATTCACTCAGTTACCAAAATAGTACCTTCCTGTAGTATTCTATATATTCCTTCAATAATTTCCCCAAGAATTGAAGATTATATTGTACGTCCTTTAATATTTGCTAACAGGAATGTGGTTTTTCAGAAATAACAAAAAATTATATTTTAAGTAAATCTAGAATCTAAAGAGGACAATATTGTCAAAGGAAACAAAATTTGTATCAGTAATATGTCAGGGGTTAAAAATTTTCCATCATATAAAAATTGGGTATTTTAACTATAAATTTAGTCAGTCCACAGTTCTTAAAAAAGACATTCAGAAATAGTAGTTAACTGAAAAATTTACAATGCAGATATTAAACTTGAATAAATTAATGAGACAAATTAAAAAAAAATTGTAAAATATTCTAAAAATATACCAAAAATACTTAACCATCACAAATACTATTCACAAATATTCATTGCTTTCTTTAAATGCTCACATTTGCCTTGATTCAAGACATTATAAAAAAATAAGAACGTCATATTACAAGTTGATCTCATATAATGGTTTTTGTGCCGTTTCAGACATTCACGAGTACTTGAGATACCATCTTCCCAGTTATTTCCAAGAACTGCATATTTTCTGGTTTCCAGTATAAGTTCTTAAACATGCACTTTACTTTTTATGTAATTAAAAACAGTTTTTAACAGACTGATGGATGTATTTGCTTAGGTTGAAATGTAGTAAGTCTGTATTCTATTCAATATTTCTTAAATTTCTTTTTTCTTAAATTACAATCATATTTCTTTTAAACTGTAATATTCATATCTTTGAATTATTTACCCAAGTTTTCCACAAACATAAATGGCCCTTTTTTTCCAAGAAAAAGCATTTTCACACAAAGTAAAGGTTATTTCATGCACTTTTGGAATACAATGCTTTCATACCAATTGTAATAGTTTCCTCCAACTACATTATTATTTTCTATAATTTCAATCACTTATTAATACTTTTAAATACTTTAATTAGTTTTAAAGCCTAATTTTTGATATATAATTGTGGATACAAACAAGAAAAAAAGCTTCAAGTGTGCAATCTATGCTGTTCATTTCATACGTATGAGAGGAAATTACTTAATTTTTGGAAATTTACACAACTTATGCCATTTACAATTAATACATAAATTTACATATTGGATACAACTCACACATATTTCAATCTTCTCTTACTGGTAATGAGTGCATTCAGTATATTTCATTTAATTTCAATTTAGTGTTTGATTTACTTTTAATTATTGGTTTGGTTTGTTTGTCGCTCAACGGTCATTTTTTTGCACACGAGGGCTAATTAGACCGGGACTTACGGCTTAAAGTGGATTCCGAACCACTACAAACATCCATGCCCAAGGTGGGATTCGAACCCACGAACTGTTGAACCGAAGGCAAGAGCGCTAACCATTCGGCTACCAGCTCGGCCTTTTAATTATTAAGTACACATTTTTATAAATTAGATTAAAAGCGCATTGTTAAGGAATATTTTTTAAATAATTTACTTTTATACAAGTTAGAGGGAACTTTAAAGAAATTCAGCTTTATTTTTTAACCATGTATTATGATCTCAAACTTAACAGACGATAATAAGGTGTTCCAAAAATTTTAACTAAGGTTTTTTTTAACTGTTGGCAACATATCCTTAATATGCAAATGAATAAAATCAGGAAAAAATTTCATTTTATTAAGAAGTATCTCAATTCCCATTCTTATAAAAACTGCATTGTTTGATAAATATTTTATAATTTATGATATAGAGTATGAGTAATGAAAAATATTAGGTAGAGAGAGAGAGAGAGAGAGAGATGGACAGACAGAGAGAAAGAGAGAGAGAAAGAAAGAGGGAGAAAGACAGACTAATTACCATTTATGCAAAAAATATGTAGAAGGAAATCAATTCAGGAATTCTATAACACTCTAAATTTGAGCCCAATAAATAGTTTAGCTCAATGTGCATCATTTACACAAATTTGTGTAAGTTAGGTTATTTAAATAAGATTCAAAGGCCGTGGTAGCCTAATGGCTAGGGTATCGGCCTAACCACTAGGCATTGGGAATCGAACCCCATCCTTCCATCCCGAAGGGTGGGGTTCGATTCCTAATGCCGCCAAGAACCCACCGAGAACATGCGATATACGTGCTCGTTAAATCTGTGGAATCGAGAAAGTCTTGTGGTCGGTCGTTGAGCAATTAGCATGGGTGCAATGGTCAGGAGAAATTTACTCCTCCTTCAGATCAATGCCAAAATTGAGGGAGTAGATTCTCTGGTGCTGCCATCTATCGGTGGATTTGAAGTGCAAAGACATACTTTCACTTATATGGTGCTCTGATGAAACGAAAGACGCTCCCTATTGACTTAAATTCGCATAGCCGAAGCATAGTGAGCTTGGCTTGTCCAAGTGTCATTAGTAACAACAACAAATAAGATTCATAAAATCCTTATGATTAAATGGGTGACCATTTTCAAAGTTCCCAAAAAATATTGCACAAAATTTTTATTAAAAAAGTTATAATATAATTCATAAATACCAGAGTTGGTAAAACTGATAGCATGTTGCCTATGATAAAACGATAAGGATTTGTAATAGAAGATTTAAAAAGCAATAGTACTTTGATAATAAACATTTCATAATCTTACCTTAGAACAAATTAGTTCAAACATCAACTTTGTATGGTATAAAATCATCATTTTGAATTACTCTAAGAAAATGTATTGTTGAATTTCTATGAAAAATATATTCTTGTAGAATTTGTATATTTGTACACCTGCACACATTTATTAAATTCATTGTAAACGTTTTCAATTGGATCTTGGGTTAAAATTTGTGATGGCCATAAAATTTCACTTGCAGTCATCTACAGTTTTTCCAATTGGATTATTATGTTTAAGATCATTATTTGTTCCAAAAAACTTCTAACGGTAGCATATTCTGCGTTTTATGGAGGAAATTTATTATATTTAAAATCGTATCGCGGTTTCTTTCACTTCACTGGATAGCAATATTTATTTCAATTTCAAATAAATTAAATTTAGTATTAGTATTACTAGTTTACTTTAACTTTACCAATTCTAGTTTAAAAGAATTTCTTGTTTCTAGCAGAATAGTATTTATGAGATACAATAAGCTATCATTGGCCTTTCTTTTGGGGCAATGAAAGGCTTTCTTTGCAATGATTCTATTTAAATGTGTTAAGTTTATACTTCGAAATATTAACTTAGTCTCAATATAATCGTAAAGCTCTTGCTTCTTTTTTGGTTAGTTCATTATCAGTTTCATGTCATTTATAGCCATATTTATCGAATGATAGTTTTTTCGATGTGTCTTTTAGTTTTTTATGCAGCTCATGGTAAACTATATGTTTGTAAAATACTTTAAGGTGTGAATTACCATATTGATCATAAGTTTAGCTATCTATCGAAATTTAAATTCCTTTTACAAAAATTAACTATTCATGTTCAAAAAAGTTTTAATTATGTTTCACATAAATAAAAGGTATTTTATGTGAAATATATTGGAAAAATGTTTTTACTTACGTAGGGGAAGAAAAACGCTGCTTTGAAAACAAAAAACTTGAAATTTCTTACTTTGTCTTAGCCATTAAATAATCGATGTCAAATAGTCTTCAATAATTTAATATATATATATATATTATATATATATATATATATATATATATATATATATATATATATATATATATATATATATATATATATATATATATATATATAATTAAATTGGATGGATAAATTTAATTTGGATCGATTTGATTTTTCTCTGAAATATTTGAAGATATTTGAAGGATATTTTAAGTCATTCAACGATATAAGCTTAGATAATGAATTTAATATATGATAAAAGTGAGAAATTGAGCACTTTTTTGTTTTATTATTGTGCTTTTTTCTATCAAAGTATTTTTAATTTAAACTATTAACAATCAAATTTAGCGCATTTCATATATTACTTTTAAACTTGAGTTAAGACTGAATAAATTTCATCAAGAATTAGTTTGCTGAGTATCGCACGTTCAAATATTGTCTCTTCATCTCAATCCTCTTTAAGACTATATATTCGGTGCTAAATGTATCTCCTATTTTTCTCTTATACTATACAAAACGGTCTCTAAAAGTAAACAATGTTTTGTTTCCTTGAAGGTATATTTTACGAACATTAAGATATTCAATATTGCAATTTATGTTGCAATAGGTAAATGGACATATCGGTTGAATTCTTGACTTTACACCCTTCCATACATTCATAAATATGGTACATTCCGACTTTAATTCTACTCCACACATTTACCTCTCTTAATTTTGTGGATTAAATAATCAAAACTCCCATCTGAAGACAATTCCTTTTCTGTAATAACCAAATAACTGTTGACGTCATTCCGTCTATTCGAAAATGCTCCCATTTTGAATTTCATAAAATCTTGGAGTATTTATTTCCTTTCCGCTTCGACGACTTATTGAGGGCGCTTTTATTTTCCACTGCATTTACGCGAACAAAAGTTAGGCTTCGTCGTCTCCATTGTATCCACTTAATCAGAGATATATGTCACAAACAATTACTTATTGTTTGCAATCTCTGAGACAATGAATTCACCTAAATGGCTTAAAACATCACCATTTAGCGCCATATTGTAGCTTTTGTTCTAAGTTATAATGTATTCTGATATCTGTGTCACTCCACCTTACTCGAGTCTTTTGTTCCGGATCACAAGATGTTCCTGTCGAAAAACTTGTGCATCTTTTGTCTCCGGAATCTTTTGCCCTTTAACCAAAATATTTTATTATCTTAGTTTCAAGTCCATGAATTAATGTTGTCCGCGTAAATTAATTTGCGTGTCTCGAAAATCTATTCATCACTATTTATCGTCGATTTTCTAAGGCTTACTTAACATTATTGTCTTTGAATAATCAAATCTTTTCTAAAGCTTTAATCATTTCAAATTGGGGAAGAATTCTCTTAAAAGATGGAAATTTATAAAGCTTATTTCTCTCTTATTATAGGGAAAAGAAACGCTGCATTTTATTGTTGAATTATATTTTTTGTGATAAAGGGTTAATAAAATCTCTTACAAAATAAAGTGAATAATAATTCATTAAGTTTAAAGCTGAATTTAAAGTTGTATTATTTTAATCTAATTTGGTTTAATGATTAAATTTAAAAATATAATTTAATCAATGGAGGATTCTAATTCTAAATTTCAAAAATTAAATTACATGCATTACTAGGTACTAAACTTATCTTTACTTAAAGCCGTAATTATGATAAGGCACGATTGATATACTTAGTTATTTAAGTTAGAAAAATCTTGAAAAAAATGAATTATTATAAACAGGTTTATGTGAAATGCATTTAGATTTTTTAATATAACAAATGAGAAATATTTGAATAATTCTTATTTAGATGCTCTGCTATCGATTACTAATATAACAAAACAATTCAAGGCCTCAGATTTTATAAAAAAGCAAAATATTATGATAGTTTTATATTTTTTGTGAATATTATTTTTGATCAAGATTATCTTATGGTTATTTTGTATGATTATCTTATGGTTATTATCTTATGGTTATAATGTGTAATTGTCAGCGCAATATTCCACATATATTATGGCATAGCTGATGCTATAAAAAACTAGTGATTTCTTACAATAAGAAAACCGATATAAAGTTAGAAGTTGTGAGTTTTCAGCTCCATACATCAAAACATGATCTGTTCCTAAAATCCCCTTGTATGAACTAACAGTTAAAAAAATAAGCCAAGCTCTGGTTCTTAAAACAGATAACATCAATATTCGAGAAATTTCAAAACATACAAACTTGTGAAATGGATGTCACTATGGAATGAAACTTACCAAATAATAGAAAATCACTTTACCATGCTTTTAATTAGTAAATTATATTTTACTTTGTTGTATATGGAAGACACAATGATACAAAAGTAATAATTGAGGATTTCTTCTCTTCAGATTTCATTTTTCATGGGATTTGGAAAATGTCCATGTAAAATCATTTCCATTCACTTGTCGATGCAATGCGCGAATGCAGCAATGCAATGCATATCTAAAATAATCAGTGTAACAGTAATTTCGATAATTTACTTTTCATAAGGGCGTTTTCTTCAGAGTATTGCACCCATGGTAGCTGCTCAACAACCGACCACAGGATTTTTGATTCCACAGATTTAACGAGCATTTTATCGCATGTACTTGGTGGGTCTTTGGCAGCATTGGGAATCGAACCCCGCCCTTCCGAATGGAAGGCGGATGCCCAAACCACTATGCTATTAAATCCTTGAACATTTGTAATTCATTCACATGTCCCTTGAAAGACATTTTTAAATGAAATAAGGAGTAATTTCTGATATACATGATTTTTATTAAATATTGCTTTGGGCAACTCAATATCATTAATTCAAAAGCGGAAAAATATTCGAAAATTTTGAATAGGTGGCAAAAAAAAAAAAACAGGTTTTTATATGATTTATTCATTGTGTATTGTATCTTTTTATGTTTATTCTTTTTCGATTTGATTATAACCAAAAATTAAAAATTTTATTGTGATTGATTTCTTATTATGTCATGGCTTAAGATGTTAGACTAATAATCTGAACACTGTACTCTTCTCTTGATCCTGTTTATACATGCTCATTAATATTTCCCGAATGGATAATTTTCGGAGTATTTACTTCAAATCAATTGGAATTATAACGAAATATTTGTATGGGAGGAAACTACTGATTGCTACTTCTTTTTACATTCAATAAATAGAGAGATATTTGGCTTCTCAAATAATATTTCATTACACATGCTGCGAATCCTTTTACAAACACATATGAATTACTGTTTCAATATAGGTATCACTTAAAATTCATTTTTTAATTTGTACTTTTCTACAAATTCTATTTTTGGGCAAAAGTAGTTTTATAAAAATTTAACCTTTTCTAACTTTAACGATGATTACTTATTATAAGTGCATTTGATAGAGTAATTCTAAGAGTAATATATTTATCTCAAGTATCAGTATATGAAAAGTTACTTGGAAATAATACTTAAAAACATTTTTACTAAGCAATGGAAATTGATTTCAAATATTTTATTAATAAGAGTAATTAAAATGTCATAACTTTTTCGGTAAAATATATTAGAAGTAATAACAGATTTTAAAAATATCCATTATATCCTTGCACAGTTTTACTGAAGATCATACTTTAAAAATGAAATTTTTGTTAATAAATTCCGTTAAATGTGTTTATTTTAATTGTATATTAGAAATTTTTATTAAAAATTAATTTAACTTTATTGCTATAACTTCAAATTATTTAATTTTATAATTCGCTTTTTGGATGTGTAAGTAATAGTACCACCCATGATATTTATTGTGATAAAAAATAACTGAACATTTTTTTACCACACTGCTATTGGGAACATATCTGAAATTTGTTTATTTACTTTTAATTTTCTTAAAGCAAAATTTAATATACATTTTAATACACCTTAATATGTGGTTAATATTTTTACTAAAATAGTTTTATTTTATTGCATAAAAATATGTATTTTAAGGACATATTATCTACCGCCTTTGTTTTAGAACAAAATGCGTTATAAAAATGTAGAAATATTGTGAATAGTAACTAAAATAATTACTAATTTAACTTAATAAAATAAAAAAAGTTATGACATATATTCGAAATAATTCTTTATGTTTCCAAACAATTTGACTTAATAGAGAATCCATAGAATTCTGTCTTTTCAAAACAATTTATGATACTGTGTGTTTCAACATTTTAGAAAATATGAAACTATGTTTTAGTAACAATCTAAAAATATCTTTTTCTGGAAAACTTATTTTTAAAATTACTGTTTGATTTCTGGATTCTTTAAAAGAAGCCAATTTGAAATCATTTTCTTGGGAAAGATAGAATTCGAATGATTTGTGAAGAATTGTTAAAATTTATTCTACGTTTCTGTAAGCCTTAAGAAAAAAATTATTTTTGAACGTTTTGAAAATACTTTTATGATTTCTAAGATAACACTCCAGTCTCTTTTAAATATATACTTAGTAAAAAATTGTACAAATGAGGTAGAAAATAAATATTCTTCTCCGCTTTACATTCAGCATATTTCCAATTTAAAATGCAAGTTGTTAGCATTATTCTTTAGATGTAGACTTTAAAATGCAGTATTTTAAATTGACAAAAGAGAAAAACCCAAATAGGTTTCATTTCTAAAGTTGTCATATATAAATGTTGACTTACTCAGCACTGTTTGCTTTAAATTTTTCAAAACTTATGTTAGCATCTTAAATACGGATTATATTTACAAAATCTCATATTTCTCTGTTTCCTCATCAATTTGGATTTTCTGTACAAACAACTTTCAACGCCTTCTTTATTATTGAAGAATGGAGTCGATTTTGTTAATATCAAAGTATTATCGGCTGCGACGTATTCAACAAATCGCTGGCGTTCTTTCACTTCACTTCATCTCTCATTAAATAATCAAAAACCTTTTGTCTAAAAGCAATCTATTCTCTTCAGAGACAGAATAACGCGGATATTAGTCTGAGCTATTCAAAAATGATTCCTTTTCGATCTTTATATGCACTTAGAATATTTATTCCTGATTTATTGAATGTACTTTTATTTCTTATTTCTTTGCACAAAAGTAGGGATTTGTCTCTAGAAATGCATGCATTTAGTAAAGAACATACGTCACCAACAATAAGATGCTGTTTGTAATCTTTAAGACAACGATATCAACTACGTGGCTTAAAATATCATCACTTATCCCTTGTTTGCAGCTTTTGAGTTACAATGTATTTTGATGTTTTTTTCCTTTTCTCTTAATCGACTCTTTTGTTCCGAATCACACGACGTTTTTGCTGAAAAAAACAGGAGCAGACATTGTTTCTCTTTACGCTTTTGCTGTTTAACTAAACTTTCATATTCAATGTACTGAATCTTTATAACTTTTTGTTATTGTATAAATTAATTCACAACTTGAATTAATTCTGTGTTTTTGAAACTCAGCATTACTATTGTCTTGATAATCAAATCCTTCCTTGAAAGATAAATCTGTTTTAGTTAAAAAGTGTCAGATCATTAACAGCAACTCTTTTTGTCCGCTGGTATATTTCTGAATAATAAATGTTAAGACAACGTTTAAAGTTGTTACAATTTTTATTATTCTCACACGGTTTCTTACTTCAACAGCTTAAAATTTTTTTAAATTGCTTATAGAAGTTTATAAAAAACCATTAAGAACCATCAGAATTAATTTTATAAATTGATTTACTTTAAATTAATTCCTAAAATGAATTAGTGAAACATTTGGAATAAAAAATTTAACATTTATAAGAATTTATGTAAGCAACTATTTAAAAGTATTAATCTAGGTTTTTAAATTTGTATTCTGATTATTTAAATTTTCAAAAACATATTTTAAGGCTATTTTTCAATACATAATATAGTAAGGTCATATGTAATACGTTAAGAGATCTTATCTTAGTTTATTACTTAATAAATGAAAATGATTAAGGCAGATTTTATTTTATTATATTCATTATGATAATATAATAAAATTAAGCAGTCTAATAAATGAAGAAAGCATTATTTTGCAAATACTGAAATTACATATTTGAGGGACCGTTTGTTTTAAAAAATAAATTGTTCACGACGGTTCAGAATGAAAACGTTTTTTATTTGAAACTACCCACAACATAAATTAGCATTTAACAAATATTGTATTTAGATTCCGGTATTAGATTCTTATGAAAACAGGGACGTGTTATGTAAATACATGCATAAGTATATACACAAATATATATTAGTTCACCTGGAAATTTTAAGCAAAACTAAATAGCTAATGTAGTTAAAGACAGAAATGTTTGATTTTACAATCGATCATAAAAATTAAGCAGTTTTCAGCAATGAAGATTTGATAATTATTGTTAAATTGAGAGGTATCATTTCTATTATAGTAGTAAACTAATTGTTATTATTAGAGCTGTATTGATAGTCATTACTAGATTAAGTCAGCAATGAAGATTTCGTAATTAAAAGTGTTGGAATAGAGTATTGTCTCAGATGCTTAAGAGCTTTTACAATTTTCTTAAAAAACCTGGAGTCATAAAATATAATCTATTTAATATAAAAAAAAACTAAAAAAAAATATTTGTGTCAAAATCTTAAATTGAAGAATTATTTCCTAAACGGAATTTTCAAATACTATTTTAAATATTTAAATCTTAATGTGTGTTAAGTGTTGATGTTTGTCATATATATATATATATATATATATATATATATATATATATATATATATATATATATATATATATATATATGCAGCTAAGTGTTACGTACAACTCCAAACTTTATTTACTTTAAAGAAATTAATTTATCAGGTATATTTGACAATAAAAAACATTTTAATTTAAAATGAAGACAGTTGCAACAATGTATATATGGAATATTTAGTAGATATGATGATATGATGATTTTTTTAGGTGAAATGCATATGTTCACATAATATCTACCAGAAAATCATGTTTACATAGAAATTTGTAAAATGTTTAAATTGTTTATAAATTCAATACTGAAATAAAGGAAACTTACGGAATATAAAGTATAAATACACCATAAATAAGTTGCATTTCAATGAGCAGGAAACTCTATTTCATTTGGTTTGATTATTGCTCAAAAGACATACAATCAAAAACTTTGCACAATTGAGGGCTAATTTTATTGGATAGTACTATAATTTAACGGATAAGACTAATTTGACGTATAAGACTAAATTGACGGATAAGACTAATTTGACTAGAAGTATCTATAAAAGTAAAGAAAATTCTAAACCACTACAAAAATCCAAGTCCGAAGATGTATTCAAGCCTATGAACAGTTAAACCGCTGGCCACACCCCTGAATCTTTAGCTGCCAGCCATGTTTTATCAGATGATATAAGAATGATAGAAGCCCGGTGGCTTAGTGGGCAGCGTTTCAAGCTCCCATGACACAGGTCCGAGGTTCGATCCTCGGGCTGGGCAAGGCTGACTCAGCCTTTCATCCCTTCAGTGGGTTGATTAACTGAGTACCAAGCATGCTTGGAAACTAAACAGTGGGGGTCTTACGTTAGGCTGACCACCTAACTGGGACATATGCTTTGCACCCCAGGGCCCTCGGTCATGAAAACAGTTATGGGCACTGTAGACCTTGGCCAACATGGGCTGTCGTGCCATGGAGGTTAGTTTTATAAGAATGATAACTTTATTCAATGAAGAAGAAAAATAGAACTTTGTATATCATGGTTGGAAAGCAATTTAAATTGGACTCTAAAAATGAGAATTTCCTTAAAGACGTAAAAACAATATATAGCTGATTGACTCGTGGCTTTAGCATTAATATTAAAATATGTTCGTTTTATCTCATGCAGATGAAATTTAAAAAAATACATGAAATCAATAATTGTTTTCATTTGTTGGAAATATCTAAAAGTCATGTACTGAAATTTTTTGCATAAAAGATTTTATTTATAAGTGTAATGAAAAATTAAATGATAAGAGTTTTACTTGAATATAGATTTAAGCCAAGTATAAATTAAGAATTGAAAATTCAAATCTAACCTTAATCTAATTTAGAATGATTGGAATATTTTGTTCCATGACATTTATTACAATAGACAACTTTAGTGATTTCAAGAAATTTAATTATATATAGCTGTTGAGAATGTATAGTACTCTTTATTTTCATACGCACTTAAAAATGAATCAATGCGACCGTAAATTTTTTATATGAAGTTATTTGAAACTATGAAAATTACATATTCATTTGGAATTACATAGTACTTCGTACATAGTATAGAAGATTAATCGTATTTGAATCGCTGCTCATAACCTTTACGGATAGTTTATTTGAAATTATTTCTGCCAGATTTGTCAGTTTCAGTTATGATAACTAAAACTGACAATTTTGTTAACGTGTCTATTTTGCTAATTCGAATCAAATCTTATCAAGAACTACTCTTTGAATTCTTAAAATATAAATTTTATTTTCATCAGTAAAAAAATGATTTTTTAAATATACGAAAACCCACTTTGTTTATTCACGTTTTTAAAAGATGCTTTTTTTATACAAATGGTTTACCAATATACTATTCTAAAAAAATAAAATCCTAAAAAAGTTATTCTTTTTTTAAAATTATATATAATGCATAACAAATGAGTATGTAATGAAAAGATTAAAATTCAAGGACAAGACAATCACCAAAATCAAACAACTGGATATTCAAAATTCAAGTTAATAATTGATGATGTCTTTCTTCGCAGTGATGCATGCTTAGTTAAGGAGTAAGTGAGATTTTTAATGCCATTCTCGATACATTTCTGTCAAACATAAAATCAATTGACCTTTCATATCTGTGACATTTGGGAGAACCTTATCACGTTTTAAATATTTTCAGTCGTTAATATATCTCTCTACGCTGCATTATGGATATGCGAGGGCATATTCTAATACCTCATCTGGTTGAACTTGCCATCCTACCTTAGTTGGTCTGTTAGATCGAGGTCGACTAGTAACCCAACCTGTCTCCCTTAAGCGTTTTACAACAGTTAGGATGGTTTGATGAGAAGGATGCCTGCCTGCAGGGAAACGTTGGCGGTACAACCTTGCTGCAGGTCGTGCCTTGCGTCGACATTCACTATACAGTAAAACCATCTCACAATACTCAGCTATGGAATACTCAGCCATGACCACGAGCATCAACATACTGCAGCCCAAAGAAGATGTCTCTTTTATAGCTGTCACAGGTGAACAGGCGTGACGTTTTTTATGTATTTGCATACTGCTTACAAATTGCTGGAATTATTTTTAATACTTCCGTTCTTCCCATTTCGAAGTAAAAGTAAAAAATATAATCACGAAAACGATTTTTTGTTTTTTCAAATATGCATATGTACGATGTGCCACGTCACAGCACGAAACAACAAATGCACGTTTTAACCGTTGTATTCTTCACATTAATGCCTACAAGGTATTTTTTCGTACTAAATCGAGGATGCTCAACAATTTTGTAGATCACTTTTTTTACTTATGTCGTTCCGTTTTCGAGATACGAATGCTATCTCCCCAGTTTTCCTCCAGATGGCGCGATAGGTGGTTTCATTCAGTAGCACATGGCTACTTTACTATACCTAGACACCACTTTTATGAATATAGCAGCAGCTCTTCCGAAGTTAAGAGGGTGGCAAGGGACTTTAGTGGACATCTGTATATTTTAGACACTGATATTTTACCGTTAATTTTAAACAATCACAATTTTGATTTTGATATATATAAATATTTTATGTATTGGAAATCATACGTATCTATAAAAAAATTCCTTATTTATAGTTATATAATAAACATTATGAAATAATTATAAATGTTTTATAGAAGTATTGTAAAATGCTGACAGTAACAAAAAATTTAACAAATGTCTTTTATATAAAACTTTATATACTTAATCAATGCGATTGACAAACTTCGAAAAAAAGTTTTATGAGTAAAACTTTTAAGATAAATTATTTCGATATTTAACAATCTTTAATTTCTTACGATTTAATGAAATGTTTCTGGCTATTAACCAAATATAGCAAAAGAAATAACTATATTGACAATAGTAATAAAATTGATTTTGAGATATTTTATTGCATTTTTCTCACATAAATTTATTATTTTAATACTAACCCTTTGACCGCATTCTACGTATCAGAACGTCATGCATTAATTTGACCAAAGTCGCACATGACGTTCTGATACGTCGTTGAAAATGAGACAATATTTAACATGTTAATTCTTGTTTATTTCAAAGTAACAATGATAGTGAGATAAAACCAAGATGCAAAAGACGTACAAGTTACTTATCAAGCAGTGATAGTGAATCTTCTCCTGAGAAATTAGATCAATGGATTTAGGAAGAAAAAGATAATGTACCTAATGTAAAACGGTTTCATGAAGTGCCTGGAATAAATCCTATGTGTCTGCGAAGGTTAGGTGCCAATCCTAAGCCTTTGGATGTTTTGAATGAAGTTCTAAATGAAGATTTTTGGAATAGCATAATGAAAGAGACAAATAGATATGCCAGACAAGTGATAGAAAAAGGTTTTGGAAAAAAAAAGAAACAAAAGGTGGGAGCCAATAAATTCTAATAATTGCATAAAATATGCTATTCTTACAAATTACTCTACCCCAAAAAATTAAATGTGCTCCAAATGCCAAAAATTATTCGAATAAATGTGCATCCAAAGGGTTAATTTTAAAAGCTTCATTATCTTTTACGAGCTAATGTAATTATAGAGATTGAACTATTCAATTTAGTGATTATAATCCCCATATTAAATAGTACTACAGTCAAAATTACATTTTGATCTTATTTTCATATCATTTATGTGATATATTTAAATGAACTCTATAGTCGCATCTAAATATTTTGCATGAATTGTCTTCTTTCATATCCGCATAAATAATTCTGAAATCTTTAAATTGAAATCGGAGTTATTTAAACGTATGTATGTATAGTATATTCGATTTTTCCTTCAATTATATATACCCTCTTTGTCATTTTTAAGAACTGTCAATGAATCCTTACTCCCCAGAACAATTAATTTGATTTCAAAAACATAAAAATATCGCGTTCCTCATAATAGACAAAGAGAACGCTTGTAAATGTGTTATTGTCTTCAATTCCCAAAGCACCACTTATTAAATTATCAAAATCCTCAGTCTCAAGGCATCTCATTCCATCTCAGCAGTGATTGAGTAATTGTTGATTTCATTCCACCCTTTTCAGAGATGATTTCCTTTTGGAATTGTATCTGCGCTTGGAATATCGATCTCAGCTTCATTTCAAAAGAGATGGATTAATAAGAGTGCTTTTATTTATTCATTTTTTGCCTGTTCCTGGAACAAAAATATAGCGAAATCATTACCAAAGTCTGCATTGTTAATCTTAATCAGGGATACATGTCTAGCTAATCATGTTATTTACTATTTCAAGGAGAAAGAATAGTTGTTAAATCCATCAAAATACTACTATTTGATATTAAATTGTTAATAGTCTACAAATTTAATTTGGACCTTATTATACTTTTGACATTATTAAAATTTGAATAAATTGTTACTGTTTGCAGGATGATCTTCAGAATAATTTTTGTACTATCTCATTAATTTGAAAGTGATTCAGTAACATGTCAACATTTTCCTGATTTCTGTTGTTTTATTAATTAATTTAGATCTTTCCTGCCATTTGCTGCTATACAGCATTGTAAATTCTTAGTTGTATTACTGTATTTAGATAATTACAAATCCAAGTGGAATTATTTTTGAGAGGGTAAAGATAATCCTTATTGTTTCCTGGAACTGTGGCTACTCACATTTGTAAATATATTGTAATGCAAATGATAAGGAGATATACTACATTTTATCATTGCACAATCACGAAATGTTTATTGTTCTTGTTATGATTAATATATATGCATGAAAATTTCTGGATATGGAATACAACAGATGGGGAAACTACTACCATTCTGGAAGCACCAGCCTTTAAATGTCAATTTTAACCGCAGTAATTGTTAATTTTCTCACATTCTCAGTAATTTTGTGGAATGCACGTAGCGTTCTCAATAAGTGCCTATACACCAAACTTCAGTTTTAATTTCGCAGATGTTATGGCAGTGCATAAAGCTAGATTAAGAATTTTTGACAAGATATCCTTATTCAACAAAATAATCTTTCGTCAGGACAGTAAATCACCGAGGTTGTGGTGGTTTTCTCTTAGCATTTAATAAATTCATTCCAAATCAGAAAATTAAAATTCTTGCTTGTTGGATATTTCTAACATTATCTAAAATTTTTTAATTCTAATGACAAAAACCAAAACATTGGAGCTTTCACCTTTCTTGAATTGTCCTTTCCAACAGCTTTTATTAGGCTGATTCATCTGCTTTTCTTTAAGATGTGTGACCCTAAGTCTCCATTCTTTGATTAAAAGACTTTTCTTAAACACAATCAAATTGATTATAAATCATCGGTTATATTCTTCAATGTGAGCTACAAGCATCTAAGCTCCAAAACTGACCGCCTTAACTTAACTTAGCAGTTAATTTCTTTCTTCCGGATCACTACATTTTTGACATGTAGCAAGCTTAACCAAGTTTATATCGGATAATGGCTTCCGAAAAGCAAGGTAGACAAAAATAGTCACAAGAAAAAATTATATATTTAGCAAACTTTTTTCAGACACGCATAAATATTTTTCATTAAAAAATAGTTATTCCTCTATTCATAAGAAATTTAGCAAAGTACAACACATTAAATGTTTTGAACAAACATTAAATTTATTCATAATTAAATAAGAAAAAATTCAGTGTAAATTATTGGAAATAATATCATTTCTTTTATTATATAATTAAGGAAACTTATAACTTTAGACATATACTTCATTTTAATCATAACGATAGAAATCATCTTTATAATTAAAGGAAGAAATTGTACCATTTTTAAATAAAAATTTGTCTATGGTATATTTTGATGTGTAAAAGCAATAAAATAAAAGGGAAATAGAAATGCGGAAAAGTCCATTAAAATTTGGCCCATTAGCATACACATTTTTGAGTAAATTATTGTTTAAGTTAACGACATTTATATAAACTCGAAGTTAAATTTTTTTTTATTTTATCTGTTAATGATTATTTCCAATAATATTTGAGTATAACATTTACACCACGAACAAAAAATGAAGACTAAAAATCTTTTGACTCTTATAAATATAATTTTATAACTCAATTCCTGAATTTGTTTCGAAAAGGTAATTGAAGACCATTTCTTCAATAAACGAAGAATTCAGAGACTTGTAAAAAGAATTGTTAAAATTTATTCCAATACTTTTTTTTAATTGGAAGACTGAAAAAAAATATTTCTAATACATATGATACGTTTGCAAAACATTTTAAAGTAAATTAATAATCTCTTTTCAGAATATATTAAAAACTAACATACATGATTAAAAGATATAACACTTTTTTCTCTTTGAATATAGTTTAAATGTTTCATATTTTTCTTTTAAATTCAATAGAAGAAATTCATAGCTATAAAAAGAGTATTCTATAAATTATGTTTACTTAAAATTAATAAAATATTAGTATTGTGCCTTAGAGAAATGTTTCTTCTATCCATTTCCAAATTGTGTACCATAAAACTGTTTTTGATGTGTTCCTTTAGAATTTTCCATATCATTTCTTTTTTTGATGCTAGTTTATTTATCTAAGCATTCTAACGCATTGCTTATTACGAGGAACGATGTCGATTTCATGAATATTAAGATTTTCCAAATGATCTTTTCAATTGCAATAAACAGACAAATAAAGCGTTTGGATTCTTATCTTCACTTCACTGCGGATTGCTACGTTTCTCATTAAATAATCAATATCGCTCGTCTGATTGCACAATCCTTGCGATGCAGTAATCGAATACCTATTGATATTATTCTGGGAGTTTCAAAAATGATTCCTTTTCGAATTTAATCTTCTTCGGAACATTTATTCCAGTCTGGATTTGACAGTTTATCGAGAGTGATTTTATTTATAATTCTTCTCAGAACAAAATTATTGCATCGTGTCTTTATCAGTCTATAAATTGCTTTACTTAATTAGAAATCATGTCACAAATAATGACATATTGTTTGTTATCTTAACGCAGAAGAATTCGACAAAATGGCTTAAAAGACCTTCATTTAGTATTAGGTTGTAATTTTTAAAATAAAGATATAATCCTATAAATTTATTCCTTTCACTCCTGTTAAATTTTCCTGTTTTATTTATAAGAAGATTCTTGAAAAAATATCAAGAATATCACCTTGGTCATTAGTTATTCTGTTATTAAAATGAAATGTTTTACTATTTACGTTCGAATATGGGCCGTGGTAGCCTAGTGGTTAGGACATTGGCCTTCCATCCAGAAGGGTGGGGTTCGATTCCTAATGCCGCCAAAAACCCACAGATATAAGTACTCGTTAAAGCTGCGGAATCGAAAGTCCTGTGGTCGGTCATTGAGCAGTTACCATGGATGCAATGGTCTGAAGAAAATTTCCTCTCCCTTCAGATAAAGTCAAAATTGAGGGAGTGGATCCTCTGATAATGCCATCTATCTGAGGATTTAAAGAGCAAAGTCGTACTTTAACCTTCGTGGTGCTCTGATTAAACGAAAGACGCTCCCTATTGACCTAAATCCGCATAGCCAAGGCATAGCGAGCTTGGATTGTCCAAGTGTCACTAGTAACAACACAACAACAACACGTTTGAATATTAGAAATTGATTTCTGGAAAGAATTCTGCAAAAAAGCATATACATACATACATATATATATATATATATATATATATATATATATATATATATATATATATATATATATATATATATATATATATATATATATATATATAATCTTTTTTATGACTACCGATCATGGAAAGTATATTTAGAACAGTTTATTTTGGATACTCTGGAGGATTATGGCAAATGGGGCTCTGATCTACAGTCAGAAGTACCGTGTTTATTGATGAATCACCCAGGGGTAGAGTCAATATATGACTCTTACGTGATTCTTTCTAATCACAAAACTTAAAACTGTTTTTTTGCCTAATCTAGTAAATGTTTCTGAACTAATTTGCGGGGTTAGCAACACTAGGAAATCTGGAGATGAAGCATTATATTAGAATCATGGGAATATACCATGAATAAAATTTATTTATTTGTACAGTGTATGCATATATTTTTGATGTTAAAAACTCTTATAAGTACTTACATGACCATTTCATTGTTTTTAGAATCTAGTTTCAAACTTTCGTCTCTACACTTATATAACTCCAGATGGCAAAGCTTTTCAGATTAACGTCAAAAGGTGCTTATTGAAATAGTCGTAATAATGGGCAATTAAACTACATAGATAGTACTAGTATCTAAAACAAATCATATTAGTCAATACAACATATGAAATTTTGACAGCTTATATATGTATATGGTAAACAACTTACAAAGACTTTTACAAGACATTTGAACATTCAATACATCGCATCTCCATTTCATGAACTGTGTATATCTATTCGTGGGGCTAAAGGAAGAATATTCAGAAAACCCTCACGTTTCATGTTTGACAAAAGTACATGCAGAAAGAACCCCAACATCTATATACTATAGTTTCATTGTGGGTGAGACAGAACCATGAACATGCCACTTTAAAGAGCGTAATCTTACCCATAGGATATGGTGTGTGAACCTGGTATTGACTTTCTTAGCTATATGAATTTTGAATTGCACCTATACATAATTGGACCATTATATAGCTGTAAACAACTTTTATGTATTGAAATTGATAATGTTTGCATGTGACTTAATTTCAGTTTTATGGTATGATATGGCAATGATTTAGGGTTATAATGATTTCGTGTTTTGATCTGAAATTTATAACTAAGGAAGGTATTAAGCATTGACTGTGTAGCCCCAAATTAAAACTTTTTTCTTACTGAACAAGATGGACTATTTTTTCATCCGGTTGCTATGTGAACAGTGCACCACTTTTTCTATTAAATGTGGCACTACTAGTACGTTTAGGAAATATCAACTACTACAAGCATTTAGAAACTATTATGAAACAGCAGCTCTAATATTAATCCAAAGAATATCATTCTGGTACAAGGCGCATTTGGAAAGTAAATACCGTTTCGAAAAAAAAAATAACAGAAATTTTTGCTAGCCAATAATATTTTTACATGAAAAACCATATATTAAACTATTTTTCTACATAGTTTCCGTCAATGTTGAGACACTTGTCATAGCGTATTGGCAGCTTTTGTATACCTTTTTTATAGAAACTTCCCGCCAATGACGATAACCACGATTCAATAGTATATTCTACCTCATCGTGGGATCAAAAACGCGTGTCCTCAAGCTCGTGGTTTATGTGCAGGAAAAAAGATTTATCGGATGGTGCCAAAACTGGCCTGTATAGCAGAAAGTGAAATTGTTGACTAAGAAACCATTGAAGCATCGTTTTTATGTCACAAGCAGAACTGGGCCAAGCGTTGTCATGGAGCAACACGATTCTTATACACAGCATTCTTCTCCATTTGTTTTGAATTTTCACGCCGTAGTGTTTTCTTAAAGTATCGCAATATTATGCCACATTAACGGTTTACCAATGTAAAGAAAATCAGTAAGCAAAATCCCCCTTTCATATCCCAGAACACAGTGCGATTGGACACATACGATATTTTGTGCAAACATTGTCGTTTTGAACTTTTGTTTTTTCGAAGATTAAGTGTGTTTCCAGGCCATTGACTGTTTCAATTCTGGTGTGATATGGCGAACCAACGTTTCATTATCTGTCACAATTTGGCTTAAAAAAATGCTCTGCCTCTTCTTTGTATCGCGTGAGAAATGTCAATACACTGCCACTTCGTTTCATTTTGTGAATGTCAGTGAGAATTTTTGGAACTCATCGGGAACACAACTAGTGATAACTTGAGGGGTCTGTTACAGTTTCATACAAAATAATGTGTGAAATTTGCGGAAATTAGTCTGAAAGCGTCGTCATTGTTAAATGTCTATTCTCACGGATTTTTTCATCAACTTTCCTAACTAGATCATCGTTGACAAAAGAAGGCCGAAAACTCTGAGCCTCATTGTGGACATTTTTTAGACTTTCATTAAACATTTTAACCCATTTTCCAACCATTCCATCCCTCATCGTTCCTTCACGATAAATATTTTTTAATTTGTCAATAAATTTCAGCAGGTTTCACATTAAAAAATCGAATTACAGCATGAATCTTATAACAGGTGGGATTAATAACTGTCTTGAACATTTTAAATGTGTACAGAAAAATAAAAGCACAACTTAGAACAACCTAAATGACGTCAATTGAGAGATGTGTAGAAGGTAGATTATTGCGCATGTGTAGGATACCGACATTAACAATGTGGTGACGATACAGTGAAATGGTACTCACTTTCCAAATACTCTTCATATACATTTTTAACATTTTAATATTATAATTTTTATAGGCAGAGTATCTTAAAAAATGATCAGCAAAATAATGCGTTGTTCACAGTAGCAATGTCGTAAATAATCCTTATAATGATAAAAATGTTTTATTTGCTTTTTTATAGTTTTGCTTACTTACTATTATAAAAAAACGATTTGTTGAATAATACATATTCTGGATTTTCTAAGAATTGTATGATTGAAAAAGTGAATTACAATATTTTAAACTGTATCTTTGTTTCTAACAAATCAGAATAATTCAATTTGTTTTATGATCTCTTATCCATATAAAAAATCTCTTATTATTCAGCTTTTTCTGTTTATTTCCTTTGAATTTATATTTACAACTCTTTTGCTTCTGAAAATGTTTTAATAAAATGTTGCTTTTTTATATTACTTTATACATATTTTTTACATATGTATATTATTGGTATTTAGTCAATATTATACTTTAACTTGAACTTTTCAAGTTATGAAATCTGAAATGTTTTTTTTATTGTGTAGAAGTTGCTTTCAAGATTTTTGAAAGATTTTATTTAATAAAATATTTTTATTTCTGAGAAATTTAGTATTAAAAACTTTTATTGAATTTTTCTTTTAAAATAGGGGATGCAATAAATGAAATATCTATTATTATCTTCTTATAAAATTTACATTTAATTTCAGTTGAAGTGCAAAACATTTTCAGAAATTTTCGTTAAAAAGGTTGATAATTAATCATAAAAGATGATGATAAAAATTATTAAGTACAATAGAGATTCATCTTAAAGGCAATGTTACACAGTTTTGCAATTTAAAAACAATTTAAGTTAATATAACTGTTTCATCAAATTGCAGTTAAAAACAGATGATGTGTAAATATTTTAATTAAAATGTTAGCTCTTATTCACAAATTATTATAAATTAAAATTTAATAATAAATTGTTTACTAATTAAAAACTGTTACACATTTATTTGACATCAAATAAAAGGAAATGCACGAAATATTTTAAGTGTTTCAGTCTTGTTGTTTGCAAATAACGTTGTCTCTTTGAGGAGATAAATTAGCCGCAATAAAATACTTAAATTACGAGAGGATGATTGTTTTTACAATATGTTAAGAAGCTTTCTTGAAACTACGATATATTACACAAAAGAAGCTTTTTTTTTTATCATCTAATAAGAATTGTTATTTCTGCTGACACAAATGTTTCAAATCAGCAATGAGCGTTCATTTGGGTGCTAGTAAAATGAAAAGAACATTTTTAAAAAGTGGTAATAAATTTTACTGGTGACTTTAAATGATTAAAAAAATCAATGGTTTTTTTTAGAAATAATTTTTATTTTCTAAAAAAAACTAAAAAATATTTAATTTTACTTTTTTAAATGGAAGAATGAAAATTATTGTAAAATTTTGTGTAATAATTGGAAAATATTTTCACTTAATATTTTATCTTCAGCCATTTTCTTGTCTGTATACACCAGTGAAGTAATCTGTGTGGTGGTTGTTTGGACAAATATTCGAAAGTTCTGAACGAGGATTTGATAATTTCAGTTTTTAGAATAATTAGAATTTCATTAGCTAATTTAAAATACGCAGTAGAGGTGGAATTAATACACTTCCGAAAAATGTCATTTAGAATTTAACATTAAATAATCACTATCATTAAAGGTGGCTTGTGCCCCCCCCCCCAAATTCATTAACTATCATAATTAATTAACTATTTAAACATGTTTGATAACGTCTGTGAAAAATTTTCCAATATGAATTATTTTAAATTATTTTGTTTTACAAAACTAAAATATTTAACATGGTAAAACATGCAAATTGATTAATTAACACTGGGTATAATATTAAATTGATATACCTAGATATATTTTTAATAACAGCATTATTTAAAGTACTGATTTATTTAACATTAATTGCTTATTGACTATAGGACAGAAAATAAGTTTTTGAATTAAAATTAAAAGAAAAAAGGTACGAGCTTTCAAATTTCAAAAATCATTATATTTCAGGATTTTTGCGGTTTCAACTCTTAAGTTTACAGGGTTCTACTGTTAATTTTTTTGCTACTTTCTATAAATACAACAGCAGATATCCAGATACTTTTGTCCGTTTTCTTCTTTGATAAAAGTACTTATTTCTATATTTTATACCAAAGACATTTTTCGGTTGCCAATCTCTCAGGTCAAAACCGGATTTAACATCTGTAGTACTGTGAAACTCCTTCGTTTTAGTAGCAAAAGAAAAACTTGGAGCAACAAGCTTCAAGAATTTCAGTTTGAGTTTTTCTCGATCCCTTTTCGATGGGAACTCAGCTTCTTTTTTTCGGAAAAAGTCTAGGATTTTTATATCCTTGAAGAATAACTTTTAGGCTTTTTTTCCTTCAATTTTTTTTTGAAAAACATAGCTGAGAAGAAAATCCCTAGAGGAACGAAAAATATGACTTACTCACAAAATACTATGTTTTGTATTTAAAATCCTTGGTTTTGCGAAACAGGGTGTTTAAAAATAAAATGATTCTGCTTCTATGACTTTTTATTGAAACGCTGGCAAGAGTTTGAAGTGAATATGAATTCTTGTTTTAATTTTACCTTGTTACTGTGATAAAAATACATTGTACTACTAAGGTGAAATTGATCTCTGAAGAATTTGTTACGGTTAAAAATATAAAGGTTTCTAAAAAAATTTATTTTTACCGAATCATTTTGAATTTTTATTGGCTGACTATTTTTTATATAAAAATAATTTATTGCAATTTTTAGTGACCACATATTGACCTTTAATAAATCTAGTTTTCATTTCAGCAGCTCTTGAGTTGGATTTTAATTTTGAGTTAATTGAAATCTTTTTAAATCTAAGTTTCGGCCAAATTTGCATTCAACAACAAAGTAATCCCAAAGCAACAAACTTTTATTGTTACAGTAATAGTTAATCACAAGGTTAGTTACACACTTTTTCAAAAAGGAAGCACAAATGCTAAATTATATGAAAAAAAAGAATAGTCAAGTTTCGATATAATTGACATGGAAGTAAGAAAAATCGAAAGCAGAAAAGGAGTTTATTTGTTATACGAAACGATATGAGAAGGTGATAATGAATTTTCATAAAGAATACTATGAAATCATGATAGGTTTATTGTTTAAATAAGTTTAATTAAAAAATCCTTGAATATAACTTTGTCCTCAAATTTGAATTGACTTATTGGACACGCACTTTATTTAAGTTCCTATGGATTAGTATGGTTTAGGAAATAAAGTTTTGGTATTAAGCCACATAATAAATTACTGTGTTCGCAAATTAGTGGCATATACCATTTTATCAATGTTTAATGCACAACCATAGATTTTTACCCAAGATTAGAGATCCAAGTGTGGAAGTTGCTCTTTGACAGCTCTTGATTCCGATTTTCTTCAATTTGTATATTTTGGTTATAAGATACACATAAATTTTTGACCAATTCTTTGGTTATCTTACAACTATTTCTACAATAATGAAACGAAAGAATGATATAAATGCTAAAGAATCGAATATCACCTGTTATTAATTGTCCTCTTTCAGTGCTCCCCACAACATGCCATCAATAAGAATTTTTCATCCATCATTAGAAATTCATTTGTTTTAAAAACAAATCTCACCAAACTTATATTAGCACCTTTTATCTTTACATGCAATTCTGGTAATTTTGCAGAACGCTAACTTTTGATAGGACTGCTTTTTGTTACTTGTTGTGCAACAATCAATCACAATTTTGATACAAAATCGTGATTGACTGTTACACAACAAGTGTGCATACTTCCACCTAACCCTGCAGAAATTTCTAGTTCTCTTTAGATTGGCATTCCAAAACTGACTTCTGTAAGCTCAATTGTTAATAGCGTAAGTATATTTATTATCTTATGGGAGTTTTACAATCGCTTGTTTTGAATAAGTAATCATACAAATTCAGCTTGCTAGCGTTTCTATATATAATTTTATGTTTTCCCAAATACTAAAAGTAACTATTGAAACCAAAATATCATAAGCTTTAATTTAGTTAATTTAATAGGAAAATTCTACAATTTAATTGTTTACATTGTGATGAATATTCCAAAATCTATGTGACTTGAATTTGATATCTCGTGAGAATCAATCCTGTTTATGAAATATTATAGTTTTCATTATATGAATAATTTATTTTGAACATCGAGGAATTTAAAAAAAGGAAGTAAGCACATTGTGAATTAAATATATTTTACAGATGGTGAGAAAATGCATTTAATATTTTGATAAAATATTTTATGCTTTCATTTTTTCTTAAAACTTGATTCTCATTCATAGATTTTGCATTAAAAGTTTGTAAAACATGATATAAATTGATAAAATTATAAAACAAAATTCTGAAACTAAATTGTAGATCTTTTAATTCCATTAAGCGTCAACATTTACTTCATAATAAAGACTCAATTACTCTTACAAATAAGTAATTGTGATGATATTGGAAAAAAAGGATTTAAAATGGTATATATTTTACTACAAACTCGTTTACAAAAACTCACAGCATTGTGCTATTTGCTTTTAAAATAATCATTAGTTTTTGTTTGTGTACTTTAAAAATTTCAAATTCTATTTCATTCGAATTTCTTTTCATTTTCTCGAGTGCATGATACAAAGTATTTATGTCTTGATTTTTTTTCCTTTTCATTTGTTGAAAGTTGAATCGACAGTTTTTAACAAAACAGATTTTATAGTCCACATTCGAATTTTTAAGCGACGCCTGACATTTTAAGAGGTTTATTGATATAAATGTGTTTCATTATTTAATCCATAAAACTGATTTAATTTATAAAAATATTTCATCGATTTAAATGTTTAATCAAAAATCGATATAAAATTACAAATGTTTCAAATGTTTTAAGGGGTCTAACTACTAATTAAAAATTAAAAACTATTCTAACAATTTTCACAGGAGTTACACCTGTTTATTCAGGTTTGTCGTTATTTTAAAATCACACATATACATTTTCTCCTTGAATCTCTAAAATTTAATATGAGAAATTAAATTAATTTACATTGTCTTTTTCTTAAAAATGAATTATTCGAGCATTTACGATGCTTGTCATATATTACATGAATCAGAATAAATTTTTGTTGGATTTTAACAAAAGTAATATTGCAGAATAATTCTTTTATTAAAAATTTTTCACTGTATATCACGATTGTAAAGCTATTATAGCTAAATTTATAAACATAAATTCTAAATCTTGGAATATATATATATATATATATATATATATATATATATATATATATATATATATATATATATATATATATATATATATATATAATACTTAATTAGAAACAAGTAAAAACAGTTGACTTAAAAATATTTATAATTTTTCATGATTTGAAAATTTGCTTTTTAATTAGTACCAGGTCGTTATTGACCAATTACTAGCATATTTAAGTATATTAAAAAAACCCAGATAAATTTGTAAATGTGTTATCCATAAGACTAGAAGGTAGATATCTTAACATAATCATCGTACTAACTCTAATATCTACTATTGAACTAAAAGTCAACTAATTGTGCGTTATTCCATTAGTAATTTATGTCAACCTGACAGTAAATTTTATAATTGCACGTAAAAGTATTAACACTTGTATTAAAGTAAAAAAAGGATCTTATATAACTCAATTAAATAAGAAATTTAAGGTTCAATATTGTATAATCAATCATTACGAATTGAATTTATGATTAAGAAATATCCACTATATAATCTATGTTCTATTTTAAAAATCAAAGGATATAAGTCACCTAATAATATGCATGAATAATAGTTTTAGTTCTCGAAATTCCTTACTGTTAAAGTAATTTGTCCGATTATTTATTTAATTACAGAAATATATGGAATATATAATTGCAAATTCCAGGCCCTAAACAAAGAGAACAATTAAACGCACAATAAAATTCAATCATGAATATTCTCAAAAGATTTCCCTCCATTAAAAGAATCCACATCATAAAACGTTGCCAGATTCCATTCGCATTGGCATACGATAAAATATAGAACGAAAGTTTGCCTGACGGCCATATTTGTGTAGATGAAATCGTCCTCCAACCATTCTGACGAGAGATTCCTTTTGTTCTTTTTGCTATATCTGATAACGGACTTTTAACCGCGAGAGAACTTGAAGATGCTCTCTATTTCGCCCTTTTAGAGAGCGTAACTCGAACAAGAGGGCGGAAGAGATGGAGTTCGTGTAATTAACTCATCATGGAAAACTTAATGAAGGGCGGTATTTAAAGTGGCTCTGCACAGAAGTATATTTAAGCGAGTGAAATTCTTCGCCACGTTGTGCGGTTAGAGACGATCTTCAATAATATCACGCGGAATCTGAATTATGCAAGAATTTTATCTTCCTAGAGTCGGTTCTGGGCGATAAAATACTTTGAGGATCTTTTTTATTTGTTTGATTTTTGCTGTAATAACGCTAGGCGATGATGCACTCTGAAAAGGATATAAATAATCGCCTGGTGGTGATATCAATAGCTTGAAAGTTGTGTTAATGCATAAAACAATTAAGGAGTTTTGTAATCTAACTGCTTGAGAAAAATAAATTAATATTATTTTGGAGTAAATCGCATTTGAAAAAGAAAACATATAATCATAGCAATTTGTAAAATGAACATATTGTTCCCAATGATATCAATTCAATCAATTTCATTAATTTTGTTGTTTATTTTAATTATTAACAAATAAGAATTTGATTACTCAAAAAACATAAACTAAAAAATAATAATACATTTTGAATTTAAGTTTGTTTTCCACAGCAATAAATATTTTATTAAATTTATCAAAAGAAAAAGTGTACAAGTGATTTTAAAGCAAATACACATACAAACATATTGATTCCTCGGTTTTTTGGGAACACTCCACGAATATCATGTTGTCCCTTTCTTAGAAGCAATAGCAACATGAACTCACCCCTCCATGGTTTCTATTAGAATGTTCTGAGAATATTATTTAGTGGCGTTTGTTCATGCGGATAGGACAACTTGGTTTCAGTTGAAGTTTATTGAGGGGTGATGGATCCATAATTTGAAGAATTTCTTCCATCATGTTTTATTGGTTACAGATCAGGGGACTGTGGTAACTGGAGAAATATAATTCTAAATAAACTCCTGGAACCACTCCATAACGATTCGAGACTTATGACAAGGAGCTGCTGAAGCGTATTCTTATGACGGAACAAACACAGAAGGAATCAAGGGATGAACCTAGTTAGCGACAATATTAAAGAAAACTAATCATTAAGTCTTTTTCTGCAGGTATCAGTGAAAAGAATATGATAGCAAAGTATTTACCAGAACCTTGCACCATCTCCAACCACAAGAACAGAAGACATTTCAAAAGGGATGATCATTTGTTGCCCTATGATCTACTATAATGCAATAGGAAGAGGGATTCTTACAAACAATAATTCTTTTTCCAGTGGTCACAATCCATAAAAGGTTATCACGAGCAAATTTAAGACGTTTCTTGTTGTTTAAGGTCGAGATCAAAATAATTTAGTTGGTTTTCTGCTTTTGTAACTCATCCTTGTCCATATATAGCGTATAATGTGCTTAGAGATATTATTTTGTTATGCACTTTTTCATTCAAGTTTAATTGATGAGTTGAGACATTTCTGTTTGTACTATCAGGAACCAACTCTACTCTCACTATTTTTTTCAATGCGATATTTAAGATTATAGTGTTGTCTTGTTTGTCTTTGGCTGGCTTTTTGGTTGTTGAGCTGATAGCAACAAACCTGTAAAATGGTTGTTTGAAAAAAAAACTCTTGCAGACATGTATTTTCGAAAATACTCAATTTACTTCAATGAGCAATATCTATCATCTCGTGCTTGAAGTTGAAATATCGTGCTGCAGATATTTTGTTTTCTCCAAGAAACTCAAGCTATTATAAGTTGATGGGGAAGTTAAGTTCTTTTTATGGATACCAACCGTTGTTGCTGTACCAGCATGCTTTTCTGTACCTAGCCCTGAGTTAGGCTCTACCAGTTAGATAGAATCATCCAGGTGGAGTCTGTAATTTTTAAGCAGGAACCAAGTAGAACACCTCCAATACTATAGAACTTAGTTCTAGAATTTCATAAATTACAGACTCTATTATCATGTTTGTTCGTGTGATTGCAGAAATTTGCCAACATTTTTTGAGTTTCTTTGAGAACGTTTGAGGCTGTTTTCTTGTTTGTTGAACCTTGTTAAGCTATTTCGATGTCTCTTATTAGCATTTTTGAAGAATGTATACTTTTATTCTCTTTGTTTCATTAATCGTTTGTGTCTGCTGTTTACAAATCAATACATTTTAATTTCATGCAAATGATGATTTTAATTGCATTTGAAATTTATTAGTATCGAATATCTTTAAACTGTGGTCTTTCATTTTAATATGACAAATCTTAAGACATATTCCATTGTTGCATCAAATTTAATTTTATCAAAAGAAACAATAAAGCAATTTTATTCTTTTAGTTAGGAATGGAATTGGCTGAAATTTATTAAAGTTTATTGTAAACATGTAATTATCTGTACCAAAGCATAAAATATCCGCACGGCGTTCATTTAAAATAAGTACCTCATTTTAAAGGAGCACAGTTAATAAAGAATAATCAAAGTTTTACTAAAATTAGACTCATTACCTGAGTATACGCATTTCTTTTTAATTTTGCATCGTCTGCATCCATTAAAAATTGCTTCCATTAAAAATTAATTTTTTTCCTTTTTTACATGTGTTCTTTTTCCGCTCACTGCTTAAAAAAATGCATCTCTGAAAAACAAGGCACTTAACATTAATTTGAATCTCAGTTTTCCGGGTAATCTAGGGTTACGTTTTTTTAATGATTTTTGATAACCCTGGTAATTGATAATTATTCTTAAGTGGATGGCAACAGCGTTTTAAAATGCTGTTTTTTCCACCATCTTACTGCTTTCTTATACTATGTTAATGAAGATGGTGGGAAACTTGCGGTGGGTGTTTATAATAAGCTTTACGCTATCTTTAATATGCAAGGGTAAGCCTTGAAGTTACGTATGCTATAAAAATGAGAATTTTAGAATTTTTTTTCAAAGGAAATCATTTCGAGCTTTATACATTCTCAGCATTATTTCAAAGAATGCGGAAAAAATAGAGAAAATAAAGGCGGTCCTTTTTTTATTCAAAAGGACTGTCTTTAATTAATGATACATTTACTAAAGAAAAGATAGTTTTACTTTAATTTTTAGTTTTATTTATTAAAGCCAAAATGGCAAATTGTTTTTGCTTTTGGGTTCTAGATTATTCATTTATGAGCTTTGCTTAATAAACATTTTGAAAATATTATGGCTTTTAGTCATAAATGGTTGAAAGCTATATTTTAGTTTTTAGTTTACATACTAATATTTTATGCATGTAAATCACTTTTTGTTTGTACTTTAAAATCTATTACTGAAACATGAACTTGAATGTATTTTTGAAAAATATTCTATCATATAAAATTTGCCTTTAAAGTCCAATCTTCGTTATTCAATTGGTTGAACATTAATTATTATTAGTTTTCACGTCATTTTTAAAAAAGTGAAGCCAGTTATAGTAAAACTTGGTAAAAATATTGCATTTATTTTTGTTTGGTAACTTATTCAACTAAAGTTAGTCGTGCTGAGTAATCATACACAAGACAAATTTTATCTCAGTGTATTTTCATGGTCTGCTGAAAACATATAGGCCCCCGAATTCCCATGAGGAATTTCTGTTTGTTATTTAAGCAGTTTGATTACAGATGTTGATAGAGATGGTTGAGATTTTTGTTAATTTATTCAACTCTCAGTTGCTTAAAAATGACCTTAAACTCATAAACACCACATTTTTGGAAACTATAAAATATAAAGTTATGTTTGTTGTGCAATGGTCAATTACTGTATTCTGGAGCTAATTCCATCGGTACTGACAGTTTAATGTAGAATTCATTGCACTACAAGCATCTTACTCTGAGATAGAAATAATACATTTGCGAAATATAATAATTCAGCAGTGTGGAGTAAACTTTTAATAGAAAATGATGTTAGGCTTGTTATTGAATTCAATTCTGAATTGTATTTTAGAATTAAATGTCATAGTTTTCAGGTAAAGGCAACCTTTTAACTCTAAAACACGGTCCAATAATTATCTATCTTCATCCATGTTGTAAGAAACTTAATATACAATTGGCGATCATCTATAGTATGTGGCAGAGCAATATGTCTTCAGAGATTTTCGACACTGAAGAGTTATTTCAACTGAAGATGTACAGTGAATTAAATTTAAGAATTTAAATTAAAAAAATCTAATTTGAATTTAAACTATTTTAATATTTAGAGCGTCACATTAGAGTACCTCTATGAATGGGATCGTGTCTGTCAAAAAAGTGCATACTAAAAGAAACAACTTTTTTTTAGAAAACTTTTTCTTTGTTTACGAATAAAGTAAACAAAGCTATATTTGCAATTATTTATTTTATCTATACAAATTCAAAGTCTTAACATATTACAGTAATGCTATTATTAACGTTCAAATTCAATTCATTTATAATTTGTCTGTTCATATTCTCTCTGCCATTTAACAATGTTCATCCTGCATTTTATGTTTCCTCTTTTTCAATATATTTCCTGCATTTTTTAAAAAAATCTTAATCTAAAACTTTATTTCTTTATTTCTAGATACTTTGCTTTTATTTCTAGATATGTTTTTAATGGAGTTCACTACGATGGCATATTGTCTCAGCAAACTTTAGACTTAGTTAAACGAAATCGCTTTCAGTTCATCTAGTGATTAAATAAAATGTCAAAAATGACTTCCAGATTTTAATTGTAAAATTTTGAGGCGTTTCTTCTATTGATTTCTATTGATTCATTTCTTAAAATGTGCTGAAATTGTTTCGAAAGCTTTTGTTCAAAAATGTATTGTTTAGAACATTACAAAATATTTTATAAACTTCAAAATACTCAATTAGGAACCATTTAAATATATTCCATGGAATATTTCTATATTAGTTGATTTCTGATTTTATAGTTTGAGATGCCACATTTGAAACATTCTCTTTTATTCAAAAATTAGTAAAAGTAGACTTAAAGTTTTCAAAAGTCAAATAATATAAATTAAGGTGATCAAAATTAATACATCAAACTGATATACTCATAAAGAAATATTTTCTTCAATTAAAATGATTGACAAGAACTTTTCATTTATCTTGAAAAAAGTTTTACATTCAGTAATATTTCATCAAATACAGAAAAAATCTTGGTATAATGTGGTGAAAAGAGAAATCCTTCCATTAACTTTCATCACCTATAATTTATACAATATGATAAACAATACTTCACCCGTGAGGTGACCTGTTGTGAAAGGATAGTCCCAACGTAAAAGGCGAATAAACAGGACAGCCAGAGTCCAGTCGTATAGCTTGGATCCCCTACCTCCTGTAGGTTCGTAAGTTGGGAAGCCTGATCCTTCAAGTTGGGTGTTAAGCATGAAGCTAATTTCTTCATCTTGTAAAAACTACTAGTTTCAAAAACTACGTATTATCAAAAACTACATATTCAAGACGGATTCATGATCCACAAGCAAGATATCCACCTAACCGAGACATGTTTCGCACACTAGACCCATCGGTGTCAGGAAAACAGATATGGGCACAGTAGATCTTGGTCCCCATGTGCCACACGTGACACAGCAGCTCACATGATTTAGTTTCTTAATGTTTTTTGAAATTATAAGATGTGCTTATAAAATACCTTTAAGATGTAGGAATGATTTCAGAGAATGTTTCACCATAATTACATTTTAATTAAATTCAATTTATATAATTTCCGAGAAATAAAACATAAATTATTTTATTTCCAGGAAATTAAATAATTTATGTTTTATTTCTTGGATTATTGCGAAGGCTTTCCAAAGCAATCATATTATAATTAAAATTTGTGAATTTTATCGATTGTAAATTGTAAAACTCCATTAATTTTTTTTTAATTTAAAATTCAGGATTAATGATAAACATTAATTTTTTTAAATTTAAAATTCAGGATACATGACAAACATTAATTTTTTTTAAATTTAAAATTTAGGATCCATGACAATTTTTTTTAATGTTTTGTGTAATAAATTTACAGAATTTAAAAAGTTTTCTCGATTGTTAAAAAATTCTGTAATGATGATTTTATTTTGACAATTCATTTACAAGAATAATTCAGAAGATTATTTGCAGTATTTTTAAATAATAATCTCTAGAAATATGAACTTCACATCATCACATTGGAGGAAATTACTGTCTGTATAGAATTTATCATTTTTTAGCCGCGAAATAATAAATTCAGAGACTCTTCATTTTCAATTATATTGAAATGCAAGGAATAAAATAATGTAAGAAGAATGTAAGCAGATGTAATTTTTACAATTATAAGAAGACACTACTTAATCATAGTTTAAATGATATGACTTATTTTTAAATATATAATGAGTTTTTTAAAATATCTAAACCTATAGTAATTATTAAATGGAGAATTATCAAGTATGTCTCTTATCTATAAGAAAATATATGATATATTTAATCTCATTTCATTTTTAAGTTACGTTAAAAATATCTATTCATTCATTAACTGCGATCAATAACAAAATCAAAAGAAATAATAACTATAAACAGAATAAATATTTCCTGAGAATTAGTTAGAATCCATTTTTATACAATTCAGGTTATTATTTTCATGCATATGCTCACATTATATATTATGAGATAATGTATAAAAAATTTGCACATATGTATGAAATGTAATGATACTTTTTATGAATTTGCGAAAGTGTATACGATTTCTTCAAAATTTCTCATTAATCACCTATTTTCTATTTCCAGATATAGTAAAAAATGCATAACTAGACAGTAATTTCCTTCAGTTTTTTGGGTAGAAAAACTGAGCTTCCTTTTGTGTTCCTTCAATAACTTCAGTTATTAGCATTTTTTTAAAAATTTCTTTATGAATTCTCCAAAAATACTATTTTATATAATTTGACTTTTATCTTCAGTTTTTAAATAAATATTAAAAGTTTATCTATAAATTTCAGTATCCCATTTTAGAATTCATTATTTTAAGAAGGTTTATTAGTTATTCCAATTATTAACTCAATTAATAATTATTCTGATTTCTGAATGTACTAATAAACTTTTGTGTTGATATTAAGTACTAATAAAACTATTTCATTTATATAACTTGAATTAAATTTTGCTCATAAAAAATTTATAACTACATATACATACTCTTGGAAGGAAATTTTTAAGTAGTAATATTTTTCCGAGATTAGATTAAAAACAAATATCTTGTTACCTCGCTTTCTTATTCTAGTTTGAATTTTTATTTTAAATTAAGCGTACCAAAAAATATTATAGAATTTTGTCATATTTTATCTTATTTATATTGACAAATCATTTTTAGCTGCTTTTGTGCTGGCTAGATTTCCAGTAATGTATTGTAGTTCATATTTTATTATATTGTATTTTTAGTATTGTGTGTGTTTGTATTCATTACTTATCTATCTATCTATACATATCTATACATCTGTCTATGTATCTATATATCTATCTGTCTATCTCATATATCTATATCTATATATATATACATCTATATATCTATTATCTATCTATCTATCTATCTATCATATCTATATCTATATCTATCTATCTATCTATCTATCTATCTATATATATATATATATATCATATATATATATATATATATATATATATATATATATATATATATATATATATATATATATATATATATATATAAGCAAAATTAATGAAAACAATTGCTTTAAAATGCAGGAAAGTATTTTTGTTTTGCATTAAGAAAGTTTTCAAACAGGAAACAAATTCTCAGCTTCAAATAATTTGAAATCTCCCCGGAAGGGAAGGAGAATTTGATTCGCGCTAATTACTTCCTGCGGGCGAGTGATCACACGTCATTGAAAAAGGGGGTGGAAAGGAAAACATCCCTTGAACTCCTGCTCAGCTGCAATCCAGTTGTTTGTATGAAGAACTATTTCACATGGCTTGGGAACTAGAAAGTTAAGCAATCTTTTTAAGATTAAAGATTTCAACTGCTATATCAGGGGGATCGAATTTTATCTGCAGTTTGAATAGCAGTAAGATTATGAATTTGCCATCGGCATTTTGTTCTTCGGGGAGTTGCTGGAAAAAAATTAAACTTGATACACAGTTTAGAAAAGAGACCAAACAAACCTACCATAACTATGTTTTTGAGATAGATTACATTAGGTTTTCCATACAAGATGCCGTGAAACATTCTTAGATTTAGCAAGAAATGAAGATGTAATACGTATATTATAAAAGGCATAATAATTATTTTGCTTAGGAATTAAACTCAGGCAACATAGTACGATTAAATGTTAAGAATTAATAAGAATTTTATCAGTAATAATTGTAAAAACACTCTTGATTCTTCAGCTATTCTCTGTTAAATTCATCAGAGTTCATCGAACTTTGTATGATTTTATTTAAATCCTTTATGACACATTTAATTGTAAGGAATGTTAATGTTCTTTCAAAATGGAACGGATTATTATTTATTTTTTTTTTAACAAATTTCATTAAATTGATATTGGTGCTGCAAAGCTGAGTCTGCAATACAAATCTTACTGATTGTAGCTGACAACCAAAGGCAGTTTTCTAATTTTCACAAACTAGAATCTTCAAAGATTGTGCAACCATCAGAAATAGAAATGTGGTATTATAAAGCTAATTGGTTAAATAATGTGCTATAATGGAATTCTTATTTTACAATTCTTTTAGTTTTCAGTTCTATTTTATTAACAGACTTTTTCACAGTTCCATTATCAAAAGTGACTATATTGGAAGACAAACTATCTCGATATTTCTAACGAGATCATGGGAGAAAAATAAGAATATATCGTAGAAAATTTAAAAAAAAATAAATACATAAAAACGCTTTAAAAATTCTTCATAACAATGAAAATTATTAAAGAATATTATCTGGCTTGCTGATGAAGAATATTCTCTTACACCTTTCTTTTGGAACATTGTTATATTTCAAAAAGTTTACGGTGAAAACATTTTGAAATATAACACTGTTCCAAGCAAATTTAATAAGTAGTTTACGATACACATATATGTGATAAAAAATAAAAAATTGAAACTTTTTGATTATGTAAAAATGTTGTTGAATTCTCAAAGTAATTATATTCATAATATGTAGAAAATCTCACTCAGCAAATACTTTGAGTTTGTATAGAAGAGGAAAAGTCTCCAAGCTAGCGCAAATGTTATAATTATTGCATAAAATCTATCAAAGTTAAAAGGAAAACTTTATAAAACAAATTGGAAAATATTCCAATACAAAAAATTTAGTAAATTGACAAATCAAAGAAGAGTTACATGATGTTAAAGTAGCTTGGCGTCGTAAGCTAAAAAAGGACAATATTTTTTGCTTCAAGTGGATGATTGAATATAGATTTGAACAACAAATATCTTGTTCTAACGTTTGTAAAATTTATTAATAAAGTTTTATCTAGATATATGTAAGCAATAGATCTTTCATGGAAGAATTATACTGTAACAAAAACAGAAAGTGATTTTTTTAAGATTTAGTTATTTCAATTTCAATAATTTGAGAGAGACGATCAATTCCGATTCTATGTTTGAAAAGCAACAAATTATTTTTCTTTTATTGTTGCCATTCGATGATGACTAAATGCATGTTGTCACTATCTGATAAAACATTTCTGTTTCATAGATAAAATAAAAATTACTGTGTTAAAATAATTGCTTTTATACTAAAAATGACGAATTCGATTAATTCACCAACTTGTAGATCTAAAATATTGAGAAATTTTCGATATGGTAATTTCCTTTAAAATCGGATTGTTTTCAATAAATATTGTTAAAATATCCCTAATTTCCCCAAACAAAATTTTAAAATACAATCTGTATTTAAATATAAATAGAAATATCATTCATTATTCTAGGAATTTCAAGCTTCTAAAATGGTAAATATTAGCAATAACTGATAAAGAATGTTTGCTTCTCGGTATGTTTGCAATCTATTAGAATAGTGTATCACAATATCATTAATGTAAAAGTTATTTCTTTTAATAACAAAAATCATATAAAGAATATAAAATTGCATTTTATTAATAGATTTCAACATAAATTATAACAAATTTAAAATCAAATTATATGGGCCAAATTTACTGACGTATCTTTTCTTGATGTACTTTATTAACTTAATTTCTTAGCCATTATATTTTAAAGCCGTATGTCCAATATTTTCAATTTATTTTATCCATTTAAAATTTTTGTCTTTATATAATATTAAAATGCTTTCAATTCTCTTATACACACACACACATTATATATATATATATATATATATATATATATATATATATATATATATATGTATGTATATATATATATATATATATATATATATATGTATATATATATATATATATATATGTATATATATGTATATATATATATATGTATATATATATGTATATATATATATATGTATATATATATGTATATATATATATGTATATATCTATATATCTATCTATATCTATATATATATATATATATATATATATATATATATATATATATATATATGTATATGTATGTATGTATGTATGTATATATGTATATGTATATATATATATGTATATATATGTATATATATATATATATATATGTATATATATATGTATATATATATATATATATATATATATTATTAAAAATATTCACTTCATTGTTTTGATTTCATAAATTTTAAAAGTTGAAGACAAAAGGCAATTTTATTTTGAAAGAAATTGCATAAAATATACTAAAAGCAGCAAGGGGTGGAAGCTACGGGAAATAATAGTGGTGTCACCTTTGGGTTGTACATATGCAACTATGATCGTAAATCAAGATGATATACTTGTCCGATATTCCAGACTGAATTTTCCCCAGGGTGCACTTGGCGAGATTTTCAATTCGTTGCTGTAAGATACAGGAACATTTTTGGTATCAGGTGACTACACAATGGCGGAGCCTCTGCTGAGAGACAGAAGAAATCGTAATAGAGGAAAATGTTCCGCTATCACGTTTCCTTAAGACAGGAAAGAAACGCAGTCGAAGAAATTGCCAAAAATACTTTTTAGATAAAATACAGATATTCGAAAATCTGGAAAGAAAACTGGAAAAATCCCATTTTAAGGAAAATCGTGAATAATATTGAAAAGATAAGTAAACATAGCGTTTTCTTGCTGCTACTACAAACTGCTAATAAATATTATAATCTTTTTTATTTGTTTAGGTTATATATTATAATTCAGATCTCTCTCTCTTGTTTTAAATATATCTACGGAAATGAAATCTCTTCTTTGATTGTCCGCTTTTGAACTGAGAATGGATTGACGCATTTTTGGTTAACTCAAAATAAAAAATGTGTCTCATTTCGTTTCGTCATTTTGAATAAAGCGCTTTCAATTAATTTAAATCATAGCTGGTGATGATTTGAACACTTCATGAAGTTATTTATGTATCTATAAGATATTTAGATCATTTAATATTCACTCAGGAATTCTTCTTTTTCCAGAATGAAGTGCATGATTCTTTTCTTCTTTTAAAATTGTAACCTAATGCGATAAATCTGGCAGTAGAACAAAATTTGTTTAGAGTGTTGAATCTTTCCTTCTCTCTATATTCTTTAGAGTGGTTTTTTTTGTCTAAAATAATGATATTTATTATTAATTTATGATTATTGAAAAAAGGTTGTTTTTAATCTCTTCAGCGAATGCTTTTTCGCCTTTCTCAGTACATTACCGGTAGAAAATTGATTAGAATGTGGCAGAGAAAAAAATCCCTATAATAATCAATAAGGAGATAAATTTCAAACAATATAAATCTCTCACATTCGATGTGTGTTTACATAATATATAAATGAGGCTTCATTTGGTGATGTAGAGCATCTTTTTGAAACTTGAATCTTAAAATATTTTGTAATGTGAGGACACGTTTTATGCATCATTTAAAAGTTAATTTTTTTTGCCTTATTCTTAACATTGCAATATTTTGAAAAATAGATCGCATTTATTACGCTTATTAATTATATGATACCAGAACAAAATTCCAATATCGAAATTCAATACTTTTAAAACATAAGAGTTAAAATATTGCTCTTATATAAAACATAAGAGTTAAAATATTGCTATCAGCTGTATAAAAGAATTTTTGTAAAAAAGTACAAAAATAGTTGCTTTTTTTGTCATACTCATCAGTTTTATAGAAAATTGTATGAAGCGCAAAAGTAGGAAATTTATTTACTAATTAATTAATTGTTTTATTAAAAAAGAAAAATTTTATCTTTAATAATTATTAAACAGAGTAAAATAATAAAATATTCTGTACAAAAGTATTACATGTGCAACAAATATGACAAAATAATAGAATAAGGTCAATAACAAGCATTGCATTACAAGAATATAATAAAAGAAAAATATATATTTTTGAGTAAGAAAAGTTGATGTGTTACATATGTCCAATTGTGCAATTATAATTATATAAAAATAACATTTATTAATATAAAAGTATATATATATGAATTAAGTGAAGTTATGATCGTAGAAATATAACGCATCTATTGAACAATCATTAAGCTTGGAACTTAAATTTGAGCTCAAATTACCTGCTGATGAAAGGACTTTCTTCTACCACGCTTGTCGGCAGTATTCTTGATAATAAATGATACTTTCTTCTTCTAAGTATCTATCTCAGTCTTTCATCTTCTTCAATTCAGTCACTCATCTGACGATCAAGGAATGAAAGACAAAATTGAAATTGATGAAAGTTGTTTGGACAACCTAAAAACAATCGAGATTAAAATTTATTTCAAGATATGGTTAAGGATGCGACATCAAATTCTACAGAAATTTTAGTCATATAAGTTATTAATAATACATACATACATACATACATACATACATACATACATATATATATATATATATATATATATATATATATATATATATATATATATATATATATATATATATATATATATATATATATATATATATATATATATATATATATAGCAAAAATTAAAATACCATATTGGTAAATATATATATTCTTATATAATCTAAACTTTACAATGCTGAATTAATTGGTGATTAACCATAAAGTGTTGTTGTTTTTTTCGTTACAGATTAGATCCTGAATACACATTGGCTTAAAATATCCATGACGTCAGATAACGTTTCATCCACGTCACATAACGTACTGAGACTGCGTTGTTAATCCGACTTGTCGACGAATTTGCTGCCTGTCTTCAAATCACGTTCTTCAAACGGCAGCAAACAAGACGAAGTTAATCATCGAATGTCTGAGATGAATGAAGTTCAATATTGTCAAAGAAGCTCATTTTGTTAATAAAACGATTTCTTATGTAAGGAGCAAAACATCGGTTTGTAAATCCGTTTTGTTTCTATTGATTCAAACCATTAACGCATTTACAATAGAACAACAGAAAAAGCAAAATGAAAAAGACAGGACAAAATATCCACTTTATGGTTAGTTTAAATCAGCAAGGGAGATTTAAATTTTTAAAAATTTCATTAATTAATAGAATTTTAAATTAAAAATTACAATATTTGTAAACAATTTCTTTTGAATCTTAAGAGTATTGCCTTGCTTACGCTAACATTAAAATTTTTTGTTGCTTTTTTATTTTGACCATGATTTGAATTATTGTCATAAAATATTTAGTTAGTTTAAATGATGGTTTTTTTATACACAAAACATAAAAGGTTTATTATCAAGGGCTTAGGGTTTTGGAAAATCTAAAAATTGATTTATGAAAAGAAATTTACTAAAATTATTTTAGCTAAATATGCTTTATGTAAATAAAAGCTAAGATAATTATAATTTTAAGGAAATTATACTCCTGAAAATTATTTTTAAATGAATTAATAATTAGTTTAAAATGTAAACATATTTTCAGGCTTTGCATTTTACATCAGTTTCAAAAGCTTTTAATTTTATATTAAAATTCATATAAAATAACAGTAATTTAAACATATTACTAATTTTCGAACCTTTTATTAAAGAGATATTTTATATAAACACGGAACTTATGAATTAATTCGTTTTGGTACTGTAAAACTCTAACTATTCCAAAATATGAGATGAAAATTTTATTTACAATATCTACAAAAATGGTTTCTTTCTGCCTATATAGTAGCAACCTATATAGTAATCATCATTTCACATAATTATAAATGCCGATTAGCTTAGATCGATCCCTTTAAATATATACTGCCTGTTACTCAAGTGTAGCATCAAGAAAAACAAGGAATAATATAGTAAAATTTATTTAGCAGCTAACACGTGGTACAAAGATCAAATGAGATTAAAATTATAACTTCTTATGAAGTATGGATGATGACAAATTCAGTAATTACTGTAAACGCCTTTGTTGGTTATAACTGCTGATAAACACCTTGACACAGAATAAAAAAGGCTTTGGATGTATTCTTGGAAAAATGCAGTCCATATAGTTTCCACATATTGTAAAAGTAGATCTGATATAGTAGTGGGTAATGTAACCAGAGTCAGTTGTTGGGAAAAATGGATCAGACGTGTTCGATTGGCAAAAGATCAGGAGATCAAGCAAGCCAAGGAAGCAATTCAATATTGAACCCTGTGTTCCACGTCATTCTGTCGGAATATGGTTAATGGCAATATCTGAAAGAGTGGGAGGATCATAGGCTCCGACACCTCGGAGAGGTTGCGCTGGCTGTTCAATGTACAGGCAGTGTGTACTAGAGGGATGCCTAAGTGAAACTCAAAATTCCCCCAATGATTATACCAATACCCCAATGATTATACCAAGTGCAGAATTGGTAGGGCGATTAATAACGCAACAGCTCCACATTCTCGAATAAGGGTGTCTGCTACCTTTATGGTATGTAGGCAGAAACTAGAATCGTAGTAATGTTTTTCCATTCCTCTATACATTTCTGTCGTTCATGGCATCATTAGCGACTCAAACACTTTGAGTCATTTAAAACGAAGCCTTGTAAGCATTTCACTTAGCTGCAAAGGACGTTGAATGGTAAGTGAAAACATCAAACCATGCAACAGACTGAATCTATTGTTAAATAAATTTTTATATGGGGTTGAGCGATCCTTTATCGCTATGCTTACAGTATGCAAGTCATCACATCCAATAATGCAACTAGATGGGTGCGAATCTTGAAGTTGGTCCCTCCTTCATTTAGGGATCACAATTGCTTGGTTTCATCTGACAGTATCATTTATTTCTCAAAAGGATTGTCTGCTACTGTCCCTATAGATTCTTCCTTACTTGAACTCAAAAACTTACTCGACAGATGCTCCATGACTTGTACAAAGCAAAGTTATTAAAGCAAAAGATTGCCGTAATTCAAATTGGCAATCTCCTCTCCCTTTATATAACGCTTACAGATGGTACAACAGTCGCCAACGATGTGAATATGCTCTTCAGTTCCAATAATTTGTATAGCATCGCCATAAATGAATTATGTAAATTTCTCCTTATTTGTATATTTCTTTCAGGGTGTTATATTTTGGGTGCCTCCAGAAATGTATTTATTACTTTTAGCTATTAACCAAAATGTTGATATTTTAGCTCAGCAAAACCAGCGTTTTAAAATTGAAAAATAACACGAAAAGTCTTAGTGTATAGGTATATTGCGGTTACTACTTAAGAATACTAGAAACTCAAAACAGGCTCAAGCATGTTACATTATGTTTAAAGAATGTGCTTAACAAATGGTTTTCAGATACATTAATAACCACCCGTTCAGTGGAAAACGACATATTAATTAATTTTCGTAGCACTATTTGTATAAGCAGAAAGGGAACTAATTAAAGAACAAGTTAACATTCTAAATTGTTTAGGAAATATCATTTTGTTGGAAAATGAAATATCGTCTTTTAAGATCCTTAAATTGATCTTGTTTTAAGCCTGTAGTTACTCGTGTCTTTGAATTGATTTGAAATAATTCTTTTCCTACCATTCATATATAGACTTATGGAATTATGTCAATCTTCGTCACATGAATAAGCTAACAAATAAACAGTTTTAAATACTGAATTAAAAAAATTCCACTAAATTTTTTTATTGGAACTTAAACACACATTTATCAAGTTTTAGAAATCTTTAGCTTAAAACAAACATTCTATTGAACATAAATCTGGAAATTGAAAGTTGGTTAAGTTAAATGACTTACTTCACTTTCTATGTTTCTTTACAAAATACTTTAAACTGATATCATTAAAAAATACTTTGTTTCATTAAAAACAAAGATAAAATCTCAAAGTTAATTTAATTTACTATACCACGCTTCACTTTCGTAAACTTTTCTTGACTAATGTTTCAACTAAAGAACTGCTAGTAATTCTAAGAATTTTTGTTTTATTGATGTCATCAAGCTATACAATACCGAATTTGACAAATGAGTATTAACTTAGAGTTGTCTTAATAAGTAATAAAAACTATTATCACGAGCATAAAAGTTAAATTTTAAAATAATAGTCAGTAAAGTTCTATGATTTTTGGTTACTCACTGATATTATTTTGGTACTTATTTTCAGTTGCTGATTTCAAACAAGATCTGAAAGCATAAATTGACAAAATTAAGAAATTATTTAGTTTATTTTAACATAATTTTAACATTAATTTGCTATAAACATAAAAAAATTAAAACATGAATTTTTTTTGAGTTTCTCACATATAACTTTCATTTATTATTTGCATAATGATACAAATGCACGTTTTTCCAAGCAAAACAGACATCTGCTCTTAAAAAAAATTGCAATTATTCATCCTACCAGATAATGTTTCCACAAAAGGAATAGCTAAAATAACGCTTTGCTCACTCTTCTAGAAATTTAACTTTTGTAAATATTTTTAAAGATAGCAATTATTTTTGTGGTTTGCAGTTCAACAATTTGGATATTAAAACATCGTAATTGGACAATGGGATTTCTTATATTTCACATATGATATGGAGTCATTTTATTTTAGAATATAAATATTTAATTTATAAAAATACAAAATCTAATTTATGAAACTTTCTCTATTTATATAATTATCGCTAATATAAATATGTGCTCTTTTATCGAATGTAAGGCATAAAAAGTTTGCCTAATCTGTAACAAAATTTGATTGAAATAATTAATTAAATGCTTCTGATTTTTATATTTTTAGAAAATTTTAATTAAGCTATTAGTTGGCAGACAATCATGAGTTTAATTATAAATTGAAAAATTAATTAGCTTAGATTGTAATTTATTATTTAATTTAAACAATTAAAAATATAAATTTATTAAACAAAATAAATTTGATTATTTCAAATTGAAAATAATCTTAACATGGTTTGTCAGATTTCTAATGCAGAAGTTATTGAAATGAAAATTGGGAATTAATGACTGTGCTTTATATTTAAAACTGTGAAAAAATATATTATTTCTCTTCTTACAAAAGTACATCGTATATAACCTCATATACATTATATACATTAAAACTTGGAGAAACTTTGACCTATGCACTATTCTGCATGAAATATGTATCATGTTTAGTTCATGATTTAATAATTCATTATTATACACTATTTCTTTGGTATCTCAAGCCTGGTGATTTCACTGTATTGCATTTCCATTAAAATAAGTTCTGTAGGAATCATACCCGAGGACACAGAAATCATACTACAAGCTCAGTAATGTTTTTATTGAATTTCTTTCCCAGGATTTGCTGATATGACAGCTGATCGATTTGTTCTCTAATTTTCAGTTCAACATTTTAAGCATTAAACAGTTACTTTGAACACTAATGCTTATAGCAGTTCTGAATCCCTTAAAACGTAAGTATTAATTGAACCAATCTTCAAGTGTAGATAACAACATAGTAATGCAAAATACAAACTAAACTAAATTAAGGAAATGATGTTCTGTTATGGATGATGTAAAAGGGCTTCACAATGTTAGAAACTCAAAAACTGAAATCTCAGTTTAAATAACATCACTCTTTGAGTCATCCTCCAAGAATAATTGATCTATTGCAGTAATATTTCCCATTAGTCAAGAGACACTGAGAGGTAGTTATATTTGACAAGTTGTGCTCTACCAATAATTCATGATCATACATCATGGATGTTTGTTTAAATTACTAACTCGAGTGATTATATGTTCATCCATCCAAAGGACATTTTCTGGAATTATCAGTTATATGATAACATAATTATCCATCAATAGAAAATATTAAAGAGTTTTTACAGTCAATATATTATCCCCCGATAACAATGAACTGCAAAACACTACTAATAGATATACAACAGTGCCCACCAAATATTGATTCATTGATTCAAATGAGAATAAAAAACTTGTCATAACTTTAATTCTACAATAGGTATAAGTTAGATACTATGACATTGGATCTACAGACTACTCATCTATAGCTGACTTTTGTGGCAGTTTTCCTCACGTATAATATTACTTATTTTCAGTAATATATTTATATATATATATATATATATATATATATATATATATATATATATATATATACATATAATATATGTGTGTGTACGTCAAATAATAATCACCAGAAAACATTCGTTGTGCTTCTATCCATGAAAGGATAAAATTTATTGACTAAATTTAATATTTTGTTTAAGATTTTATTTATTTTATCTTTTTATCACCTTATCTTCGTAAAAACCGAATCACTTCCACTTTGCAAATCTTTCATGTTTAGCTTTTCCATAGCTTTCTTTTTAGTATATTGATCAAAGTTACTACTTAAAACTTCCAAAAGTCTACGATCTTCTCATTGAAATTCACATTTATTGATCAGACATGTAAAATGTATATAACCTGAACTTTTTTAAATTAATATTTTATTTTTATATGTGTATAAATAAGTATTTCATTTCTATATGTAAGTATCCTCGTGGTGCGCTTTGTGTCATGCTAAATCTACTACAGCTTTGCTCCTCTCCTCTGTTTTCTTTTTGATAAGAGAACTGTACCCAGTTTTTCGAGAAAGACTGCGGTGGTTCTATTAAGAGGACTGACTGGACATGATTGCTTGCAGGACAATATCCTGCTCAGATGTCGTATAATCCAGGATGCCAAATTCTGAGTTTGGTGATTTTTTGGTGGATTTTCTTATGTATATGGCAACCTAGTTTTTATTACGTCATAGATATGGAGACCTATAAAATTATGTAGAAAATTCTATATTGGCAACCCTAGTATTTACGTCATCGAGCACGTCACAATACTTCATCTTGGCAACCTTTCTTCATCGCCAAAAAAAAAAAATTCAGAATTGGAATCCTGGATTGGAGTATCTGTGAAATAATAGATTATACGGCATCTGTGGCCAATGTCCATAGCATTAGAATGGTGGATAAACAAGCTGTGTTTCCGTGATTCTAATCAACCAATGATTTCAATGATTTTTGACCAATTAAATAACTGTACCGTGCTTTCTCAGTGTGAGGATATTGTCAAGAAGTTTTGTGAAAGGTTTAGGAAGTAATGGGTATGAACTAATGTTTAGCATTTGTAAAATTAAAATATGTATAAATTTTTATTATTAATAAGTAAAAATATGGGTTTAAGTGCTTTTCAGTTTACAAAATACAATCGCAGTTTTTGGAAAACTGGATCTCAACCTTGATATTAAGTATCTTTACAAATATTTACCATTTATGGACAAACTTTATGTCCAATTTTTTTTAAAAGTGATATTGAAGCTTTTTGAAATAGAAACTTAAAGTTTAACTTTTGTAATTCTTATATTAATTTTTAAAAATGAAAATATCGTAAATGTAATGCTTGATTTTCATTAAAAACATGTTTACCGGAGAAACTATACCTCAACAGGGAAAGGTAGCACACAAATATTAAGTTAAATTAAGAATTTAAATTGTTGGTATTCTCAGTACAATAATTTTGTACACATTTCATACTGTTTAATATGCATAATTGTTGCTAAAAATTGTTTAACAGTTTAATACATTTTTACTAACAATAAAATTCAAAGAATAAATGAAAACACTTATGAGAAATACTGTGCAAAATAAGAGTAACACAAAAAAATAATTTAAATTCAAAGTGCAATTATTTTAATTTCAATAAAAACAAGTAACTAATTTCAATTATTATTAAGAGTTTTAAAATTTGATTCTTTTGCAATGGTAATATAGGTTACAATCTAATATAAAATAATTAATTTATACATAAATTAAAAAATTCTTTTTTCAGAATTTCAAAATTCTGAACTATTTTTAAAATATATTGCAGTACTTTTATACAAATATATTATTCAATAAAATGATTGAATAATTAATATTAATATCATATAGAATTATGTATGAAATATTTAAAATTTTGTACTTTATGCAGCTAATCAATTATCTTCACAATTTTTATATTTGTTTTTTAATAATGATTTTCGGAATTTTTTCTGGTTTATAAATAAGTAACTTGTGTGTGTCCTCTTCAATTCTTTTAAACAGAAAAGTAATTTAAATTTCTTTACTGCGTAAAATTATGTATTCACCTTAAGCAAAACAGAAATATTCCACATTAATAAATTGGGAAAAGTTTTTAACGCGACGAATCATTAAGAAAATACTTAAGCCTAAATCCTTAAAATTAAAATTTTTCATTAGAATTTTCATTACTTTAATATTAAAACGATGAGTAATTACTGAAATAAGTCAAAAAATAATCACGGGATTATTTAAAAAAAACTTAAGGTATTGCTGGAAAATTTAAATATAATAAAGAAAAGGTCTATACTTTTATTAAAATATTCGAAAACAATGTGATTGGTTGTCTCGATCACTAATCTTTTCCAGGCAAACTGAACTATTTCAGCCATCTTGGACGACAAAAAATATTGTTTGAAAAAAACTTTCAATCGATTATTTTCTGAATATCCAATTCTCTTGGAAAAATTAAGCGAAGGGAGTTAAAAAAATTAATCCCAGCATTTCGTGTAACAGATTACATTTAATCTCCTATTTTGAAAAAGATCAAAAACTTAGGACATTTTTTTATGTTCTCCATCGCAAGCGTAAAACCGACTGTACAAGGAATGCTTCGTTCTTTTGGATGCACTATTCTTTTGCAAAGTTTTTAGCAAAAAAATTCTCCTTCAAAACAACGTTTTCTCAAGATAGAGGATGAAAGAATTCGAATTTTTTTTTCTATTATGCAAGAAGCTATCACCGATTGATTTTTTTCATGCCCAGTCTTTGCGCATGAAGATAGACTCTGAAAATTCTATTAGAAGAATTTTTTTTCATTCTTTTCTTTTGTTCTTTTGCGAATATTTTTTTCGTTGTCCATTTTTTTTTTGTCTCTTTTCCAGTTTTTTTCACTGTTTTCCACCCTTAAATTTTTTTTCTGTTTTCACAATGCTGAAAATGGAATAAGAAATATTCTTTTCGATCACTTTTGTTACAATTTTTGGTCATTAGACCCTTAAATCGTTACCTGACCAGAAAAATAAGGAAAAAAAAAATCTAGAGTTAGGAATGAACAAGAAACTTTATAAATTAAGAAGGTATGTATGAATTGAAACAAAAGATAAAAAAGAAGATTTTATATGAAATAAAGTTATTTTTGTTATGATGGTAACGCATATTGTCTATGTATTTATAAAATGACGTAGTAATATAATTAGAATGTTTTGAAAAACCTAAGAAAACTCAGTTTAAAAAGTTTGCAATTCAATGAAAGAAACGATGTGTTTAAATGCTTTTATGGATGATGGCTGAATTTAATCCTATAAGTTTTTAATCTTTTAATTAAAAACGAAGTTTTTGTTGCGATGATATAAGCTGAAAAACCAAAACTTTTTTATTTAGTTTAGTTAAAATTGTATGAGCAATATGCAAGTTATTAATATATTCAAATGTTGATAAATTCAAAATTATTTATTAAATAAAGTGGTAGGTTATATAAAAGTTTCAGATATTTTCACGTGAATAATTAGTAACTGCTGTATCGAATTCAATCATATTATTTCAGTTAATTCTACCTACAATTGGTGAAATCTAGTTTTACACGGAAAGAGGTTATCCTTCTATGAAATTACATGAATATATATTTTAAATCGTTTGTATTTATTTATTGTATAGGGATGAGCTATAATGGCATTCTAAATTGTAATAATATACAGGTTAATTTTTACGGCAATACAATTGATATTTCAACACAATTACACTAATCCAAAGGATTATAAGGGTAAATGAAATCTTGCTGATACTTTTAATTGACTTCATTTAATCTTTAGAAACATTAGTCTTGAAGTTTTATTGTTTTGTTTTTAGTGTGAATGTGGTAACTACGGTTATATATATACATATATATTCTCTTTATCTCAATAAAATAATTGCCATAGCTTCTCTTATAACTTTTTTCTTTATCAAATAATTGATTGTCTTATTTTAATACGTTATCAAAAGCATTGTTTTAATTATTTAATTACAAATTTATTCAATTATTTGCTTCCTTGAAGATTAAAATTATCATTTTTGCTTAACCAACTAATTTTATGAATTATTAATTTATGTTAAATATTAAATGACATTTACACTAAACAGTAAAGATTATAGCCATTTTTAAGAATATCTTATTAACCAGTACCATCATTATAATTTACTCAGTTTACACCTCATAATTATTAAGTGTGACTATTACTTAGAATTCTTTATTCAAGGTTATCCTTGTTATCAAGAAATTTACGTTTCTTAGAATTGCTTGATTATCTTGGCTCATGTTGTTTAAGAGCTTAACTTTTCTCAGAAACCGTTACTCGGGTTGTATTGGTAGTTATATTTCTTAGTAATAGTTTATTTGCTGTTGCTGCTTGTTTTAGAAATGAATTATCTTTATTTTATGTTCACAGGTTTTTATAACTTATCTAAATCACAACTTTCTCATTAATAAGATTTTATTCGATGCCATTAATTACTCCCATTAGGCTGTCATAAATTTAATTTGTTATCATATTGTATCATGCCCATTTCTACAATACACAATTTGTTAAATCATTCCTTATTTCAAAATATTGGTTTTGTCTGGAACTAGCGATTAATTATAATTTGAAGGAATCAGTAATTTAAATCCTTAAACTCCATTGCTTAAAATCTTTTCTACTAGATTTCAATAAAATTTTATCTTCTTGAATAACCAATCTTTCTTAATATTCAATATTTTAACAGATGCTATATATTTATTTTGCAAACTCATATAAGTTTTAGATTACCAAATGTTTCCTTAAAACCTTATAATATTCAGAGGATTAATTCATTTAATATTTCATTAAATATATATTAGTCGGCAGTATAAGATTATGTTTTATCAGTAAGGACTTAGAAAAAAATCCCAATTTTGTAGTTCATTGTGAGATCAGAATAGAATAAATATTGTGAAAGAATTTGTTTCACTTTTTAAGAAACAAATCAATTGAAGAATTCTGTAAACTTAAACATTTAACACTTTCTAGCAAATACTTGAAATTAGTTTCGCTTTTCCAATCTTCAGACAAAAGCATTTGAGTTATTTTTTAAGAGGTTAGAGTGATATTTTTCTAAATTTAATTTTTATTGGCAAAGGACTATAAATGGATAAAATATAATGACAAGAAATTTTAAAATATGGTTAAATATACATTCATATATTTTAAAAAGAGAATTTTTATCAGTAGTTTTTTATATAAAATTCTTTCTGAACACAATTATTAAGGAAAACAAAATTTTAGTAAAAAAGCATAAATGATAATAAGTATTTTGTTCATCATAACATAAAAAGCATGCATTTACTGATGAATTGAAACATATTTACTCTCTTATAGGACTACGACTTTATAGGTTCGTTTAACTAATATTTATATTAAATTTCTTAGATAAAATACTTTAGAAAAATAATATAAATTTAGTGATTCATTGATTTATTAATAAGGAAAATAATGTCCTTGTTCACTATTAGTTTCTATCTTTAAAATATTTATTGTAATCACACAATTTTAAGATTATCTAAAACCATTTCTAAAATCTTGTGTTAAATTTCAGCAATTATTTTAAATATCCTTACGTTTTTTATGAGAATTCGTTATCAATGATAATAGCAATATTAGCATCATAAGTAATCTACATAAAGCTATTCTATCATAATTTAAATATTCGTTTCCATTGTTACTACAGCCAATTATATTCAACTGTAACTCTTCATAACATAGTATCCTTGATTTTTAAAACTATAACATTTTTCGCATCAAATAATTTAATAAATGTCTAGACTACAATTCATTAACTTTGCAAGAAATTTCCCTAATGTAAAATATCTCGAATAAATAAAAGATGAAAATTTTTAGGATGTGATTTTGTATTCAATATTGATAAATAATTTTGTAACCCACTATGCTTTTCACTTATTGCTTATATTACTGCTTAAATTTACATTTTGAGCTTACGTTTCCTCTATATAAATGCAAATAGTTTATTACTTCTCTCATAAAAAGCTACTTATTAAATGGTGTTCGCAGGGAATAATTTATTATAGAACATTTTGTAATAAACTATTATTTTATAATATTATCACTATATGTTACTTCATATTTCTCAATTAACTAAATGTCAACATTATTTTACTTATTTAGTTAATAATTTGAAAGAAAACCAGGAATGCAGAATGATCAGTATTAGGATTTGAATATTTAAGCAATCTATTCTTTCCCTAATAGAAAATATTTTAATGAACAAATATCGTATATGAAAATGTATATCTTAATATTTAATTAGCGAATAAATAAGCTTGATCAGGGATTTAAATAAAATAAATTTACATTTGGAAATAGTTTTAAAATGTTAAATACTTTTAGAATATGTATTATTCCTATATATTATTAAATAAATCATTTAAGCACTTATATAGAATATATACTAATGGAATAATATTATCAAATATTAATAATTTTTTATTTGAATATATTTGTATGCAATTATAATAATATAATTAACTAGGGTTATTTAATCTCATTTAACTTGTGTAGCTATATTTTAATTAATAAATTATTGTGGCTAATTGAATTAGTTAATTTAATTAAGTGCTTAATATTGATATCCTTAATTTTTATTTTGTTTCATGAATTGAATTTGCGTAAAAATTTAAGAGAATGGAGACTAGAAGATGAAATATTATTTCAAAAGTCTCTATTATCAAATTGAATAAACATTACTTTATTCCGAGTACACTTTTTGAATCCTACAGCAGATTTAATTTCGTGCAATGAATAGTGTAAATGTTAATGATTACTGTAAGGCTCGTGGAATTCTTTTGAAATCTATTCACTGTCTAAGCAAATTCATGCAGATAATTTACAAGTACAGAGATAAAACATCGAAACGTTTCTAAATTTAAAGAATCGCTTGCCAGATTCAAAGTGTGTTACAATTACTACAATAATTAGAATAATATTTATGAACAATACATTTCATTAGAACAAATTTGTTCTTCAGTTTATTGTATTATTCACACACACAAACTTCTTTTTCAATACTTTATATAAACTTTGTGTAGTTTGGTTAACATTCATTTTATAGAAACTTTTTGATTTCTACAAATGGAAGAAAGGACTAAGTGATTATGGAAAGTTTTATCTGTGGCTGCAATAAGAATTGTTCGATTAATACGTTGTATGAAGTTTCGAAGAATATTTCTTTAAAACTGATTCCCCTTGAAATCACAGGTGTCCTTTAGCCAAAGTAATAACACCATCATATTCTCATCTTTATCGATTAAAAGAAATAAAACAAACGAATGTTCATAAAAAAAAGTGTTTGATTCTGACAATCGAATAAAAGGGGGAAAAAATGCAGACGACATGGAACAGTAGCTGCATCTGGCAACAGCCACAAAAAAGTCTTCGCAATGCTAACTGTTAAAATGTTCTCGGCTTAAACCATTTGTCTCGTAATTCCTAATGGGTTTGAGAATGAGAGATAGAACGAGAAAGAGGAACGAAAAAAAAATAAGTGAAGAATGAAATTAAAGGTAAAAGGGAAAAAATACTTGTACCCGTTTCCCATTCTGATTACTTCCATAATTGCTCGCGTCCTCAGTCCGTTCCTAAAATTTCGCTGGAAAGTTCTCCGGTTTCCCCCCTAATAACAGGAGTTAATGATCGAAAAGGGGCCCCACATAATTTAACTTTAAAGAAACTAACTTAATGACGAGGTAAAAGTTAATGAGGAAAACAGTACTTCGCAAGGAGTTTTAATTAGGCGATTCAATTAACCGCAGAGTTTTCAAAACGGCCCTACAGAAAAGGAGAGAGAGAGAGACCGGCTAAAGAATTTAAAGGACACAAAACCATTCAATCAAGCCATGGGGGAAAGGACGTGGGAGTGGAGTGCTTGTTGGATGAATTCACTATGAATAAAGAACTAGAGTGAACACAATGCATTAAAAGCAGCTTCTTATTATTTTTGCCTTGCTTAACTTTTCAGCGTGGGATTAGAAAAAATAATCGTTGAACTCACTGGAGCCCATACATTAAACATGAAAGCCATGCCTCAGCAACATTTTTTTTTCCCACTTCGCGACGTGAGTTTAAGAGTGTGCTAGGGCTTAACGGCTTTTCTTAACGATTTCATTTACGCAACTATTTGAAGAAATTTATTTTCATAAGAACAATTTGCAGTTAATGGGCCATTCGATATTTTTGAAAAGATCGAACTCATTTGGTCTCTTTGGATACTTGAACGAAAAATTGGCGAAAAAAAATTAAAAATCATAAGCTTTCTCAAAATTATTTTACTTCAACATTTTATTACGAATAAATAAAGCATATATTTATATAATTAAATATGCGGTGAAACTGCTTAATGAAAAGTTATATTCTCCCCAAAAAAGCAAACAATTAAAATATCTATATATTTTTTAGTTCGTGCAACAGCATTTTGAAGATAATGTAAAATTTTTCGAACGTTATTAAACTCTCTTTAATTGTTAATTATATATTTCCGAAAAAAATTATGAAAAGTTTTCCAAGGAAAGAACATTACATCAAAAATAATTAAAATAATCTATCATCTTGTAATATAAAATTATTCGCAAATGGCAATTATAAGAATTTATTAATTGGAAGACAACTATACATTTTTATAATATTTATATAATTGTTGTATTTTTAAACTTTTAAAATGAAGTTGTACTTACCGTCTTCATAAACGAAGCATTTATAATTTTATGCTTCGTTTATCTACCATGCTAAACCACCATCTCTTACTAAACAAAAAAAGTGCTTGAAATAATTACTGGATAGTGTATAATGTCTAAATAAATATGACAAATTACAACGATCAGAAAAAATTAATGATCACATTAATGCTATTAATAATAGTGAATAAGAAAACATTTGAATTTTTATCAAGTTCGTAAATAATTATAAGTTTTAATTTTTGGTATTATTTAGTAGTATATCGGAAAAAATCAATGCAGTAAATTTTACACTTGCAATAAGAGTAAAAATTTCCAATATCATATAATTTTTAAACGAGATTAAATTAAAAAAGCAGATTAATGTGACATATTTTCTGTATTAAAGATTGTTTGATTTGCTTGTTGCGTACTATAATTCTTTTATTGTAGCCCTAATAGGGAGCTACAGTTCAAAATGTAAATATAATTATTTGCAAACATCTGCACTAAAAAAATCAAACTTTCGAATTGTTTAACTACATCCCAAAATGAAATTCATTCAGTTGCCAATTCGATATTATGTACATAAAAATAATGCTAAGCTATATAAATACTGCCTTTAGATTCACAATAAATTCAGCAAATCTATTACTATTCTTATCTGTATTTTTTATATTCACACTAATACCTTGCCAATATTAATCATATTAAATTATAATATTCCAGTAATTCATAATTATCTTTTGATAGATAATGTATTTTGTTTATATCATTTTTATGGGAAATTGATATTATTAAAAATTATTTATTTTAACAATACTGTTGAACGCATAGCATTTTCCAATATTAAAAAATAATTTCTATTTCACTATATGAAAAAATAAGTTCTTTAATTATTGAATAAAAAGGTGCTTTTAAGTTGTTAATATTTTTGTACTGAAGAATTGTGGCTGTTATTTAAGTAATCTTTATTCTAATTTTAAATAGTAACATAATTTAATTGTCGAATTTCCCACTTGGTTACCTCCTTCTTTTGCTGAATGTTCCATCCATTTAGGCATTTCCTAATTTATACACATTTGCATACATCTTTTGTTGTTCATTGAGTAACTTCGCGTTAGTGCTAATTAATGTAACACGTCTTTTACATTGTTTGCTAGCCAATGCACGTAATCCCTTTCACTGTCCCATCTCCAGTGCAAATAAAGAAGATTGCTCCCATTTGGAGTAAACCCTTTTTGCCTTTAACTGGAATTACTGAAGCAAGTTCTTAATATTTCTTCTTCAGTAAATCCTTAAGCACAAAATTGATGAGTTTTTGCCTCTTATGTGTTAAAATAAAAAATATTATATGATTAGTAAAGATATTTAAAACGAATCATATTGATATTTCCATAAACAAAGAAAAGTGAATGAATATTTCCATCCTTTTCACATCAGTTAAAAGAAAATAAAACTGATAACTTCCAAACCTAAAATGTGTCAATAATTGCAACTGTAATGATATTTTTCAACCCGTGAATGTTTTGGCAAATTATATAAATGTATCAATCCCAAACATAAATATAGCACTAGAATGTCTAATATTAATTGTAATGTTTTAAATTCTCTGAGTAAGAAAATTTACTGATTTAAAAAAAATCCACGATTTAAAGTAGAGGATAGTGCTATAAATTACCTTTAAAATAATTAAAATGTATATTAAACAAATATTAGAGTATACTCAATTAAAAATGCTATACTCAATTAAAAATGCTGATTTTGACAAAAAAGTATTTTTTAACATTAGGACGACTTTTATCGAAAACCTTTTATTTCACGACTGTTAATAGTTTTATTTGGTTGATAAACTGAAACTAATAATTTTGAATACTTAATTTTATCATTATTGAAATACTTCAAGTTTTCCTGAAAAAACGATACTGAATCACAATTCTTTTCTTAAAGGATAAATTTCGAAAGCACGTACACTTCTAGTTTGGACGAAAGGCACGATACCAATGAAATTTTATGAACAAAAAATACCAATAAATCCCTATTTAACGGATTTCTTGATTAAAAAATCAGCATTTCCTTAACAAAACTACCGTAATTGCAAAAATTTTAACAAATGATATTTTTACTAACTTCTCGAGTCAATTGAATAATTAAAGTTTATATTCAGTATAAATTGAAATATTTTGAAATTTATATATAAAATGAATTGAAGTTTTATTTGAACTTGATTGACAAAAAAGAAAGATAAATGAAATAAATTTACCTTCAAAAGTGATTAACTGTTCTTTTAAAATATTGAACACATAGGAATATATTGAATTTGCTGTTAAACAATTCTATATGTCTAACCTAAATCATTATATATAATTTACAACGTTATTAATTAATTTAGTGTATTTCAGTCAACAAATTTACCTTTTGTTAATTCACTTATTTATTCATTAAGAAATGATTAAATAAGTGAATTAAGTTAACAGTGCTTGAGTTGGGCTTTCAAATGGGTCATATATGATTATTTTGATTTAAAATACGTTTTAAACCATAAATGTGGGTTGATTTAGCTCTTGCTTAAAAAGTGCTAAAGTTCAACTTAAAAAGAAAACCAAAAGCAACAAATTAATTTGTATCTATATGTTATTATTATTAAAATGGATTGTGTATTCTATTATAGTCTAAACATTTCGTTTCGCCTGTAATACGATTTGGTAAAATAATACATACTTTCTTTAGTAAATTTAATTTTTGCATTAAATCCAAATGTCATTTATAGGAACATTGTAAATATATTTAAAGCTTAGCATAAATTTTATTAAATATTTTTAATAAATTTAAAATAATTATATGAAAAAAAATCGACGAGATATAATTGTTTTATTCTATTTTTAATTTTTACATTTTAACAAAAGACTATAAATTCAAAAATAAATTTAAAAGTGTTGTAAAATGTAAATTCAAATTTAAAAAATATTATATTTGTTTTACGTCTAGAATTAATTGTCTTCTGATCTCTAGATGACTATATGTCTTTGTATGATTAATTTAATGAAGATGTCATTGAAAATCCGGTTTCCAATAAATTGTTAAAGTGGAAAAGTTATGAAAACCATATACAATACAATACAATTTAAAAATGCTTAAAAGACAATGCTTTTATGAAGCATTTAGGAGGAAAGTTTTGAATAGACAGAAATTTTCAAGCTCTTTTGTCCTAAGAAACATGATTGTAACTGTAAAAAGAAAGCTTAGATACCTTTTCATAAAGTAAAAAGAATAAGAAAATTTGAGCCATGACGCATCTTTTATTAATAACTCATATGTCGCTTCTCACTAATAACTTACGAGGTATTAAAAATAGTCGTGATATGTGAGCTTGCTAATCGAATATAGCCTCCTAACTATTACTATAAACATTATTATTTCACTTTTACAATATAACCCCTAAAACATGGTTCCTCAGTTAATTTATTCACCTCATAAGAACTCAGAGAAATTGTTCTAACTCGTGTAACACGTGTTTATCTTTGCCTGCAAACGACTACATGCTATTTCGTTCCTAAAATGTTTTCTGGGGCACGTAAATTTACTCCTTCTTTGTTGGGTAAGTTAAATTATTTTACTTTTGACATTAACTTAATTAATTAATCTGTCCGGTTATTTATTTGTTTTGCCATTTGCTAATTAGTACGGGTTTTCTTGTTTAGTGGTAATTAGCGCAAATATATTCTTTCTATCTGTTTGCTAATTGGTGATACAACTATTACAAACAGTTCCCTTATGAGAATTCTCATTAGAGAGAATGTCGTCTATTTCATTATTCAATTTAGAGTTTAGTTCAAATAATCCTTTTTTTACACTGTGCCAGTTTATTCAACTAACTATCTGCGACTGATTTAGTTAATTTTCATGCCTAATAATCCTTTCATCACTGATAATGCAAAGCATTGGTATATTACTTACAAAATGTCTAAATATTGAAATGGATTAATAAAGATGACTTCTTTTGGCTTAGTTTAAATAGTTTTGTAGCTTACATTACCTTCCAAAATTTACACAATAAATAAATATTCTAGTTCATTTGCAGTATGATTTATTTTGTCTTTCATTATGTTTTTTCTAACATAAAATGGAGAAAATATGAATTTTTAAAAATTTTCCAGTAATTTTGCGTTTATTCCTATCTTACTAAGCTCTTACATTCAGTTAATTTTCTTCTGGTCTATTGTAAACCTTAATATTTCCGTTAACTGCTTCTGTTTATTAGTATTTATTAAATATTGAAAACTATATTCTCATATTCAGTGTAAAAAGTTTATTATCATCACCAATAGAAATATGAATTTTTTATATTTCATATTCTTAAAAATTTATTTCTAAACGTTACTAAAAATTATTCTATTGAATATATTTTTATAAAATTTTATGCATCCAGTTTTTACGTAAAAGTGAATTATTTCAGAGAAATTTATAAATTGTTTCTTCGATATAATAAATTAAATGCATGTGAGACTCGAATCATATTGTGGCACCTTACTGAAAAATTCTATTTGTTTTGAAAATAAAAATGATAAAATTACAAAAATATAATTAAAATATTGGCATTTATCAGTATGAAAACGTTAATGAGTAAGTTGATAAGAAATTTTTACCTCGTTTCGTCATTGTTATAATTGAGATGTGTGTTGCTGACTCAGATTCACTCACTGTTATTTGTATTGTTGGTATATATGCATATATGTATATCATCATTATTATAAGTACCTACTAAGAAAATTTATTTAATATTTTAAGACAATATTCTGTATATTTACCGGATGATTTTCTTGAAGATTGTTACTAATCACACATTTCTAAATGAATCTATAAATGTGCTTGAGTATTGAGGTTTATTTTCAACTTTTGCTTGAAGAAAGATTAAAATGAAAATGATTTATTTAAGGTTGCTGTACTTGTTTCAAAATAAGCTTAAAATTTATTATTTTCTCAATATTATTAATCACTTTAAACAGAGCAAATTAGAGTGCTATAACTAGGGCTGATTTGAATCTGAATGTAAGTGCAAATTTGTGCAAAATCAAAAAAAAAAAAAAAAAGCTAATTCGGTTATTAGATTTTTAACTTCTTTCAATTTATATATAAAATATATTTATCATTTGGCATGTTTTATAAGGATTCCATTTTTATTATATGCGGTTTTCCTACAATTCTGGTAGGTCCCGGTCTAATTAGCCCTCGTGTGCAAAAAATGACCGTTGAGTGACAAACAAACCAATCCTACAATTCTGTTAAATATGTGATAATTTTATTTGTAACTAAATTGTAAAGTAATTATTTTCTAGTTATTGTAAATTAATCGATAAGTTTAAGTTCGATATACAAATATATGGCTAAAATGATACATTTATTTAAAGTAAACTGCTCAGCTAAAAAGAATTCTGTCATAAACATTTAGTTTACAGTATTTTACCACAACATAATATGGTAAGAGGCTAAAAACAATATTAAATGAATTTTTAACCAAAAAATGCGAACCCAGGCGAAAAGAGTATAATCGCTGATTGGAGATAAATTCATGTTGACTAGAACAGAAATCACTGTGCAGGTGCAAAATCCAAAACAATTGAAATGTAGTGACAGAATCTTTGCTATTTTATTTTTTTATTGCATATGTATTATCTTAATGAAAAACGATTCTTATATAAAGTGTTTCATACTTGATATTTATAAATTAGTATTTCATAAATTTTGATAAATGTTATTAATAACTTTTATTCTCTTGTTTCTATAAAACATTTATATTCGAATATAAATAAAAATTTTTTCTCTATTTCGCTATTTTTATATGTTAAAAATAATTATTATATTATTAACAGAATCACAATATATATATATATATATATATATATATATATATATATATATATATATATATATATATATATATATATATATATATATATATATATATATATATATAATTGAATTGCTTAAAACAACTAAATATTTAAATATTTGCATGCTGTAACAGTGGTACATTTTCATAAAATGTTTCCCTTTCCAGCAAGATGCAGGAAAAAGCAATAATAAATATGCGTTACCACTGTAACCGCAAAAAGACGTATCCCGTTTGCTTTATGCCAACCATAATGACCTGAGCATTGGAGGCAGTTTATAGGATTGAAAAGAAAAATATGACGGAGAAAAGGAAAATAACGAGTAAGACGAAGGGCTCAAAGGGGGAGGGGGTTGACGTAAAAAATAAGAAAACGATTCTGGTTTTTCCGACTGCATAGTCGTCAAATGCGGAAATTCGCCTCTTTGCGTGGGATCAAGTATTACGAAAAAATAAAAAAAGGGTATGGTGTGGGTGGGGCAAAATGAAAATTATCGATTCCACTGGTTTGACAGTATGTTCAATATTTGTATGAAACGAAATTTGGCGCGTATTTGTTCATCGGCGCGAAACCAGCTCCACACTAGTTGAAACGAAATGGGATTGTAAATATTTCTACCTTTATTTATTTATTATTTTTGTTGTTAGGGAGTCCTTTGTTGCAATCGAATGTTTCCACTGAAGAGTACAAAAAATATATTGGAGAAAATTGGAAAGAGGAAGGTTTTCATGTTTAGTCGCTCGAAACCTTAAATATGACTTTTGGTGAGGGGTTACAAAATTGGATTGTAAACAATCCGTTATTTTTTATACTTTGGAATCTTTTCGCTTTCATATATTTATGAAAAGTGTTGCGAACGGAAAAATTCTTTTTCAAAATGACTTTCTTGCAATTTAATGCAATTCGATGATATCTTTCCGTGTTTTTATAATAAGAATGTCAAAGTCACTTTCATATGTGTGTGCATGCATTTTAACTGGATGATTTTCAAGGTATTTGAATCATTTTCTGAGTTTTCTTATTACTGAATATTAAAAGGAATAAATAAAATACGGAAAGAGATTTATTTTTATTTATGTGAAGCGAATAAATTTGAACAATGTTAGAAGTTAATAAATAATAACTCTGATAAAATTATAGATATGACATCCTATCAGTATTTTTTGAGGTATTCCCATTTTCAACAGATTCTCTTATTAGATAAGAAAAAAAATCTTTCAATCAATCAAAACAGTTAAGATGTTTGTAAATAATGAAGAGCAAAATTCTTAGTTGAAGAAAAATTAAAAATAAAATAAGTTAGGAGTTTCAGAAATGAAACATTAAAAAAATTCTTAAAGAATATTAAATTAAAAGAAAAGAAAAATGCAATATATAATCTTTATCATATAATATTACGCATTAGCTTAAATGACTCATCCAATTTTTCGTAGCATAGTTTATTTACAGCATACAATATAAAAGTTTGTGAAAAGAGATATACTTACACTCAAAGTTTCTTGTAAATCCTACAAATGTTGATTATTGGTCGCTCGGGATAAAGCCAAACGTTAATTCTATTCCCGCTACAGTAAGTTTTTATTAACGTTAGTAAATAGTTGAAATGATGTATCTTGCAGTTTTTGCACCACTGTTGCAATTGGGATATCATAAATTTCTCCTTTAACATAATTTTACTGGAAGAAATCCTAATATGTGGGACATGTTGACCTGGATGACTATGGCAATATCGTTGAGACCAAAGCATCTTACCTAACGATGATTTCTCTATTGAGAAATTTCGAATAATTCTGTCTCGATAGGCTAGAGAGTCTAGCCTATCGGCTAGACTCTCGCTCGATAGGCTAGATGAGTCTAGCCTAGAGAGTCTTGTTGAAAAATGAATTGTGAAGAGTCGTTTGTGACAAAGCCACTACTGCAACATATCCAGATACATGGAATTTTTCCCTTATCTTTTCGACGAAGAACAAATGGGTTATAAACTTTTGTCATGGTGATGACATAGAGGATGTTAACGTTTGGTTAAATCCTTTTCAGCTTCACTTAGACATGGAGCTATTTGGTTGGTTGGTGTCGTTGTCCATTTGAAGTCAAGTCAAATTACTCCAAGTGACAAAATCATGATTTTGGCAATGTGTACAATTTTATCATTATAGAGATTTCCTTGAAAGGGAAATTCTTCAATAGCCTGATATCTTCTTAGGATGACTGAGCACTTCCAGGATAAGTTTATTCTCAGGGCAGTTCCTACATGATTTATAGTGCCCAATATTGTGACAGTTTTCCTTTCTCGACGATTAAAACATCTACTTCCCCCAAATCCTCCTTATCTCCTTAACTTAGATACATATAGGTATTTTCTACAAAACTCCAACTGGCGGGAATGATTGTCTGGAGTTAAATTTTGAGACAACTGCAAATAGCAAAGTACGAAATGTAAAAGGGTCCACAAATCAATTCATGGCTCTAGTATTAATTATTCCCATAAAGTATTAATTTTTTTCTGGCCTACGAACAAAGCTCTATTTCATGCATTCCATAATTTCTTTTGTGACTAGTGGTTCGTTCTTTCCCTTTATATAAAAACTATTCAAATGAAATTGGTGAAATCAACGTGAAACGCTCTGATAACCAGTAGTTTTCTTTATTTGAGTTTGGAATTCCAGTAACTCAGTAGTCTCACGTCGCTTTCCGTTATGATCAGCAAAATAAAGCTTCATTTGTAGAGGGCAGTGATTGGGAGGGTGATCACGTACACTCCCTCACTGGATTGCCTTAGCTCCGTGGGTTGGGGATGTGTCCACGTTAATATGTAGCGTCCAAATCCTTCTGCTGGTATGGCGTGGATGTGGAGAAGAGGATACCAGCTCAGATAGGAACTCGTTATCTGACCGTGGTTCAAAATTACCAGGTACTTGGTGATGGGCGAGTATTGCAAATCCGTTAACCTAAAGGTACTTCTCGGTGCTCGTCTACACTGCTATTTATGTATGTATTTGGGTAAGAATGCGAGCTGAACGCTCGTAATTTATCACGAAGATTTCGCATAGTCATAACTTTTTCCTGCAGTCTCATCAGCTTGTAGAGGGCCATCTTAGGACTTCTATTTATCACGTAGTAGTGACCCGAAGTTGTCTTTTTAAATGCGATGTGTGATGAATTGTAAGTCAAGAAAAGATGACTAGTTCAACAGAATAGTGAATTTGTCACTAAATCATTTGATACAATAAACGATGCTTTGAAAGTTTATGAACCATTTAGCGTAAATGTATATTAGAATTTAATAATTTATGAAAGAATAAGTGCATCTTTATTCTTGGTTAGCTAACTGCGATTTTTTCCAGGTTTGTATGACTTAATAGGAGTCTTAAGAAGTGTCATAATATCATAATCGTAAATCTAATACATATTTTTTCTCGATTATCTTTCTTAATTATCTTAAGATTATATTTTATTAAATTAATAGATGCATGTTGACTTGCTGACTTTATATGAAGCGACACAGATATTAATTTAACCAAATATTACATCTTTTCCAATCTTTTTTGAAGGATGATATTATGTGATAGAATAAGTATTACTAAACAAGATAATCAGAAACTGGCATATTGCTCAGAATGCCAACTTGTCGCCATAAATTCAAGCAGAAGTAAATTGACCTCACATCGTAATTTGCGCTGTTGTTAGAGGCAATTTCTTCTCTTGAATGTTTGATAATGACACACCTAACATTTGAAAATGTGCTTTAAACTACAACAATAGAGCGTTTTAAAGAGCATGTACTTTTCTCACATGAAAACTCCTCAAACATATTTAGAATCAATATTGGTGTCGTTTTGCTATAAGAATATGAAATACTTTTATTGCCTAAAAGACGAAGATTTCATGTCTTTTGGATTGAAATAGTATCCTCCAAAATATTATTAGTATTTTCATTCATGTAAACTAAGTGTATAATCGAGGGCCAAACACCATAAAATCTTTTGCATCATTTTTAAATAATACGTTTCTAATTATCAAATTGTTGACTATTGAAGTATTTTCAAATAATTTCTATTATTTTAAAATATGAAAGCTATCTTACTTAATTTTTGCATATTTGGTTCTGTATTACATTATGTTACATTGGTTATCTACTATTTTATATCCATTCGTGGCTTTATGGAAAGATTTTCTCCTCTTTTTGCTTGTTCTTCTAATTTTTGAAGCAGTGTGTTTTGGATCGATAAAAAGACGAAATTTATATATTTGTATTGGAAAACAGATTCTATGTAAAACGCTTTATGAATAATAACATAGAATATTGATAAAATTGATAGTATGCGGGAAATTTTTATCTATTTCTTAGTATTATATTTTATTTCAAATATATTATTCATTTTGTCTATGCACATGCCTGCCTCAACGGCTTTCTTCACTGTTTTTCCTTCACTCGCGTTTTTAAGCCCCCCCCAAATATTTTTGACTGATTGAAAAATCTGACTTAAAATATAAAATCACGTCTTTAAAATCAAAGTTTGTTCTACTAGTTTTGAGTTTTTAGTTAAAAGTTTATATGGAATTTATATGATTTAACTTTCCACGTCTTTTTTAATAGTGACATATTTTTGAATTTGTTTTATATGAACAACATAAAAAAAAGAAAGAAAAGGGTAATGACTCAAGCGAAAGTTAAACTTTGTTAAAGTTAAAAACAATTGAAGATCTTATTCTGTAAAAGAGAAACAAAACTATTGACCTTTAATGTCAGAAAAGAATTTTCAGTAAATTGTCAAAAGAATTGAGTACGCATAATTTAACTTTTCTATTTATTCTTGTCTTCTTGCTTAACTATCAAAAGTGAAATAAAACGAAATCAAAATTTAAAAGAAAACATGTATTATCAGAAATAAAATATGAAGCTATATTATATTCCAGTCTTAGTTACATATTTAAGTTTTGCATTTGTTTTATTATAAATTTCTTTCGAATTTATTTTGTTGGGGTTTATATTTTCAAGAGAATAAATTATCCGAACTCTGCGAAGAATTCACTTGAAATTTTTTGATATATTGTTACGTTTATATTTGCAATATAACTCTATTTACTATTGTTTTTCATATTTGTTTGCTTATATTTTTCCCAGAAAAATAGATACATGAATTATGTTTTATGTATGTAATATATATATTACATATGTATTTTATGTATTTATATGTGAAAATATTATCTAATTTACTTATATGCATGTAAATATTGTTACTTTTCTGGAAAATTGTAATTGTATCACTTACTTTTATAAAGAAAAACTTATTTGAAGCTTTATTTTTGATTTAAGAACTATCTATTGAATTAAATAATTTATTTATAAAATAATTCAATTTATTTATATTTCATGACAACGTATTCTTTAAATTTATTGAACCCAATGTAATATTTCATTTTGCTGAAGAATAAGTGCGTATGTGCTTATTATTTTAAGATTTCCATTATTTAAATTTGCTATGTAAGAAATAATTCAGATTAGTTAAATTAAAGTTATTAAAATAATATTAATAATGTGATATAATGGTTACATTGTAATTTTATGTAATTATTTATTTTTTAACAATAAAGTTATGCGTAATGCGTTATACATATTTATTTCTACATATTATTTTAATAAAAATATTTATCTAAATTTAAAATAGTATAAAAAAGTCTTAGTAATAATTAAAAATAATACAGGGTATATAACTATATTTACATTATGGAGTGTAATGTGCATATAATATCTTAAAATTCTCATAAGCAATGTTTTAACACCACACTGTTCTAAACCTATCGATCTAAAACTAATTTTAATATTTATGACATTTTGTGGCTTTTGAAAAGATTTTTTTAGACAGTGAGTTGTATTTATATGTCGCAATTTAAGCATTTAATTTCCATAATGCACTTCCTGATAAACATTCATGGCAAAAATAGGTTTGAAATTTCCATCTTCCATTATTCCTCAGAAGCTGTAATCGAACCTGGGACATTTTGCTTTGAAAAACGCTATCCTGCCACAAAGTCATAGTTAGCTCTTGAGTAACTCATATAAAAATCTAGTATTTTTTTAGCTTTTCGCGTACATATTTATGAATTGTACTTATAATTTACATGCAAATCATTCGTACATGCTAGATTAAGAACTTCCTAGTTAGTGATAGATGAATTTACTTTATAAAATTTCTCACACAATTTTGCTTTCTAAAACTATGAGTTAATGAAAAAATATCTAAATTTTTTTTATTTTATTTCAAAGTACAGGAATAGTATAATACTTTTGCCTTGAATATTTGGATAGATAAAGCTGTATGAGAACAACATACAGCTTTATCTATCCAAATATTCAATAAAGCTGTATAAATTTTTCTCGTTTAATACTAAAATCAGAAAGGAAAGAATTTAGCATTTATATATAAAATTTCTGTAACATTAATTCTCATTTTATTAGTAAATGTTTTTACATTTTTTGAATAAAACTAACATTGCTGTAATGACTAAGGAAACTATTTAATCAAGAAGCTTATTTTTTAATATTTAACACTGTACTTAAATGTTATATAAAATTTACTGTATATGCTATTTTAAAAATAAGATTGAATATTTGATTAAATTTAACCATTCATAAATCATTTTAAACATTTACTCTTATATTAAATAATAAAATATCCTTAATAGTAATAGGACTACATTTTAATTAAACTATTATTTTTATCTTTAACACAAGGAAGAATACTGTTTGTAAAATATAAGTATTATTCCCCAGTCTGTTAGAGTTTTGTCATTTTTAATTAAGCTAGTTATTACTGAAATTTTCAACTTTAGCTAATACAAATAGCTTTAACAATTATTTAATTTCAATAGATTATATAAATCGGTATTAAATATTGCACAATGCAAGTTATTGTAATAAATTATGTGCAATGGCAACATAATATAACACTATTCTAAACATGTCTATGTTTCCAAAATTGATTTTAAGAGATAATATTATTTAAAATGCCACATGTACTTCATATTTATGATTTGATCTATTTTCTAGAACTAATTTACTCATTTCTGTCGTTTCTAGTTTTTTATCCTAAATATTTAATTTCTTAGGATAATTATTTTGTTTCAATTGGGCTATAAAATTCTCTATTAATTCAAATAGCTATAAGAGAATAATTTTCTGGACTTTTCAAAGAATTATTTTCTAGAGATAAAAATTACAAAGACTCAAACAGTATTAATAATATAATGGTTCATGAAATTGTAAACATAGAAATTTATTTTTAGAAATACTATCGATTCAACTGCTGAAATGTTTTTTAACGCCATTATAGCATTGCAGATCACATAAAAAACATATAAAATAATAAAAAATCAATAATATTCTTGGAATAACTAAAATTATGAAAAAAATTATTACTACAGACTTTTTTGTCATCACATTTAATATGAGTTCCCATCATAAGACATTTCTATTGATTAGACAATTGAAAATACCATCTAATCTATGCAATCGAAAAGACGGTGTCTTGCTTATGATAAATACTATCTTGTAAATATTTTGAGATGGAACTGCTTATGGTGCCCCGCTGTTTGACTGCAAATGTGTTTGGAGAGCATAAAGAATTACCTAAAATAATATTCCTCCAATGTGTTCTTAGTTTCTTACTTACTGTTCTTAGTTTGATTAAGAAGAGAAATACAACTCTGTTTCGGACGATAGAAGAGATTTTATTGGTATCCAGAAATCTACGTAGATTAGACAATGCTGTTAAATGTGCATCAGTCAAAATTTGATAATTGAAAATTTGATGTAATTAAGCCATCAACTTCTTTGTAAGCCTATTTCTTACAAAGCAATTGGTGGGATGGATTTTAAAATAATTTCCATTACTGATGAGCACAAATTATCATTTTCAGAGAATTACATAATTCCAAAACACAAACGTAAATAGAACAAAGGCAGCTTTTACGTCAGGAGGAGTAACACGACAAATTTCAAAATTTGCTACGCTCGACGTTCGGAAATGTGTTTCTAGAAGATTGTTTCATAAACATGATTATTGAATCTCTTAATGACTTTTGACTATAAAGATTCTCAAAATTGAAACCATATCACGAGCTGATGTCATTATTTTCTCTGTTAAAAGATTTTAACTATCAATATGTATCATCTCACTTTTATTATTGGTGTACTGTTTCGAATCATAGAAGGCAGCTAGAAATTGGATTTCATATTTGTCATCTATAACATGACTTGTAATAATTTTTTATTTGCAAGCCATTTCCCAATTAAGAGAATAGTTAAATCTCTTTTAAGTAACAATTTAGCTATTCAAGAAATTCAAAATATTTTTCATTCATTCAATACACATCCCATTTTTAAAAATATTTATTGGTACTCTAACTTTTTCCGATGTTTACGTACTTTAAACATTTTTTTTGAGGTTTTTGTTGAAAGATAAATTTTATTCAGATTAATGAATGATTATATTTACTTACATAGCAAATTTCAAGTTTCATACAATTTCATAATGTAATTTACTGCGTGAATGTGCATAGATAAAGCAAAATAAATAGAAAATAATTTATGAATGGATTATTTCAATGGGGAAATTTAATCCTTTGAATTAAAGACAATTTTTTAAAAGTATTATTTTGAACTACGTATTTCAAATGAAATTATATTTATTATTAAATATTACATTATAATAAATTTCTGACTAAATATTTTGTCTAAACCCAAGAGAGAATGTTGGAAAACTAAAATATTTTTAAGAGAATAGAATCAATTTATAAGTGAATATTTATAATTATTAAACGTTTTGGGCACAGATATAATTACCATGGGAAGTTGAATCAGCTTAATTTCTCCCAAGATGTAAAATATTCTTAAATAATGTAATTATTATGCTACTGTTTAATGCAGGAATTTTCGACAAGCCCATTAAATTATAATCGCAAACTACGATATTAATATTGCATAGCTTGCACATATTTCAAACAATTATGAATTTTAAAACAGTTTTCCATGACCATTAGCGTATTTAATTTATCTATGTAGACTGAATTAAAGTGTATATATAAAGTGTTGATAATTCTTTTTTTATTTTCTATTAATTTTTTATGTGTATTAATTAATAAATGTTTAAATAAATAACATTTTGTGCTATTAGAAATAATTGAAATCAGATAGAATAGAATAATTTTAGAAGTATATTAGTCTCCTGATCCTAATATCAGTTTTGATTCTTGGTGTATCAATGAAGTGGATGATAATTATATGATTAGTATGAAATTTTTAAGTTGCCCACCTACTGAGGTGTATCTTAATAAATCCGCAAAAATCTTGGATTTATTAGTCATATCTTTCGACAGGAATGTTTCATGCTAGCAAGAACTTAGTGTAAGTTGATTAGAGAATAAACAAAATACTGTTAACAATATGATAATTCAGCTCAGATAGCGAAATTAAATATTTGCTCGAAATGAAAAATTGTTACTTGTTATGACAATGCAGTCTATGAAATTTAAATGTTTTTGTAAAATGTATTTCGTTATTTTTATTATGACCAAAACTTTAGTTTTGTGAATTAAATAGCAATTCTATCAACAGTATGTATTATTATAGAGAAAAGTAACACTTCATATTTTGATTTTTATCCAGTAGGTAGATAGCGTAAAGTATGCTTTTAAAAGCTATTTAGTTTTTCTATTATCAAAACCATTCTTTACATAAATAAATCTAATACTTTAGAATATTATCATGAAGCAGCAATAGGAAAAAAGCGAGTAACTAAATAGTTGTATTAAGTATGCAATAAATACCAACAAAATAATAGTTAAATACTTATTTTTTAAAACAAGCTATTTTCTGAAAAAGTGGAAGTTGAACATTTTGTTTTTTCCCAATCAAATATATTCTGTTTTACATTATTAATGCGAATATTATAATTAGGAATGCTGACATTCATCATTACGATTTCTTATTCAATTTTATCGAAAAATATGCTGTATGATCATTTTTGGAAATAAAAGTGTTGCCAATAATGTTCTGTAAAATTAATGTATTTTTAGATTATATTCAAGAATATATGGAGGTGTTTTTTTAAAGCTTTCATTATATCGATTAATTATTATATATTTAATGTACATTATTGTTTTAATGAAACAATAGTAATTATCTTTTCGTCTATTTTTTCTATTATAACATAGATTTTTATAATAGAGTTATCAAAATAATTCTGATTTAACTTATTTTCTTTCTATTAAATCCTTTATTTTAACAATTCTGCATACCGATAAGCATGTGTGTGTGTGGCTGCTTAAAAATTAGAATTACATGTTTATACACTGTACAATGTGAATTATTTTGTAAAATCTTCTAATTATACTCAGATGCAGTTAGCTTTTTAATTTTCCATATTTTAATTTGTAAATATTGATTTTATTATTGCTATTTAGGAAAATAAAAATATTTAACAAAAAATAAATATGGAAAAGAAATAAAATAAATACAAACTCTATTTCAGAGATTTTCAATTGCTTTTCATAAAAGATGACACATTTACATTTAAAAATATTCAATTTAGAAATATTTTCACTGTATCATTTGCTTATAGTAAAGAAATTTAATGATATGATCATCTAATTAAAATATTTTTTGGAAGAAAAAATTATTAAAATAATGATTTATCAACTTATGCCACAAAACTAATATTTCAAAATGTTGTAGAATAGACAATTATTTTTAAATATTTTACTACACATAATATAGAATTTGTTTTAAAATATTTTCATCTTTTGAGCAAAATTTATCTACTGTTTCCATCCATTTTTCTTAATTTGATTTTTATTAAATTGCGAATTTCATTCAATAGTAATTGAAAATTATTTAATAAATATTGAAAAGTTGTGAGAGAAATACAGTTATTTGCGATTGTAATTTATTCCTAACACAATATTCAACTTAAATCCTTATGTTTTCAGTAGAAAAATAATTTTTCAAAAGGAAATAAAAGTAGAAGATTTAAATTGAAATTTTAAAATTTTTTTATGAATTATTTCCCTCATATGATTATATTTTTCCAGATATTTCTCTTTTATCTAAGCAAAATTTATTATTTTCAATTTTTACAAAAGTATAACATTATTTAAAAAGCGGAGTCAAAAGTGTTTAAAATATTACCTCATACGTAGAATGAAAGAAACAATTTTGAGAGGGATGCACACAATTTTGAAAGCAGTTTTTCAAAATTATATAAGTTTATGGCCACAAATTCCATTGACTCTTTCCCATGAATAAATATAGCTTAAGATAAATAAAACTTATATAAGTTGATTAACAGGATAATCCAAAAGCTTACGAAAAATTTATTTCGTGAATATGATTACTCACAAATATTTCTAAACGTAGAAAAATTAGTAGAAACTGGACAAAAATCCGTTTTAACTCCGTAAAATATAACCCTACTTAGTAACATATATTCCTGTCAAATATAGATGCACTAATTTGTCTTTCTCATAATTTTCCTCTTGTTCTTAGTGTTATAAAAAGTTGTTGCTATATTTTAAGTGTTTCCACTTTAAATTAAATAATAGTTAAAAATATAGACACTGCTCTGTTTCAATTAATTGTAAAAATAAAAAGAAAATTAATTATCATGAAATAGTATGCAGTAATTTAATTTTGAATAACGTGAATGAAATTTCTGTGCTTTCACAATCTGCTTTATTTTTGTTGCTGTGTTATTATTTCCGTGCAATATAAATTAAATTCTTCAGAACTTGTGATGTAACTTATTTTGCTTGTAAAATTATACGCATGATTTCGAATTTTATGCAATTCTCATTGTTAGATTTCATAATACTTAGTTACAGTTACAGATACGTCATATTTTGTTTAACTAAAATTAAAATATCATTTTCTTTCTGCAAACGATTTCAGAATTATTAATCTCAGATTCTATTAAACGAAATAAAATTCTTTTTTTAATCACTAAATTAAAGCTTTGCTTATTTATTTTTATAATAACTGATTTCACTATTACTGCTATTTTTTATTATTATGAAAATATATTACTCCTAATTAACAAGACCATATAGAATGAAAATAAGACCAGATTTTTAATGTTTTCGCTTATTAATAAATCAACATATTCTAAATTTAGGTTTGGTCTTAAAAAATATTTCGGCGACAGATGGTTATAAGCTTTGTACTGAGATAAAAAATGGAAAAGTTTGATTCAGCAGCAATTTGTCATTTTCGAAACTATATATGACGCTGACAGCATAAAATCAATACTTCGGATATTGGTATATGTCAGACCATGTCGGTGATAAATTTAGTCATATACAGGGGTAAAAAAGACTAGAATATTTCACACTTTTTTAACCCCTAACACATTTATTAACTTTAGTTGTAGTTAACGCAGCTTTTCTAATAAATAAACTTTTTAACAAGTAAATAAAGAAAGTTATACTAGCGATAAATTAATGGTCATACATTAGACCAAGAAAACTTTAATATGCGCAATGAAATGAAAATTTGAAAAGAAAGTCTCAGAAATTGTTAATTTTGAGTGGCATAGCAAAAATAATAATTAATTTCACTACAATTTATCAATTTCTTGAATGTAAAGTCACATTTTTAATGAAATACCCAAGCATATATGTATTAATTATCAAGTTATTTTGAAAAGAAGAAAATAATCATGTATAAAAATCGAAAATATCAACAATTTCAACAGTATATTGTGCTTTTTAGAATTTTTATTAGAAGTATATAATAAACAGTATTGCCTGAATTTTATGATAATTATGGTTGCATAAGCGTTAAAAACACACTTGGCAAGATTTGAAAATTTCGTTACTTTTTAATTCCTTTAATTCTTTCAAAGTATTATGACAACCATGCGGAACTATTTTATTTCTTGCCAGTTTTCATAAAATTAAGAAATTAAATAGTTTACATTAAATTACAAAACACATTAAATCAACAATTTTTGTGAATTTAGCGCATGTATTAATATTAATATTGATTTATAGCTAATATATTATAAAATTAAAATTATTATAGAAGTAAGAACTATATAATTGTCATATAAGGAATATAATTTAGCAGGAATTAACTGGCCCTTATGAAATAAAGGGAGTTAAATATGTTCAGTAATGGAGAAAAATTTTTAAAAATGATGTTAAAAATAATTAAAAAAAATCAAGGAATACAAATGAAGAAAAATAGTGAAATAATATGCAGTTTAATAAAACGATAATCAATGAAATGAAAATAATAATTTGTTATTAATTTATGATTTTGTAAATAATTTACTTTAAAAGAAGCATAACGACAAACGCATAGAAAATTTTGCATCACAAATTATACCGAAACAAAAAATGTTCACAAAATATCAATTTTTGTTAATGATTTATTATTCAGAGATAACGTTGTATCTACACAATTTTATGAATTAAATTCAAGTTTTGTAAGTAAACACAATAAAACTATCTAAACTCAAGTAAAATCAATATTTTATCAAAATCAGACGTAAAAAATTTGGAACTGCGTACACACTTTTTATGTCTATCAAATATGTGATTCTACCTTCTAAAAATGTATTGTAAGTAAACCATTTCCTATACATGTATTTATAAATCCGAAAACAATAAAATTGAGAATTATTGTTTTAAGAAAATTTGAGAAAAATGGACTACACAACACTGATTTAGATTATACTTTTGAACATATTTTGGTTTCTAACTCAAATGAAGACTGTTGTAAAATTGAGAACCTATGCAATTTAAAAGTTTTGCTGGGTCCAGTGCCTCACCATTGGTGGGAAGTGAAGAAGAAAAGGCTCTCAGAAGTCAACCTCGTCACTTGAAAATGGTTCAAAATTAAGAGATGATTCACTTTGTTTAGAAGTTTCAGTTGGTAGAAACAGGTAATAGTGCTCTAATAAAAGCACAGTAATTAAGTGCACTTTCAAGAACAGGACTCGAAAATTGCTTACATAATTTTGTAATTCAATAGAGAATTTTTCAATAATTATCTTTAGTTCGAAAATTTAAAATTATTTAGCTGTATCATTTTAGGAATAATATGTATACTTGATTTTATTTAAAACAATACTAGGTTTGTAAATATTTTACATTTTTGGCTACCAGATTGGTAACTGAATGTTTAGCGGTCTCGCCTTCAGTTCAGCAACTTGAAGGTTTGATTCCAGGTCCGATGTAAATGTTATAATGGCTCAGAAATCACTTATAATTGCAGCTCATGATTCTATTAAATTTTGTGTGCAAAAAGTGATCATAAAACAGTAAGCAAACCAAATACATTGCTTGCTTGGGTTCTTGAATGAATTAAAAAATATAGTTGTCAGTAATTTTGTTTAAAAAAACTCTGTATTGCAAATTTAAAAATGTAAAGTTTTTCAGATGGCTCAAAATTGTTAGTTTACTTGCATTGATGAGAAAGTTAAATATAGTAAATAAATAAAGAGTTATTAAAAAAGTAAGAATTCCAAACTGTTATTTAAATCATTTTGTCAAAAAATTAACATCTACATCAAAAGGCTTGAATATAATTTTCCAAAATTTTGAATTGAAGTTCGAAGTTGTTTAATTATAGATAAGATGCGTCTGAAGTCCGATTACCATAAGCATATTACGACTGACGGCAACAAGTTTAATTTCCGCATGTTTTAGTTTTCAGGAATTCGATTTTGATTAAAATATAGATAGAGTTTCTAAATTGCACAGCAAAAGCAGAATTGGATATTTTGTAATTATTGTCATTGATAAATTTCTACTACAATTCATTTAATGTAAACTACAAAAAAGGAATGATAATATCATCCTATATTTAAAATTTCGATTACTTTAACATGGCATGCTTTTCTTCTGAAACTTTAAATCACCGCTGATTTGTCAAAAGTAGCACTGTTATCTCTATGTATTTGTCCTTCAAATTTAATAAGCAGAAAACTCGACTTTGTTATCTCAAGCTTTTCAAATAACATCTCATACGGAAATAACTGGGTATGAAATGATTACAAATAACAGAGCAATTCCTATCAAATCCTCTACCAATTATTTGATATAAAATGTAAGGTAGAAATTCCTGTCTTTTCCCTTATATCATACCCTCTCGTAACAACAACCAGTGTTAAGTATCACTCGTTATGGCAGGATTAAGGATGCTTCATCTTGTATAAGTATTATTATGTCTAGATATTGAATATGGATAGAATAGCGAAATAATGAAATCGAGTCCATATTTCATTTTACTGACAGAAAATCTCATTGTTTCCGATGTAGAAATTTATTCAAGTGGTATATACAATGATTTTTAGTAGTCCACGTTCGATAATTTTGTATTGAATACTGTTAAAAGTAAATTAAGTTTCACCTCTAAATGGAATTTTACACAGTCATGCTTCTTTTAAGTCTATATTTCCCACTAGAATTGTAGATGAACTGTCTTTTATAAGTATCTGGTAGCTAATTCTAGTTTTGTGAAGAGTAAAAGTTCAATACGTCTTAAATGTTTCCCTTCACTAATAGCTGTCAATATCCTGTTGTAACATTATTCTACGATTGCTTTTGGATTCACTTTCAACAACAGCTTCTGTTATTACTACAGGAGCAAATAAAATTTTTCATGGTTATGGTTTTGTTAATATGCTATCTCAACCGGATTATATTGGTAATGTTGTGGAACTTTTTTGATGATTGAAATTATGCTTATCATCGAATTTTTTTTCATTCAGAATCTTATCTGTGGGAAATAATCACGTGACTGCTATCAAAGTCATAATGTTTTTGGCTCAGGTGCCGTATAATCCATGATTCCAAATTCTGAATTTTTTTTGGCGATGAACAAATATTGCCAAGATGAAGTATTGTGATGTGCGCGATGACGTAAAAACTAGGGTTAACAAAATAGAATTTTCTGCATAATTCTTATAGTTCTCCCTATGTATGACGTAATAAAAAAGAGGTTGCCAGATACATAAGAAAATCCACCAAAAAGTCGCCAATCTCAGGATTTGGCATCCTGGATTATTCGGCACCTGTGCAATATTTTTATTTGTAAAAAATCGAACATTGCTTTTAGACATATTTACATTGATGATTATGCATATATTCAAACGATATATTATTTTAAAAATACTTCTTAATAGAGCAAAGATGACTGCATAAGCTCATCGAATAAATAGCTGATTTAAAATGACTATCATTGAAACGCCAACAGATTAGTGCTAGGCTGTATTGTTGTTTACGTTTCTAATAAATTAGATTTTGATAAAAGAGAACATTTAAATATTAATCATGATTTTTCATTATTGTTATAACTTAAAATGAATTTTACTAATCTGAATGTGATAAATGAAGCTAATAAATACAGTAATGGAATTTGTAATGAAATATGCAATGAAATAATTAAATTCTCCCACAGTCCTTTATGAGAATTTACTTTTTAATTATTTTTATAACATTTGAACTAATTTTATATTGTATAATGTTTATTAAATTTATGTTAATTAATTATAATACATGAATTACTTGCTTACGAAATTGTATAAGTTCATTATGATTTGTTAACAAAATAAATAATAATACCGTCTTTTCATCAAAATTGTGGTAATTCAATTACTTATAAAAAGATTTCAATGGACAAGTAAATAATCAAAACAAATAAACTTATTAAACAGAATAAAATAAATAAATTGTTGTTAAATTAGTAAATCTTTCTAAATAATTCAAATCTAAAATACTATCACACATGAGTATATAAAAATAATGCACTTACAAAGAAATATGAAATATGTAATGAAATAATTGAATTCATTTTCTAAGCATAAGAGGAAGTGAAAAGATTATATATCTATATCTATCTATCTATCTATCTATCTATCTATCTATCTATCTATCTATCTATCTATCTATCTATCTATCTATCTATATATATATATATATATATATATATATATATATATATATATATATATATATATATATATATATACATATAAAGATTGCGCAGGAGAAAGTTTCTCAAGAAGGGTAGGATTCACCCTTGGTTATTGTGCCATTGTAGAAGGAAGGATATTAATATTAATAAGACTCATTATTCGAGCTGCTTCAAAAATAAACTTGAAAATAAAGCTTTATAACTTATTCGTTTGGATTATTACAATAGAATTCTGTAAGCATCTGTCTGAATAATTATTTAATTATATGAGATTGGCAATAATTGTTTACTAATGAAAACCAGACATATTGTGAAATATTACATAGAATTACATCGTATAGGCTCGGTGTAGAATAGAATATCCCTAGTTTGGTAAAAAGTTTAGCTATAAATATTGGCGAGGAAATTTAATTCTTGGTAACCCTGGTATTTTTAATAACAACTAACAACTAACTTCGGTTATAAATAAACGGCTGCCACTTGGTTTTTCATATTTTGGCGCCTGTCTTGGCGTCAAATAAATTGCCGAAAAATCAAGGGATACCCGCTAATGATTTTTTACCCCAATCGTATGACCACACCACAAGATGAGATATGATTTGGTCCTTTAATGCGAGAGAATATTTAATCAGCTTAGTATCATTATAAATAATGTAATGAAAATATTAATTCAATGTAATATTAAAATTGCTGCATGCCAAATATTTATCAACATCTATTAAAATTGCTGCATGCCAAATATTTATCAACATCTTTTTAAGTTGTTGTTAGCTATAGGACAAAACGTTTTTTAACATATGTGAGCTTGTCTCTTCAGTGGTGTTCGTCCTGTACTTGAATAAACTTTGAAAATGTCTGAGTAAATGGATAAATACAAATAAAAATTTAGGACTTTCCATCCTAACAGTAATTAATTTATATATTTTAATTCATAGTTATTTTCATTTGCCCAAAAAAGGTAGCATGTAATCAACCACAATTAGCTTTATATATTCGCTTAATCACGTTTCTTTTCAACGAATAAGAGATAAAATTACATAAAAAATGGTATTATAGAAGAGAATTTAATTCTAGTGTCTTCGTACAAGTGTTCTTAACCCAAGAACAAACGTGTAACCATGAGAAGAATTTTTGACTTTGCATAAGTAACCATAATTACTTTCCAGTACAGCCATCAAGTCATGTTCAGATACTTATCAGGCTTTTTCAATTCAAAATATTTCGGAGTGCAGAAAGGAAACGAACCTATTCCGAACGAAAAGAAAGTTTTTCGCTTCTTATTTGTTTATTTTTTCATTCATAAACATTTCAGTGCTCCAACTAGTTCTCAACTCTCAGTTGCTACCGGGCAAAACATGAAAGAAATAAATGCAAATTCATCGATTTTTCTTCCTATCGATCGGACAAAAACTTTAATCGATTCTCGCGATTGAAGTTGGAAGGAGAAAAGCGCTGGAAGGCATCTTTATGTTGTTTTGTCACGGTTTGAATTTTATGACCGCTGTGCTCTGATTATTCAATTTATGTGGTGGAAACAGTTTCTCTGACTTAACTCTTCGCAATCTTTTATTTTGTTTTAAATCACGAGATTTCAAGAATCGATTTTTGCCTCTTGCTTTCGATTCTGGAGACCCCATTAATTGTAAGATACAATAACTGCCAATGGCATGAAGGGAACGACTTGCCTTTAGGGGTGGATCCCAAAGAAAGTTTTTAATTACCCGCTGTTGGTTACATGATCATCCCTCATTTTTCAAAGGAGTATCAGAAAACTTGATTCTAAAAGCTCCCCAGAGTTCTGATTGTTAGATAGTTAATGAAGCGAATTTGAAAAGTATGGATAGGTCGTTGGCAAATAAGACTACTCATTTATCTATAGTTAACTTTAAGGTAATCTCTCTTTTTATTATATTTTGGCCTCACACCGTTCACTTTAAAACTAAATTTTCACGAAAAGTTTTCCAGTTTCCTACAAATGATATGATAAAAGTAGTTAACATTTGATAAATTACTCATCGCATGATATAATTTATAAACATTTGTCATTATTTGGATTAGTTATGATTGCGCTAATGAAATTAGAAAGTAACAATACTTTCTCATTAGTTTGTTACTGTATTCCCTTTCATTGTTGTTTTGAGTGAACTACACAAATGTTTCATACAATAACTGTTATAGTGATTCTTAGAAATTTATAGACAAATCATTGAAGGGAAAGGAAGCAGTGACCTCTTTTGGCTTCAAGTACTCTGTTTTACCCCTGAATATGCGATGAAAAAAATGAAATTATTTATTTTATCGTTTTGAAATTTATAAGAAATGAGAATAATAATGCTTATTCTAATTGTTAATTTTTTAAATTTTTATTACATTACATATATTTAGACTTGTATGCTTGATTCTTGAGATCCGCTTGTAAGTATTCGGCAATAATAGGACAAATAGCACAATAACATGTGTACAACCACAGAAGAATAACGAAGAAAACACCCAGGGCCACGGTGGGAATCAAACCCACACTCCTACGTTCTAATTGTTAACTTTTAATAAAAATTGACGTTGTTAGTTTATGTTCTTATGAACTTCAGCGCCATCTACATGTGATTTAAACTTAGAGTTTTATTTTGGAAAACTCATTGCTTTAATTTATAACCATTATTTACATGTTGTTAAATCGAGAATGACCACAGTTGAAGCAATTTTAGCTTAGGTGAATGTCTTTTCAATAGATCTTTTAAAGTAACTGTAATTAATATTTTTTTATTATTAACTGTTATTAATTTTAAAGTAACTGTAATTAATTTTAAAATAACTGTTATTAATTTTAAAATAACTGTTATTAATTTGAAAGTAACAGCTATTAATTTTAAAGTAACTGTTATTAAAATTATACGGTATCGTTACTTTTGAGCTTCATAAATATCTGGAATGGTTAAATGAAAGATGAATCTTAATCTGTAAATTATTAATTAAAATAAATTAGTTAAAATAAATAAATTAGTTATAAAGGTCCTAATATTCATAATTTATATATTTTTTTAATACATTTGGGTTGATCTGACTAATGTCAGATCGTTAAAGAGGACACCCAACAACACATGTGAATGCGCTTTTTTCACAGGTTTAAAAATTAAAACATAATATTTTGGTTTGAGAATTGAAAATATAATTTTACTTTCTTATATAATTACGTTATTAGATAATACTGAACGCATATTTTATTGAAAACATGAAAACAGTAAAGTTCGATTAATTAGAGAACCATAGTGTAAATGAGCATACGTATATTGGGAAAGTTATCTGTATGCTTTTTTCTAGGTAAGTACACCGACTTTGTTTAATGTCTAGAAAAACTAATTAATGGAAACCATGACATTCAAGAAACTATGGTGAAATATCCACCTCATTTTATATATTTATGCTGAAATTTACCAATCATGTAAATGATAAATTTATGGGAAAAGAAAGAAATTCAAGACTATATTATTAGTTCGAATATGTTAATATTGTGTTATAGTTTGTTAAATTTTCTATAATTTGCTATGTTTTTCAGTTTTACCAAATATTTCAAGGTTTGACAAGTTAAAAAAATTGATTTTCCATTATTTGTCTGAAATTTAGAGTAAATAATGAACTGAGTGAAATTTAGTTTAGTTAATAAAATTTATAAAAAATTAGTAAGAAGTTAACGCCCTATTGATTTTCAAAATCAATATCCATTTTCCTAAATTCAAGTTTATTCTTTGAAATATATTTTCAAATCAATCATATATTTCATAATTTAGGCAATTTTGTTTCATTCTCTAAAATATTTATAAAAATAACGATAACTATTTATAATAAATAACTATAAATTCCGAATAATTTAAACTATTAAATATCTAGACCAAATCAAAATGAATATTTCAAGTTTTGGAAAGATACACGAGATAGATTTTTATTATTTTGTTATGTATTTACGCTAGTCTAGTTCATTATTTTTTGCTAAATTTATAAAATATGATTGATTAAAAGTAATATTTTTATAACGTTCATTAGGTAATATATTTTGTTGTTTAGTAAAAAAGGAATCATAACCGGCTTTTAAGAAAAGTTTTAAATGGATCCAAAAGATTGTAAATATGATATTAAAGCTATTTTAGAGGACATTGACTATGTTCACTATTTTAGATTTAAAAATATTTCGTATAAAAGATATCTGTTTAAAATCAGAAACTTTTGAAATATGAGTTTTTTTGTGTGTATTTTATTATCTTTTACAATTAGATCAAAATATTATAATATAATTAGCTACATTGAGATTATACATTTATGAAACATAATGGTTATATTTAAAGAAATAAATAATTATTTCAAAAAATATTCTCTCAATCATTACGAAATATACAACAATCGAAATCCTTAAAAATGTTTCAATTTCTTTCAAAACAAAAACGATTTCTTAGAAAAACGTTAGAGATATTCTTGATTTTGCTTAAATAACTATTTAATTTTATGAGATTTTTTACATAAACAGAAAATTCTCAAATTTGTTAAAGGAGAGGAAGATATTGAAACCGAAAAAAATCTCATTTCGTTTGAAAAACTTTGATTTAAATTTATGTTCTTTTTGAGACAATCAATATATAAATTGCCATAATTTATGACCTTCTAAGTCGGAGAATGTTACTCGCATTCTCCAGATAACAATTGTTGCAATTTAAATTTTCTATTTAATGAATGTTGTATAAATTGCTCATTCCAGAATACATAAGAGGCCAAATACATTCTAATTGCCACGTAGTTTAATGAAGGACCTCCTTACCTTTGATTTAGAAAGCTTTGGAAAGCTTCTAATTAGCATCCAGTGACAGGAGAAAAGATTTGACATTAATAGTTCCTTTACCACAAAATTATAAATGGCAGGAAATTTAACGGAGCTTATTTTCTTTGTGAATGAACTGGAGGGTGGAATTCAGTTAATTCTTTGGACTTCACATACTTCTTTTAACTAGTGATGGAATGCTAACTATTAATCGCTCTTATTCTCCATAGTAATTAGAACGGTTAACTTTTAATGTCATTAATTACGGTAGTCGATTGTTTTCCTTCAGTTCAACCATATTCGAACTTCATCATTGTGACTTACATAGTTCCCATTCGATACCATGATTGCAGTAAAGTATTTTTTTCCAAAAAATTGTAACTATTTTCATATAAAACTAATTACTCTAAATTTAATGTGATGACTTTAATTATACATTATTCTCTATCTGTATAGTTTTATGCATAATTATATCTCTGACTGCATTTTTGGTTCAAGTTAAGTTTAATCTAACTTCATAATTTCCTTCTTTTTCAGCGCTTTTGTCTTGAATTCCACCAACAGTTTTGTAATTTAAATCTATAGCTGTACAATGTATTATTGATGAATGTTCTGTCTAAAATTTACAAAGATTTCATGGGGAAAATCATTTACGAACACTATTAAAAATATCATATAGTTATATTCTGACTTAAATTTGAGTTTAGTTTCCCTGGATAAAGGAGAGTGATCATGGTTAATATTTCCATCATTATATATATTATAAATTTTGAAATTGTACTTAATTTAAAGCTAAATACACATTAAATACTCTAGTAATTGGATGGTTATATATTATTTGCGTATGAAAAGGGAATAAATTAATAAAAAATATAAATAACTAATGTTTTTCAAAATATATTGGATTAAAAGAGTACTACATATTTGTAATTAAGTTCTTCTTTGAAATTAATATATATGGAAGAAAAAATGTACTGAATACTTGTTATGAAGTTGGTTAATAGATGACTGGTGATATTGTAAAATTTTAATTTCCTAAAAAAAACCTATTAAAATGCAATTTTTAGTAGAAAAGGACATTGTGTAATAAGTTTTAATAAAACAAAACAGGAGGATATTGGCTTAAAGTTCAAGCAAATTTCAAAAATTTACCGAAAATATGTTTAAATACCTTTGAGATAAATTTGGTGACATAGAAAGAGGCAGCACATTGACTTGTCCATTACAGATTTTCTGATATGATAAGAACTGAAGTTAAAAATGAAAGGTGACAGCTTAACTTACTTACAAAACGTTAACTTAAACAACTGACTTTGATATATAACTTTATCATATTTCTTAACATATGTTATATACATATATATATAGTGTTTATGTGTGTGTATGGAGCATAATTATAATAAGCTATTGGTAACTGCCTAAAGATTTTTCACAGAAAATATAAATTTTTATCGATACTGTAAATCCTTGTTTCCGATTCGGGTTAAAGTTGGTGTGTGTTTTCTATTGCTATTTCACAAATACAATTGTATTTTTTATAACTATAAATATTTTCATATTTTTTAAAAATATTTTTATTTTTCATTGAATTTACGTTTATACCAGATTTCTAAGTGATATATTTTTAAAACTATCCATTTCATTTTCGAAGTGAATATATATTTAATAAGTTTTATTTAGTTAAGAACCGTGTCATTAATTATTATTAAAATTACTATAATAGCATCTATTACATATATTAACTATATTTATATTTAAATTTATTAAATATTTTGGTTGAAATTCAAGGCACAAATTGAATATTCTTAGGTCACGAAAAATTTAGAGAACAAAGTATTTCCTAGCAAACATTTATAAAAACATTTTGAAAATGTAAGGCTCCTTATAACATTTCCAATAATTCTCATTTTTCTTCAAAATTCCCAATAGGCATCTATGAAAGTTTAGATCAATGAAAATAATACGTGATTTCAACATCTAATCGTTAGCTGTATTAATAGATCGTCTCTTTCATGGTTTCAGATCTTAGAAGCTTCTTGAAAGACAAACTGAACTTATTCTCTGACCAAAGAGGAAATTAAAGACGTAAATCTTTCTGATTTTAACGAGCCTCTTGGGCTGACGAAACAGATAACAGTGAATATGCGTACTTAAACAGAAAGAGTGAAGTAGAAATTTATCACTTTCCTGGTACGAATGTGCAGAAATTAAAAGTACCATATTGGTTACTGCATTTTGTCAGATTAAAATTTGTTGTGTAATTCTGTGTGATTAATTTCTTTAATCTTATTTGTTATTTATGCTTTCCATTTTGTGTGATGTAGTATAATAATTAGTAATCTCTTCTAATTATTATAATAACACATACAAAATGGATAGTATAATAATTAGTACTTTCATTGTTTTAAACTGGAAATTGCAGTTTATGATAAAGGTGATGCTTTAGGATAAAAATTGAGATCTTCGCTGTTGATCCATGAAACATCAAATCCAATTATGTTCACTTAATATTGCAAAGGGAACGACCATTTTCTGATGGATATTGAGAAATAACTTCTTCAGAACTCGTCTTTTTTTATCAAGAATAAAATGCCGTTGTCTTAAGATTAAATTATGTTATTAAAAAATTTTCCTGCCCACAAAATAACATTTTGTATCAGAGATGATAAATCTATAAGTTAAACTACATAAAACAGCCTTCAAACTTATAGTTAAAGCTGTTTTGTGAACTTCTTTAAGCAAAAAGCTACAGATTCTTGTAAAAATTAATATGCTGTTCATTATATTCATAGAATCTCCTTCCAGCATAGATTTCTATTAAAGAATATATTATTCTAGTTCATTTACAAAATATTTATGTATCGGAATATATAATTATCAAACCAAATATATAGATGTATTGTTCTAAAAAATGTAAAGCACCTGGGTTGTATAATTTCTGGAATATTTGAGGCAGGAACAGACAGTGATAGATTATGAGATTAAAATTTCTTGTGAGGCATTAAATTTGTAAGCTTAATTCTGCAGCGTTTTACAATTAAATCTTAAGCTGTTAAATATTTTGTTTTACATTAGATAGAGTGATATATTGAACACTAAAATGTAATAATTGTTATACGATATTAATGTACATTATGAGGAATTATTACATGTTGCCATTTAGTTAATAATTACCACATCTTAATAGAGGAATTATTACATGTTGATGCTTAAGAGTTTGGTGTGTGTGGCTTCTGAAAATATTTAAAACATATATTTTCAGTGTTCTGAAATTATTAGTTGTAGGCATTAAAAAAAGTTAGACTGGAATATACGTTGATTAAATACAATTTACAGTAATTTGATTTTGACTTAAATGATTATGATTATTGTTATCAGTATTCTGTACATACAGGTTGATCAAAAATACTTCTTTTTTATACGAAAAATTAGAAGGCTATCCACTTATCCATTCGAACTAAATTTTAGATATGGTTACTTAAAAGTAGAAGCTGAAGATTCTGAGGGTAATAAGTAATGCAAAGTTTATGGTTACTATTAAAATGAGAGAAGTCTGAAATTTTAGAATAAGAACATCCCTGTATTCTTTCCACGAATTGATTAACGTAATGAAAAATGTTAAATGGTGTGTTTAACATGTGACAAAAATTGTTGGCGTAAGATATTTAGAAAGAAAAACATTATAAATGTTCAATGACAACATATATAGAAGAAGTTTAAACGCTCTTAAATTCGTAAAGTTAGACTACAGAAGGATCAATTACAGATAACCCTATGAGGAGTACTAAATGTGATAAAACCCTTGAAAAACATGGTTTTTCTTTCTTTAAGTTTTTTAATCTGTCAAATGAATAACGCCTACAGTAAAATCATTAGGTTAATTAATAAAATCGATTTACCTGAACATGAAATATGCTGCCGAAGCAAACATTTTGTTTGCGACACCAGAAGCTAAGTAGAGACATACGGTTGATAACAAAGAATACTTGATTTGATTGATTAAAAAATTTCGTACACTTCTTACAGAATAAATAAAATTTGAAAAAAGTAATGCATATGAGATTGATCTTGATCCAGATGACCAATTGTTCCAGTTGGAATTGTTGTGGAAGTACGTAATAGGATTACAGAAAGTCAAATGCATACCGCAAGAAAGCTTGCTTCTTGTTTGCACTTACTGCAAACAACAGTTCTCCAGATTTTATACTCTCTTCTATGGGTAGTATCATATCCATTTCAGTGTATGCAGATTTGGCAGTTTGGAAATTAGCAACTACTCGCATTTTCACAAAATTTTTCTTATTTCTCAAAAAATATGATGAAGATAACAGATGGTTCTTGTATACATTATGGATGAATAAGTAATACCTCACTTTAACTAGAAATATTAAACATAAAAAAACTGCCTCATTGAATTTTCAAGAACCATCACGTGTCTTTGCATAAAGCAAAAATAACTGTGCAGTACAGTATCGAGAGGACATTTGTTCCTTGTTCATACTTCTTCCAAGAGGTCATAAGTGGAAAAATTTGCTTGGTCATAAGTACGTAGTATATAGTAATATTGTAGAACTTTGTTATTTCTGTTGTTGTTGTTACTGATGACACTTGGACAAGCCAAGCTCGCTATGCCTTGGTATGCAAATTTAAGTAAATAGGGAGCGTCTCTCGGTTTAATCAGGGCACTACGAAGGTGAAAGTACATCTTTTCTCTTTAAATCCTCCGATAGATGGCACCACAAGGTGATCAACTCCCTCAATTTTGACATTGATCTGAAGGGGGAGGAAATTTTCTCCAGACCATTGTACCTATGGTAACTGCTCAATGATATACAACAGTACTTTCGATTCCACAGATTTAACGAGCATGTATATCGCTTGTGCTCGATGGGTCTTTCTCGATGGGCATTGGGAATCAATCCCCGCCTTCCGAATGGAAGGCCGATGCCCTATCCACTAGGCTACCACGGCTCATATTATTTCTGAATTACGGCAATGAACTGTCATTAAGAATCATTAATCATGTATGGATACAAAATTGGAATCCTCTACATTTCGTTCACTGTATTCGACTAGTGCAGCAACAGCAGTTCGGTTAACGGGTAGAGTTCATCTCTGGAATATGAGCAAGGAAGTATGTTGGCACAACAACCCTTCAGCGATCGAATCATCTTTGTAACTTTGAAGTTTGGTAGTACAGCGATACTTTGCCCTATCAAGTTTTCTAGTTCTGAGGTTATCTGAAATAAAAAATACATCTCTGTTACACGACATGTGTCAGAATGAATTGAAAGATATCATAAAACGTGATGTTATGTAGATTTCTTTTGTTATGTTAAGCTCACACACAGTTTATGTTCGCAATTTCTCGCGCTGTTACATTCGAAGATGGATATGTTGGAGACTTTTGATTCAATAAAAGCTTTTATTCCCTTTCATCTCTTGTATTGTCATTAGTTCTTTATACTTCCCTTATATGAAAGCGCTTTACGTTGGAGATTTTCGGCACATGCTAAAACTTCCAAGGTTATTTGTGGTTTTCCAATACGCTGGTAAATTTGCGCAAGGAAAAGTATCGCAACATACAATTTCGGATTTAAATCAATGCAAATGAATCGTGGGCTCGGTGTTCCTTGAAATCACCACACTTCTTAACTTCTGCTTCAAACAAATGTAACTGAAATATATATATTTAAAAAGTAATAACTCATGTATTTGTATAACATGATTTTATTCATCATAATAAGGTTAAAGGGTCTTTTTCTTTCATTTTCAATCAATCATCTTTCATTCATCTATCACTCAAATTTTTCAATCAAATCAAATTTTTGATCAAAATTCTTTGTAAATGTCCTTTTTTTAAAAGTTCTTTTTTGTTTAGGTTTTTGTGAGGCCCATATAAACACCTTTTGACAAATTTATAAATCTATAAATAAAAGGTTGTAAATTTTATTTATTTTACTGCTTTTCTACAACTTTCTACGAAAAAAAATTGATTGTCCATAGCCGAGACGTCATAACACTTTATACCTTTGAATTTCTGCAGATAAGTTATGAGTTATAAGCCGAGTATTTATGAAAGTGAAAAATGAAATATTTTATGAAGAATATATATATTTTTAACTTTGTTACAACGCCATAATGGCGACCAATTTCCTGTCATATTTTATCATATCACACTTGAAAATTGTTTCGCTCCCTCTTAAGCCTATTTTTTTGGGAAAAGAAAGTATTTTCCATTTTAAAATTCTATTCCAAAGTTTATGGACCTATTTCTTCAAGTGAATAATTTATGTTAGTAATAGAGTTTAACTCGATTTATGTATGAACATTTATTTACTGAAGTACTTCTTGGTAGCTGGAGAATCATATTTATGCTCCAAATTGAAAAATAGATAAGAAAAAATTGTTGAGTATGTTTTAGGTTGATGCAGTTAGCTTGATTTGTTTTTTTCTTGTCTACAACTACTTCATACTCTTGCTTTTATTGCTAATCCACAGTGATACGAGGAAATGCTTTATTTGCTTAATTTTCCATTGCTAAAATGCAGTTATCCTTAAATAAGTGAGTATATTCTAAATTCTTTATTAATAAATTATACTAATAATTACATAAAATATGTATCTCAGCTACAACATATCTTAAATTGCTTCAAAATTAAAATTAATGGTTTGCGAAGCCATTAACGTAACAAAAATTTTTAAATTATAATTAATTAAAAAACAAAAATTACAAAATTATCTTAAAATTGTAGTTGATGAGTGTTTGTGTTTCGTGAATAGAAAATAAAATATAAAATCACACTGGATACACATGATAAATCATGTTAATATGGTTGATAAAAATGGCATATTCATTTGGCTATCCAGAAAAGAACTACCATTTTAACAAATTTTCTGTAAAATTTATTAAAAATGACATATAATTTTTTATTGGGGATGGAAAAGTATTTACGATGGAAATAAAATTATGATATTGAAGAAACTATACAGTATCCTTATTGGAGATTATTGCATCAATGTTTTGGAACATAATTTACTTTAACATTTTAAGAGAAGCTTTTGGATTTCTAGGCCAAAATGCTTGCTTTTTACTGTTGAGAGTTCTTCGTAAGGAAATGATATATTCAGTACGTAAAAAAGTAAAAGAAAAAAATTTCCATTTTTTGAAATTCTTATTTATGCTATTTTCATATTATTGTAATTCATTAATTTTTTTGAAATAATGAATTTTAAAATAGCAAATAGAATTTTAAATTAAAGAAATAATAGGATCCCAAAATGATGTCTCTGAATGAATAAGCCCTAAACATTATGCAAATTGCTTCCCCTACACTTATCTGTAATAACAAAACAATGTTGAAGCATAAATCCAAATACACAAGAAAAATTTCAGTCTCACTCAATAATTAGTGTTAACTTTAGTTAATTTAATTGATTTATTATTGCCAGCGTGATTGCTTGTATTACATCTTGCTCTACAATAAACAATAATTCTGAAAAATATCTGGTTGATAAATTATGCGTGAATTATATCGTATTTTACATGTCACTGTACGGTAACCGGTTTACTCTCCCCCTTGATCTATTGATTTGCAACTCCGAGAAAATTGCAAAGATATTGATTAACTTTGCTCTTTCTTTTGACAGTGTTACAACATTTTCTCCTGAAATATTTTGAAGGTGTGAATACAAACAACTACAGTTATTCAGTTCTAGTAAGGTTTACACCAAAGAAACATATGTTAAACTTAGAAGAAAATTCAAAATATAGAATTTGAGTTACATTTATCTTTATTATTAATTTATAATCCCTTTCTTCATTATGATTCTAATTTAAAGTAATTTTAATATTTTTGTAAAATAATTTGACCAAGATTTTTATTATGAAATAGTATTTTAATATGCTACAGGAGTTCCATCTTTATAAAATAAAAAAATATATATTTTACGAAAGAATACTTTTTACAATTATTTTAATTAAATTATACATTTGTCTTATTTTTGTACAATTTTAATTTTATGTGCTTGAAAGCAAAAATTTATATAATTAGCATAAAATTAATTATTTGAATTAACTACAACATCTAAAATGAAATAAATAAATACATTCATCGAAAAGTGTTTGAATATTTTATACCATAGAAAGTCATTTTCTGAAATAGAGTTCTCATTTTTTCTATAGAAACTAAAATAAGTCTACCAAGGTATTTCTTGACTTCTTGAAATATGTTGCCATTTTTAATCAAGTAACATTATTATTTTCATTAATATATAGCTATCTTGAATAGTTTATTTTTAATTACTTTCCTGTTTTTACAGCTTACATGCTTTATTTAACGAATTCATTTTGCTTAGTATTTGTGATTATACATTCATACAACACAGAGATTACTTTTCATATTTATTAATATGGGATAAACTTCCCGTAAATTATTTATCAAATATTCAGAAGCAAGAAAAGAAGTTCTAAGCTCCAATTACACCGAAAAACAGACAAACGAACAAAAAGCATTCTCCATTCTCTGTCATTAAAACGCACAGTTACTTCAGCGGTTGCTTCATTTTCTATGCTCATTTTCCCATCTGGTGTAGCATCATCACCATACCCATTCTCCCGAAAGAAAACTCCGGAGGCGTGCAGAAGAATGCAACAACTCATCTCGAATTAATCATGCATCAAAGATGCAAGAAGAATCCTCTGCAACAGGTTGGTTGGCGTTCCCATTTCCAGGAGAAGCGGGAGTAAAAAAAAAGCAATAACAATAATAAAAACCTTCCACAGTCTCCTCTCTCACACGTATCAGCATCTCGATATTCAATTATGAAATGTTCGAGCTTCATTACCGGAGCTCCTTACGCCTACGCCTCCTTTTCCCGGATCCGGGAGAGAGGAGAAAATGGGATTTTTATACATATTTAATCGAGACGGGAGGGAAAGCCAGAGTGAGGAAAAAGACGGAAAGCACTCCGAATTAAATCACTCTTTTGTGCTCCCGCTCATTTTATTCTTAAGGATATAGGTAACTGTAACTGTCCTCTCATATACAATCCGGACTTATTCTTAATGTTTACTCGTCTCTCCTGTCCTCGTTAAATTTCAGAAGATGAGGACTTAAGAAAGGGTTGATGAGAACCAAAAGGAAACGTTACTTTGAGGTTTAACGTCTCGGCACACAATCCAGGAAAGATGGAAAAATTTACTTAATGTAATGAATTCGGTTTTCTCGTCGAGGAAAAGCGAGGGACTTTTTTTATATTTTTCCCCATTTCTGGAGCGTTTAAGTCTGAAAGTTTTATATACTCACCATGACGGTAAAGTGTCGGCGATACTGGACTTTGTTAGTGTCTTACCTCATTAGGGATTTTTTCCTTTTTCTCTCTCTCTCTCTTCCTTCTGCAAATGCAATTTCCCGGTTTTGCGCTTCATTCTAAATTAATGTATATTTGATGCGGTTGCTTTAAGCGGGTTTAGCTTGGAAGTGAAAGAAAGTCGAATTGTATAAGAAGCTCGGAGCTTAAAGCTCTTCTATCGAATACTTTTAATTCAGTTTATATGATTGGTTGAGAGCATGTTTACCTTTGATCTTTATCAAATAGCTTCACTGCCCGGGCTTGTTTATATAATTACCATGCAGACTTCGTTAGCAAAGCACAACTTGGCTTATTTAAAATTTGTTATATAGTGCTGATAAACCAGATTGCAACGGGGAAAAAATTAAGTAATAACTGATTATTCTAAATTAGCCATTACACAATGCGCTTTACTTTAAGATTCAGAACTGTATTTTAGAAAATTTATATATCTTCTTAAGTAAAATCTAAAAACAATGAATCCTTAATTTTTACTTGAAATTAGCTACAGCAAATCTAAAGATCGTATCTAACAACAATTAAGTGCAACATCAGGTTATTTTTAGATAAGTATTTTTGCATCAACTTAAATTATATTTTACTAATTATCATATAGTTATAAATTTTTTACTATAGTATTAAACATTACTTTAGTACATAGCATTTTTATTTTATTAATTTCGGTAATTTAATTATATTTTTCATCCAATCAAATTAAAGTTTTTGTGGAAAGTGGTAGACAATATTTTTACAAATGTTTTCACTAGTTTATCAAAATAATCAATACATCGTAGGAATTAAGAAAAGGATGCTCCTGTAATTTTAATAATTTAATAACTTTTTTAATTTTTATGATGCGATGATTTTATAAATGAATATTGTAATACAAATTTTTGCTTGTCGAAGTAACATAAAATCTTAAAGAAACTACCACTGTAAAAATCGCGGGATATCATTGAAAATCTCATTCAAATGGATTTTAAATAAACTGAAAAGTATATTTCTGATTAAGATAAATGCATCAATATTCGGATTTTAAGTGAAACAAGACATAAGAGAAAGCAAAAGATTTGAATATCATTTTCCATCAGAGATGTTTTTGATGCATTTGAGTTTTATATGGTTAAATATGCATGTCAATAAATTGATATTTAACCCATAGATATGCTGATTAGTCACATTCTTTCATATATTTATGGAAGTCATACAAATATAAAGTCAGTGTTTTTTAGTTTCTTATTTTCTGAATTCATGATTTCTGTATTGTTATGCATATTATGCTCAAATTAGTTTTAATTGTTTCTTTGATAAAAAACATTTATTTCATATACCTGAATTTCACTTCTTATATGTTAACTTTGCCAAATTGAATACACTTTTTCTATCTCATTTTTCTTAGTTTTCAATACTAGTGCAATAACTTTTCATTAAAACTATTTTATTTTTCAACAATTTTCTGCAAAATACTTTTTGTAATTTAGATTATGCTTTTTTTAATCATCTTTTTTTAATAAAAGAAGTCTGGATTTAGTCGGAAACAAAAAATCTTTCAAATTGTCTATGACACTTAATTAGCAGATTATAAGTTTGGTAGTATTTTATTAAAAATATTTAGAAAATATTATATTTAATGTGAGGAAAATGTTATTAAAATGTGAAAATGTATATTGATTATAAATAAACTTCTTTATTTAACTGTTGTAAAAAATTATTCAAATAAATGTATGATGAAATTTGATAAAAAAAACAACTAAAGGGAAATTTGAAAAAAGGATTGATAAGAACGTTAGCTTATCAAATGCAATTAAGATCAATTTTATCCAGTCAAATTTAATTTCTAAAACTATTTTAGATTGCTTTGTAATAATATAATTTGTTTGGACATTTCTATCGCATATAAGTGTTAAATAGAAAAAAGAATATCGAAATTTCTATCTCAGCATTTTGAAATTGATTGCAAACCCTCGATATTTTTTGAAAATTTGCTAATTTTTAATTTTTATGAACAGTTGAAACTCATCGTTTACTTGCATTAAAACCGATTTATATATTTTGTTTCTCTTACTTTTTGAGAAAACATACTGTTTATGAAGTGATTTAATTGATTAATTCAAAATTAATGCATTAGATTATTTAAACAAAACTGTAATATGTTCAGTTTGTAAAATACAAAGAAAAGTGTAACACTTTTCCAATAAGTTATTGACACTTTCATTAAATGAAACAAACTGCAAGATTCATTACTTAACGCGCCTGTATATGTTAGACAATATCATTTTTAAAATTTCTACTGCTATTTTATTATTAATTAGAAAATTAATATGGGAGAAATTAATTAGGATAATTTCTAAAAATCACGAAAATTTATAAGCTAAATCTTACTTTATAAGAAATAATTTATCCTTTTTTTGGAAAAAAAGTAACTTATTATAGACTTAGAGTATTCTTTTAATAGATTATTAAAATAATTGCTTAAGAATAAAATTAGTTAATTTATATGAGAATCACGATAAAAAAGTGCAGTTTAAAAAAATGTATTTATAAAATATTTCTTGAAATTTGATAAATAATTTCCTTAAGTAGTATTCGTTTTAAATATTTTTAAAATTTATTTTAAAAAGAAATATGAGTTAATAATTTTTTTGCCAAATATATTTATACAAACTTTTATTAACAAAACTTTTTTCTAAACATATTTTAAAAATGTTCCAATAGTTTATCGTAACTAACTATATTCTCCTAAGAACAAAATTTTACTTTGAAGGATAAACAGTCTTGATATCTATACGCTTTATTTAATTATTTCAATCATGAAACATAGAAATGAAAATTATTTCAAATCAATAATTTTTATTATAACTAATCAAAATAATATGGGTAATAATTTTAAGAATTATGCAAATATTCTCATAAATAACTTTGGTCAATAGTTATCTTATTGTTAATTATAGAAATGGAAATTATCTTATATAAGAAATTAGCATTGCGATATTAAAGTTACAAATAAATTTATTTTGAATAAGAGCTCAGTAAGAGATTAAAAATTTATATAAAATATTTCTCTAAATTTAATATAATTATTATCAAATGTACCTTAATTATGATTGTTGCGTTTTCATGCATTTAATTTACGTCTCACATTTATTATCACAAAAACAAAAAGATTTTTATATATACGTAAACGTTAGAGGCGAGTATTTTGCAATTGATCACGACTGTATAAAAGTTACACACATTTTTAGACATTAAATTTATATCGCATTCTTTAGTATTAGATTTAAAGAATTTTTTCTAAATAAAAAGAGGTCAAACATTTTGATAAATTTTTCAAATATATTAAATGAAACAAATAAATTTCACATTCTTTGATGGAAATCAAATATGATACAAGGAAATCAAACGCGAGAAATAAATTATTAATAAGTTGTTACATTTGTATTTATAAATTTTAATAAAACAAATACATTTCTTAGTAACTGTAGAATTACTTTGTCACAGGGTTAACTTTAATGAAAAAAGATTTCGCATGCTTTATCAGTCCATTTATTACATTAAAAATTTTAAAAATTAAAAAAAAATCATTATGTTATTGTTTAATTCTTAGAACTCAGCGTTGTATAAAAGTAATAACGAACTACTAAACTCTTAACTCAGTGGCATAATAGCCCATATTGGAGCAAGGCTTACAGTGGTCATATCGGTTTTCATGACCTAGAGCCCTGAAGTGCAAATCTTATGACCCTGTTAGCCTAACGAAAAACTAACGCCTAACGATAAGCCTAACGAAAAACTCCCAGTAAGCTCCCAAGCATGCTTGGTACGTAAGTATGCTGCCAGTAAGCACCCAAGCGTTCCTCTGGCTAGACAAGGTCGACCTAGCCTTTTATCTCTTTAGTGGATCGATAAAATTGAGTTCCAAGAATGCTTGGGATTCAATTTTATCGATCCACTAAAGAGATGAAATGCTAGATTGAGTATCACGCATGCTTGGGACTCATTTGTATCAATTCACTAAAGGACTTGATGGCTAAGTTGAATATCAAGCACGCTTGGGACTCAATTTTATCGATCCACTGAAGGGATGGAAGCCTAGGTTGAGTACCAAGCATGCATGGGATTCAATTTTATCGATCCACTGAAGGAATGAAAGACTAGGTCGACCTTGTCTAGCCAGAGGAACGAACCTAGGACCTGTGCTTTGGGAACATGAAGCGCTACCACTACGACAAAGTCATAATGAGTTTTTGTTGTTGTTGGCTTATCCTCATTAAAGATCTGACATTTGTCAGATCAACTCCAATAAACTGTTGACAGCTGGAAAGTCGATGACAAAAAAGTGATCTGAGGATAAATCCTCCCGGGAAAGTTCGACGCAATCCAGAATATGTTTCGGTGAGGCTGGATGGTCACAGCAGTTTTTACAAGTGGTATAATTTTTTGTACCACGTTCAACGATAAACATTTTAGATGTCCACTTGAGAATTTGGCCATGGCAGTTTGAGATTTTTTGTCACATTTTATTTCCAGAAGAGTTTTAGGAGATGATCCAGATTACCATTGGTGAGTAGGTGGAATTTGGCAGATTAAATTTAGTCTAGATTTTTCATTAAAGTGGGTTTTTAAAATAAAAATATAAAATCAATTTTAAAAATAATTATTTAAATAAATTTTTGAGTACGATTTTCAATTTTAATTTAATTGTATTATTAACAATTTTAATAAATCATAATTTAGAACACTTATTGTTGAATTTTGCCTCTCAATCTATATTGAGAGGTTATAACTGGAAAAAAACTTTCTGAGCAATTTTATAGTTAAAAAGATTCTTGTTGAAAAGAAAAATTTCACTTATTTTTGTATACAAAGGATTTAATGAAAGCAAATTTGATGTTCACAACTTCGATGCAGAAAGTCATTTTTAGTGAAATAATTACCAACAAGAAATCGCTCATTTTTAACAACTTGGCTTTTAACATACTTTCCTAACAATAAAATCCTGCGAGTTTTTCAAGAGTCTCCACTCTTTTCTAACAAAATAAATTCGTCTTAACATTCAACTAAATACACTTACACAAGAAATAAACTATTTTTTTCTTAAAGTTCGCAAATTATTGAGGAAAAAATCAATATTCACAGAATTTCCATTCAAAAGAATTCGTTCAGTTTGTAATTTTTTTCTTCATTTTCTTATTTTACAATTATATTACAGAGAAACGTAAATGAAAGAATATTGTTAAAAAATTATAATTAAATTGATAAATTGTTTTCTGAAAATATAAATAATGAAATAAATATTGTAAAAGTGCATAGTAACCAAAACCTGTAATACAAATCTTTAATTGCAATAATTCTATGTAAAAGTTATCCACGAAATAAAATATCTCCCCTGAAAACAAAAATCAAAATTCAATATGTTTTGATGTATGTGAAGTCATTTAGAATTCGTTTTTTAAAATGAGGAAATATTTATGCAAATGTGTTTTAAGATGTAGTAACTTAAAAGATCCCTTATTGACTTGAAAGTAACATGTTTTTCTCATTGAGAAATCGCATATCATTTATAAATTTCTATTTGCATCAATAAAAATTGAAAAAGGTTTTTAGAAGTTAAAATAGTACTAAAGAATTAACCATTATCTCAGAACCTCAGACAATTTATAATTTTCCTTAAGACAAATGCAAAAATATGGTAGTTAGTTTCTCAGTAATTCAATATTAACACTAACTATACTACTAAATTGCCGACCAACTTGTCTAGTGGTCAGCGTACCTGACTACGGATAAGGAGGTCCTGGGTTCGAATACCGGTTCGGGCATGGATGTACTTTTTTTCTCTCTCTATCTATCCGGTCTTTGTCCTTTCCTTGTAGGAATGAGGTGTGAATGGTTGCCCGCCCTATAAACGGGTCCCTATGGAATGTGTGTATTGAGGAAGTCGGACTCCACACCAAAATATGGTTCAGTTGGAAAAGTGGAGCAGCGCACCCCATGTTGCCAGCCTAGCTGGCACACGACAATGAATGAATACTACAAAATTAACACTAATACACATAAACATATCGATACATACATACTTATATATATATATATATATATATATATATATATATATATATATATATATATATATATATATATATATATATATATATATATATATATATATATATATATATATGTCGAATTAAAAGATCGGAAAAAAACTAAGTAAAAGAAAAAAATAAATTGCAATATAACTAAAATGATTTAAAACTGTTTCTGAAAAGAAGTAAATTAAATTAACGTGAGTTAAAAATATGTTCATTTAGTTTCAAAATAATTTATTTACAAACACATGTAAAAGCTAACAAAATATGAATACAAATTTTACGTAGAAAGTTTTTTTGTATCTACAATATTAAATTTCTAATAAATAAATTCAATATTTTCTTTAATGGTGTCGAAGTGTATATATATATATATATATATATATATATATATATATATATATATATATATATATATATATATATATATATATATATATATATATATGTCTTTTCTATATATATATTATATATATATATATATATATATATATATATATATATATATATATATATATATATATATATATATATATATATATATATATATATATATATATATATATATATATAACGAATGTTTTTTCTGATATATATATATGTATATATATAAATCAGAAAAGACATTCGATTATTTTCTTAAACAGTATTATCAAATTATTAAAACACCAGCATTTATTATAATCAAATTTCCAAAAATTTAGTAATCTTAGTACATTGAGTTTTTAAAGCATTTTTCCTTAAAAAAACCGTTGTGTAAAAATTTTCTCTATAGAATTTATATGTAGTTTTTCCTTTTTATAAGATAAAAAGTTAAGTACTTAAACTTTGATAAGTCAATCCTTTAAAATAAATAGAAAGCCAAACTATAGTACATGTTGTGAATTATAAATAAAAGAGAGATAATCTAGCGCCATAAATTATGATAACTTGATAATAGTGGATTTTTTTATTTATTTACATTCTCTTTTTCATTATCGTTTTAAAATTAATTATGAAGGAATAATGACAAATTTTTAGTGTTTGAAAGTAACTGAATTATTTCTTATACAATTTCTTTAATCTGATTTTCTTACTGATTTTTTAAGTTATTTCTTACATTAAAGAGATAATCTCATTATATAAAATTTATGTGATGAATCACTGTACATAGCATTTTATGCTAGGCTTAAATATCGCTTTCTTATCGCGTATTAAAAACATTATCATAACCACAATAAATCTCGTGACTACCATCGATAAGTTCGGATTTAAATAATAAAACAAATCACGAAATAATGAATACAACAAGTAATAAACTATACTTTTATCTATAATTGAGGCTAATCGATATATCACATTATAAGTGGCGGCAGACATATGTGGGGAAAGGGACTTTTTCCCGCGTCGTTCTCTCCCTTTCTCTCTGTTTCTGCTTAAGTACTGTTCTGATTGGTGACTCATTCTAACATTCATGTGCTCAGACCTTCTTTTTATTTTAAACATGTTCTGTTTTATGTTTTCTGTTTTTTCCCCACTTTTTATAGACATTTTATTTCAAATAGGATTCTGTAAGAGAATGATTATTACTGTAATCTATGAAACTGAGGATAATACGTAGATGTGTTTTTATCTTAAATTATTCTTCTTAAGAAAAAATACTTAAAGTAGAATATTCGAATATTGAAGGTTTTGAAATATATTCTAAATTTAGAATCCCAGTATTGTTGCAGTATTGTCTTTATTCGAGCTTTCACACGTAATAATTAGTATATTTCAATTGAGAATGTTAACAGAAACTGGTTTTGGTGTTTTTAATGGAATAGCGCTTTTTAAATTAAATATTTTAGTCTAATTAATTATTATTAAAAAATTATATTAATTTATAAAATCACTTACATAATTTGAAATTAACATCACAAGAGCGTGTTTTAAGCTGTTGAAAAAATTTAAATTAAAATTAATTTTAATGCACGCTTACATCACGTACAAATATTTTTACTGCAACTTCATAAATTTCTAATATTATATCAGTAGTTTTGAACAAAGTCGCACTTTCATGAACAGGTTGTTACTAATGGCACTTGGACAGGCCAAGGTCGCTAGCAGTTGGCTATGCAAATTGAAGTCAGTAGGGTGCGTCTTTCGCTTAACCAGAGCACTACAAAGGTGAAAGTTCATCTTTGCTCTAAACTCCTCCGATAGATGGCACCACCAGATGATCCACATTGGGATATCTATGTAAAAACACAATAGCTTTCTATACTTACATTTGAATGCCAGACTGGTCTGGACTCAATCAAGGATAAAGCCTCTTTTAACAATATATGGATTCTCACTGACAGTCGTAGCTCCATCCAGTACTTTAGCAAATGGGCTAGTGTAACAGACCATGTTGGGACCCATATTCTTCGTATGTTATTTGATCTCTCAGCCTCCCATGATATTCACTTCCAGTGGGTCCCCTCTCATGTAGGTTTGTTCGGAAATGAGCGAGCTGACGCACTGGCGAAGGAGGGCTCTTCCTCTACTGCTTCTCCAGATCTGGATCTTACTTACTCAGAACTATACTCTGCTTGTAAAAATGCTATTTCAAATACTTGGTAGCATCCCCCTGCTCATGCTTGGTACTGCCGTAGGCAGCCAGGGGCAGCCATTGACTTTGTGGGTTCCAGAGCTGACCAGACTGCGATCAGTAGATTTATTAGTGGACACATCAACTGCCTATCCTTTGACCATCGTATGAAGCATGTCCCTATCTGTAAAAAGTGCAACTCCAACGAGGCTAGTCCTCAACACTTACTTGAGTGCACTCAATTCTCAATAGAGGAGCTCCTTGGAGACCCCCACCTTTTTCTTGATTTTTTGAGAGTGGGCTCATGGATCTGGTGTAGCTCCTCTATTCTGGATGGGATTTGTAACAACAACAACATTTTATTTTGCATATACATTTAACACATTAAGAGGTAACATAATATGAATTGTATTTTAACAATTGCTTTTGAGTTTAAGACAACATCTAATCTTTGTTTTAATGAAGAGTTTTAAATTTGAATCTCATATTATAATTAAATACATAATTTTTAAAACTAAAATGTTTTAATTCTTCTATTACTATTATTTTTAAGCAAATTATTCGAAAGATATAAAAATTTTATTCAATACAAATTCGATCTAGATTATATGTAATTTCCTTTCTAGTTCTTAAATTTTAAATCAGCAAAAACGGTTAGTTAACATCAGTTTTTTAATTTAAAATATTACTAACATAACATGAAATATTACTGATCAGAGAAGAACTGTATCATTAGATTACAGATTTCTATTATTAGACTATAGATTTCTGTTGTCGTAATGATAGAAAATCAATACATAAAGCCACTTAAAAAGATAATTTTTACGCAAGATTTTATATGAAATCATAATAAAAAATTATAATGGTTATAGTAGTTTCAGTATTGTATAAACCTAGTTACACTTACATTTATGTTTTATGCTTTTCTTTATATTTTTCATTATATTTTCCTTTGCAAGGCATTTCTTTTAGAAGGAGATAAGTTGATGGCATTCTTATACAGTGGGGCACCAAGTGGGTGTGCCATCTTCGCCCCAAAAGGGAAAGAATACAGAAACACACGCACACAGTGAAAAATGACACAGATGCCGTTTAATCAAGAATGCCAAATTCTGAGTTTGGTGACATTTTGGCGGATTTTTTTATGAATCTGGCAACCTCTGTGTTTTTTATTACGTCATAGATATGGAGACCTATAAAAATCATGCAGAAAATTCTACTTTGGTAACTCTAGTATTTACGTCATCGCGCTCATCACAATATGTCAACTTGGCAACATTTTTTTCATCGTCAAAAAATTCAGAATTTGGAATCCTGGATTATGCTGTTCTGGGGAAAAAAACATCCATGCGTGAACCAGGATTATAACCCGGGATCTACTACTTCCAAGTTAGGGATGCTAACCACTCCGTCATCTTTCGGCTTCTAGATATATATTATCAGATTAGATAAAAAAATGTTTCGTAAAAAAACATGTGTTTAGTTGACGTTTTACGGCCACTTTTTGCCATCGGGACCTACAAAAATAGTATTTATTTTTATACCGTATTATATAACCTACAATAATAGTATACCGTATCATTACGAAAATTCACGCGCATGTTCGTAGTCGAACTTATGAACTGTTGAACCGAAGGCCAGGGAACTAATTACTCCGTTGTCGGCCCAACAAAATTTTGTATGAGTTATATGGATGAATTATACATTGATATTTTTACTAATTCTGAAATATTACACTTTAGCGAATTTCAAAATATTTATTTTATTATTTCAGACATACACACACACACACACACACACACACACACACACACACACACACACACACACACACACACACACACACACACACACACACACACACTACACATACACACACACACACACACACACACACACACACACACACTCACACACACACACACACACACACACACACATACATATATATATATATATATATATAGTAGTAAGAGAATAAAATAACGGATCCAATTTATAAATAATTATATTATACAGAAAATATGACACAATGTTGTAAAATTGAGTCTGCTTTTTGTAAATATAATTTTAAAATTAGCAATAAAAATATGATAAAGTAAATATTCTAAAATGTATAAGTTCTCTTTAAGCCTCTTTCAAAGAGAAGTTTGGGCGCAAAATGTTTATCTGTGAATCTAGGACTTTAAAGTCATCGATCATGATATTTATAACTACGCCTCTTTTATTTTTAAAATATTACGATTTCCTTCTTAAATTTGATTTTTTGTCAAAAGGTACCATTTTCCAATAATATCCTTTAATCTTTTTTTTTTGCGTTTTAATAAATGCAAAATGCTCTTTTTTCTGCAATTCGTAAACTCCTCAATAATATGAATTTTTTTTTAAAGGAAAAGGTATTTCAAATTTGAAACTAAAAACGAAACCCAGACTTCAAAGATTATCGAATGCGACATAGAGTTCTTACATTACATCAAACATTTCAAATTTTGAAAGGGAGGATAGGGTTTCAAACAATCAAGCGCGAAATTGTAGAAAAAAGTGAATTGAGCTCGTTTCTGGCCACCAAATAAAAATGTTCGTTTTCCAATTTTCCAGTTCTTTCTTTTTTATTCCCCCCTCCCACCTTCTAAAAAATGAAGAAAGAATACTGAGAAACAGTAATAACGGATCGATTCGATTCACCAACCTTAACATCGACATCTATAAGCCACATCGCATCCGGGTTCCTAGACGTTCCATCATTTAAAGAGAAGCGGAAGTAGAAGGTGGAAGAGATGGTTTCACAGAGGCAAAAAAAAAAAAAAGTTCAAGAACTATGGCAACGAATATCTCCAGCTCATCCGTGTATCGTCAACAGGTAGATGGCAACCTTTAACAGATGCGCAAGCCCCTCCCCTTTACGTCAAAAGGATTACTATTTATGAAGAACGTCTGCTCCCACCCCCTTCTGCCACATACTTCCCTTCTCATCCCCAAAAGGGATTACGGGGAGCAAAGGAGCTAGATGAAATAAGAATTAGATCTCAGTTTCGAATCTTTTGCCTCTTCTCCCTTCCCCTCCTCCTCCCCCAACGAAAATAGGCAGCAGAAGCTCCGAAAGGCAGCTTAGCGTTGCCCAAGCAGGGGAGCGAGTACAAATTGCGAAAAGTGTTATCATCGTATTTTTGAGTCTTATTTAATTTCCCTTATCGAAAAAACTCAGAATTTTTACTTTTTTTTAAACAAAGAAGACTTTAATAAATGGTACCTTTAATTAAGGGTGGGGGAGTGACGTGAAAATTCGGAGGAAGATAATCCACCATTTTAGATAAGAAGATCTACAATGTGTTCCATTAGAATTTCGATTAAGAGGGTAAAGCCATGAAATATTATTGAATTTAAATATTTTGCATGTTTTTATCAATATGAATTAAGAAGTTTCTTATGATAATTTATTTTATATATTCTATATCATATTAAAAATATACTTATATTATGAAAATATTACTTTTAAGTTTGATGCTTTACAATTTTGTGTGTGTGTAATTCATCCTCAAAATCCTACTATATTCAATAATAATATAATAAAGAATAGTTAATTAATTCTATATATATAATTTTAAAATAAACACTCTATTTTAATTTTAACACTCTTTTTAGTTTCATTTCTGCAGATTCTCTTTTGAAGTATAGGTTTATTTATCCCTTTTATATTTATACATAGACATTAATTTGTCTATGATATTTTAAGCTATATGGGATTTGCTATTTTTTATTTACTTTACTCATTAATTATAATGTGAATTAATACATTTATATCATAACTAAATTTAACTGTCAGTTACAAGACATGTTTAAATAAAGATAAAAGCGATTCGGCTTAAGAAATGTTAAATAAATTCTTTAATTTGCAGTAAATTTTTTAGAATATAACAAAAATAGAAAGATTTTTACAAAAAGAGAGTTTATAAATTTTTTTAAAAAAATATAATGCTGATTTTTACAAATAAGCTTATCGCCTAATGTCTTTTGTATGAACAGCTGAAAATATACGGAAGTATAATAAAAAAGGGATTTTTAAATTTAGTATATGTTAAAAGTTTTTTTTTCTTTTTGGTAACACAATATTCTGCTTTTTTCAATATTTGGTATATTATGATTTAAGATTTAAAATTAATTTCACAAATACTTCTTTCATTTCGGAAATCTGATTTATGAGGATAAAGAATAAAAATAATATTTAAAATGTCTGTATTAGTAATCTATTTCATACTTTTAATGTTCTCAGATGTTTCACTTTTCATATAAATATTCAAATTATGATATTTTCGAAGAGAATTTTCAAATAAATAAAATCAGTTGGTTCACCAATATTTTATTTATGTACTATGATTATTTACATATTTACAGTTTATAAAATACGTTTCATTCTATTTTTAATCTGTTTGTGTTTATTAATTTGCATAAATCAAAAATGTCATGATATTGCTTTTTTGATGGTGTTTAACTTTTGCATGTTCAGCAGTTGGTGGGTTCGTTTCTTAATTCTGTGAAAGATGCTTTAAGTGTTCCAAATCAACTTCATAGTGTAGCTTTTGTAGCCTCACGCCTAATTTGCTTTCTACTACAAAAAGTGACCACAGAGGATAAAAGCCAGTCTCTTTCGTTAGAAATGTTTAGTGGCTGACTGATCAATAATGAGTTAAACTTATAAATATTATTATTAAACTTAATATTAATTATTTATATATTATTTTAGCAATTTTTGCGTTATATATTTTAATTGTTATCAAATAAATTCTTAAATGGTGAAAAAATTGACACTAAATTCTTGATAAATTTTCTTGGGTATAATTTTTTTTTTAGTTTAGAAGAATAGTTTCCGTTAAATTTTAGTTTATTAATTTAGTAACGATATTAATTTACAAGAATCGAGAAATATAATAAAATCTAAAGCTACTTTTAGGCACATCAATATTCCTTAATGAGGTATATTGCAACAAAATGTAAATTTAAGCATTAGAAAATGAAATTCGAAACAAATTCTATTGCTCAAAATTCTTTCAACTACATTTCTTTTGATAAAGAATAGTTGAATTAAATAATGAATTCTCAAATAAATTTAAATTGACTTTTATAGAACAAATAAATGACTGATTTTTTGTGTTTTTGTGTAATTCTGATCTATAAACACTTTATTTCAATTGTAATATTGTTTTAATCTAGTTTATATATATATATATATATATATATATATATATATATATATATATATGTATATATATATATATATATGTATATATATATATATATATATATATATATATATATATATATATATATATATATATATATATATATATATATATATATATATATATATATATATATATATATATATATATATATATATATATATATATATATATATATATATAATTTCAAATTTTGAATGTACTACAGACTATATATTTGATTTAAAAATAATATTAATATAAAACGTGATTCGAAAGTATAATTGATATCTCAAAATAAATTGGACAATTGAAAGGAAATACTGGTTAACAGTTACATAAAACCAAACCTGGATGTTTCGTAATTTTGAACTTCAGTTAAAAGATACAATCTACAACAGGGGGAGATCTTTTCAGCTAATCAGCAACATGCCGCTGAAGGTATATTAAAACCCTCTGTGAGTTTAAAATTGAATATTTATTAAACCTATTAAATACTGACAACTGCAGTATATATTCGAAGCTCATTTATATATACTAAAATACGGTTTATGTGACGTCTGTCACTATCATACATTGTACTATAGTTTTAAAATAGACGAAAATATGAAATTGAGACATTTTATTTGAGATTATACAATATATTTGAATATATTATTGCTTTATATAAAACACTATTATCAATATTTAAGTTTTCTGACAATTAAATTAGAACTATGTCTAAAAACATTAAGTAAATTAATTGTTGTAGATAAAACCTTAAAATAAGGCCTAAAATAAATCATTAAATTAAATAACGGCATTTAAAATGTAATTATAAGAATTATGTTTTTTATGTAGAATTATTTGCTTATCATTGGGTTATAGCCGTAACTTGTATAAGTTTACAATATTATCGAAGAAAATAAGATATTTCGGTTTAGAAAGAAAGAAAGAAAATAATCAAGAAGATTCTTGAAGATCTTGATTATATTCTAGAAAGAAAATAATCAAGAAGCTCTTAATAGAGATTATTAATTGTATACATACATCCCACTTTTTTAAGGTGAATGTAAAATAATGATTCTTTATAATTATTAAAATACAGTTTGACTTCTAAATAAATTCAGCGATACAAATTATCAACTTTTTTCCATTTATGAATTTTTTTTACTGGGTGTAGGATAATTTTTATGATTTCTCCAGAAAACACTCGCCAAAATTTTCTGAGAAGTAATCGATTTCATTTAAATAATTATCACCGAAATATATCTTAACTCAAAAACTTAATTTAATTTTAAAAATGCTGGCTTAAAAATATAAATGACAACCTAAGAATCCATTTTCCATGATTCTAAAAAAAAGGAAGATTCATATCTTGGCAAAAGCAAAGGATTTAGGTATTTCTAAAAGTAATTCCTCTCAAAGTAATCGGATACCGGCTAGAGTGGGGGAGGAAGAGACTTTCTTTTATGGAACGCTGCGATATTTATTCTCATAAATTATTCACTTACCAGGGACAATAGATGTCTATATACTAGAGGATATTTGCCTGAGCATGGTTTTTGCTGCAGGTATAGATTTGATTTAAAAACCTTCGACAGACTATTTGAAAAGTCTTCTCCATATCTATTTCAATAATATTTATATTTATCCGCTTTTGCTTATATTTTATTTCGATGTTATCAATGAAATTTAAATTTAACATGCATTTCTTATTTGCTTTTATTCTACTTTTATTTTTATCATCATACTTCTCAGAATATTTTATTTATATTTGCAGTATTTTATTTGTCATTCTTTTTTTAAGTACTGTCAAATCAATACTCAGGAGAAATAAATCAAATTTACTGTATTCATGAAGATACATTTCATTAAAATGTATTACTATTTAATATAAATTTATTAATATTTAATAATAGGAAATGAATTATATTAAAAATAATTTAAAATAAGTTATAAATTTTCATTTGTTAAATTTTTCGATGACTAATACTTTTTTTAAATTGTCATTTTAAAATGATGTTAGAATTTACTAAATTATATGATTAGATTAATTATACATGAATAGAGAGACGGTATTTTTAAGTAAAAATATAAGTTCATGTTTTTTTAACTTACGGAATAGTTGCTATCTGTTAATTACTTCCATCCATATATATATATATATATATATATATATATATATATATATATATATATATATATATATATATATATATATATATATATATATATATATATATATATATATATATATATATATATATATATATATATATATATATATATATATATATATAAGAAAATTTATTACAATGTATGATTACTTAGTAATTGTTTTATTAAACTAAATGGTGATTATGTAATACCTTAATATATATTGCTAAGAGATATTATTTTTTCAAAAAATAAATAACTGATAAAGATTTTAATAATATATAAATTTTGCATTATTTTAAATTATATTATATTCATTATATGTTATGACATTTTAAAATAACAAAAGAATGTAATAATATCAATTGCTTTTAGTGGAATAAAATTTAACCCCAAAATAATTTTTTAATTGAATAGTGTAAAATATTGAAACTTTAAAACTGTCAAAAATTGCTCTCTTTGATGTAATTGACATAATTTAACTTCTCTTGCTGTGTAAAAATATGCATTTAATGTGCTAAATTATATTTTGAAATTTGTAGCATTTTAAAAGACCTTATGCAATATTTTTCAAGAAAGTAATTAAATAAAATGTTATTTTTTTAAAATTCAGTTTTTAATTAATAAAGAAGCAAATATATAGGCTTGTTTGTGTGATTTTTTTATTATTTTAATGTAGTTTTATATGAAAAAATTATGCAAAAAGTTGACTTTTTAAACAAAGGAATAACTTAGTAAATTTCTTAACAGGAAAAAATTTTTAACTCCCTTTTTCAGTTACAATAATCCAAAATATAGATAATAGCTAAAAAAAACATAAAAAATATATAAATCATTGTGAGCATTTATATCTTAACTGGTTTCATTAAGTTACACTATTTAAGTTTATAGGCGTTATAACTAAATATAATTTAACATTTATTGATTATCTGTGTAAAATTTTTAATTTTAATTTAACTTATTAACGATATTTTAAATGTCAGTAACAACATGTTATTTCAGTAAAACACACATATTTAAGGTTAATTTTGCAAAATTTAATTATTTTTTTACGTAAAATTTACGAAATTTATTTTTAAAATATATATAATGACTGTAATAGTAAATTGAAAATGAGACTTATAGAAATAATTAATGTATAGTTGACTTTGCTTCTATATTTCAAATCATTGAATATGTTATTATTTTTACAAAAATCTTTGGATTATATTCATTAATCTTTCATACCTTAAACCAATCATGAATAGCTAATTTGCTTAATTTTGATTTGCTGAAATAAAATGGAAACGATATTTCAGTTTTAAACTTAATGTTGCTTTTTTTCGTTGTTTAATATTTTATGTTAGAATAAGATTAAAATTGATAAAACCACAAGAATGTAGCAAAATTTACAACATAATCGAATAAGGTAACTGATAAAGTTCTTTCAATTCTTTTACCATTAAGTGAAGTGAAAAATCATCTTAAAATTAGTGTATCATGTCTTAAAAGTCAGTCAGTGGAAAACTAGAATGCCAGTTGTAATGAAAACAATTAAATTACAGTTCATCAACCATAATCTATGCAGTTGTGGTGACAAAAGCAGGTGTCCAAAGAGCTTGTTCTGTGTTATTCGCTTCACGAATTCAAAGAGTAAGCTTATCAGCAGTTACATCAAGTCTCAGCTTATGGAAAGTGCTTAAAGATAATATTATAAACTTACTGCAAAATATTGGTTTCAATAATTCAAATCGGGAGATTGTTGTTAATGAACAGACGCTGGTCGTACGTAAAGCATTTCGAGACATATTTGCGTCCAAAACCCTTGAGTTTTACCTCAAGGAGATGACACACAGCAAGAGACACTACTTTGGCAGACGATATTAGATGTTACTGGAGACAACTTCGAATATTGAATAAGAGTTATGTTTACTTAATATCATTGTATTTTTATCCATTGAAAACTGCAAGAATTTTTATTAGTTATCTCATTACAATTATAATTCTATGTAAACATTATAATAATGATAGTTATTTTTTGAGTGCTGCATATTTACTAGTATTTTTGATGCAGTTATGGCTATTTTTGGTAAAATTTTAGTGGATAATCATCTAGTATCTGAATTATGCCATTCTTAATACATTTAATGACATCCTGGTTTTCTAATATTGGATTTAATATAGTCTATTGCACCTTCTGACATAAATATAGTGTAGAATAAATTTATTATCTTGTATAAATTCACATCATAAGTTAAGTTAAAACCACTCATACTATTATAAGTATGAATTAATATCAGCTTTAAAATTAAATTCATGTCAGAAGCTTTTACTTTGTTTTGTTCATACCATTAAATAAAATTTAGAATTATCTCAAGCTAAATAGTAATTGCACTCAAAACTATCTTTTTTGTCTTTTAAATTATTAAAACTTATATTTCAAGCAAACTATTTTATGTTTTCAAATAGTAGATGTACTTAAAATCAACTTTACAATGAATTTCCTTGCTTAAAACCTTAATTGTTTGAAAATATTAATAAAGTTTGATGTTTTTGATTCTTCGTATTCTATTTTGGTTAATATGACAGACATGTTACTAAAAGGAACAATAATTTTATACTTATGTATAATATTTTTATTCTTTTACCTTATTTATTCTTCATTTTTCAGAAACTACAATCAAGATATAAAAGATATACATTCACATATCATTCAATAAATAATGATGATTACAACTGGGAATTCTTAATACATTCAATAATTTTGTGTTTCATTTAAAATGCAATTGACTTAAAAAAGGTACCTTTTTATTCATATGGAAAATAAATAGCTAGTTTTAAAGTATTTCATATGTTCATATCATATGTCATGTTCAAAAATAAAACTATATTTTTCCCACCATAAAATTTTACATTAATTGAAGTTATTTAAACTATGAATAATTGTATAAAATATGTCAATTTGATTCAAATTTATTTTATTTAGCAAGGCAATATTTTAAAAACTGTAAAAAACTCTATAAAATTAGAAAAAAAATTCACTTATTCTATTAAGATTACACAGCAATTAAATTTATCTCATATCTTATTATAATTTTATTACCAGTTATTTTTAAATGACTGCTAAGCCACGCAGTTTCAGTAATAATACTTTTTTATGTTTTCATAGTGTATATTTTATTCCAAAATTTGGATTCTTGATTTAGTATTGTAAAATTTGAGTCCAGTTTATGTACCATTCCCAACTATTCACTAAATTTTACTATTTCAAGATAACAAAAATTTTAAATTTCTTGAATTTTTAATGTGTTAGAATTTAAAATATTTTTTTTTGTAAATTAGAAGTATTCTTTGTTCTTATTAAGAGAAACGCTTAATTTATACAATTGATTATTTAACACTGATTTATTATGAGAATCAACGGCAGTTTTTAACATTAATTACCAATAACGCTGCAATATTGGTAAGAAGCTGTGAGAACAAAAACTCATTTGCATACAATAATTTATATGCGCGATTCCAAAGATTTATAGATATATTCCAAAAATATATGGGCTCTTCAGATTTTTATTTTACAATACTAAATATACTTCCTATACTAAAATAAAAATCTGAAGCTTCGTAGACATTATCTTTTATATCTCAACTAAACATTCCAGAAGATGACTGGAAATTATTTAAGAAAATTTCATAAATCATTTTAATCATGGAATCATGGTAAAGATTTAATTTCTCTTTATATCTATATTATTTAAAAATTATTCTAATCATGGTAGAGCTTTAATTTCTCTTTATATCTATATTATTAAAAATTATTCTAATCATGGCTTTAATTTCTCTTTATATTTGTACAATTTAAAAACTATTCTAATCATGGTAGAACTTTAATTTTTCTTTGGCATTATTGACAACTTTCCAGAAGATGGCTGGAAATGATTTAAGCAAATTTCATAAATCATTCTAATCATGGTAGAACTTTAATTTCTCTTTATATCTATATTATTTAAAAATTATTTTAGTCATGGTAGAGCTTTAATTTCTCTTTATATCTATATTATTTAAAATTATTCTAATCATGGTAGAGCTTTAATTTCTCTTTATATCTATATTATTTAAAATTATTCTAATCATGATAGAACTTTAATTTCTCTTTGGCATTATTGACAACATTCCAGAGGATGGCTGGACATTATCCTGTTGCAAAATCATTCATAAGACGATGTCACATAAGGAAGAGTTGTCACGATATGTTTTGATAGTATAGTTCAGCTTTATAGATTTCTGCAAAAGAATAAATAGAAAAAAAATTAAAAGAAAATGTCTCTGAAGTACTCATCCGAATGAGTACTAGAGAGAAGCGATGTTTTCGTCAATGTCTGATAACACACGAACCGAAAAACTAACACTCATTGCGGAGATTAAAACAAAAAAGACCATTTTAAAAGTTTGAACTGAATCTTTATTCATTGCTTTGAGCAATTGTATAGTTTTGAACTTATGATCAAGCTGCAATAATGATCGCGTTTACATTTCAGAATTTTGCGATCCACATTTCATGTAATGTGAAACACTACTTTGTATGGAAGAATATGGTCTTAGAGTGTTTTTGCTTTATTTTCATTTGCTTCTTGTGAATTAGGAGAAACTGTAGCTCGTTAGTATATGATCAATGAATAAAGAAAAGTTTAAATTTATTAACAAAAAAATTAATGGTATTAAGCAAAATCCAAGAAATTATTTGAAAATATTAATGATAATGAAAATGAAAAGTATATAACTTATATTTTTAAAAGTCTGAAATAAAATTGAAAAGAACTTATAAAGTATAAATCAGTAAATCTTTTTTTTAAATTCAATGGAGGTACATGTCCAATTTAAATAAAAAAGCATAATATTGAAAATTAACATAGACGCTAAAAAACTCTCATAGAAAAATGTTGTATATTATTTAAAAAAGATATGCATAAAACATTTTTAAATACTGAAAAACTAGAAATGATTTATTTAAAAAGTTTATATAGAAAAATAGATATTCTTAAAGTTTTTTTCTTAAAATTTTATTTATAATTTATATCGTTATGTATAATAATTACTCTTGCTTTATTCATAAATCATTTATATCATTTCGAAATTATACCAAAATGAGATAAAGTAATACAAAAAATTAAGAACATTTTAAAAATAAAAAATAGTTTATTTTACTACCTTGGCTTCAAATACCACTAGACAGTATCTAACAACAAAATCAAATAACTTTCATTGATAAAAGATCATTTTACAAAATCTAATTAGACGGATAGCATGCAAAAATAATTGCGAAATATAAACCAAAAATAATCAAAAAGTTTCTCAAAGTTCCTACATCATATTTTCCTAATTAAGTGCAATTACTACATCATTAAATGAAAAAAAGCATCTGCTTGTATCATTTACTCAGTGATAATGTCTGGTTGTACTGTCGTTATTAAACATAGCAGTATATAGATATTAAAAATTATTTCTGAATTATTTCATCGAAGAAAATGAATTTATTGTATGGAAATAGTTATTTTAAAATATTTGTAATGACCAAATTGAATAAAAATCTTCCCATGTCCAAAATCTGATTATTTAACATTACATTTATCTACTTCGCGTGGAGGTAATTTTATTAGCTAATAACAACAGCGTGATTACTTTATATTTTTTTATTGTTTTCCTTCTTCATTTATCTAAAGAAGACAAGTTAATGACGACATAGCTCATTATCTCGTAAAAGTAATTTCGATTGGTTAATTCGGAGGAATATCTCTCTGTGCTAAAAAATGCTTCATTAAGAAGTATCTCGAGCTCTTGTTTAAAGTAGATAACGAGAATTTGTTGTTCTTGTTTTTTTAGATAATTTTTTTGTGTTTTGATTGTTTCTGTTGGAATTATTGCTGGAAATATTTAAGTAAGAAATAACTGAAAAATTGGTTACTTTGTTTGAAAATATTTTGTAATTAAGTAGCATGTGCTATTAGCTTATGAAGTGGCATCGCAAAAATTATATGTGTATTTTAATACATTTATACATTATTTTTGATAAAAGTTGCTTCATTAATCTGTGTGTATATTTTAAACAGACTTGTGACATTAATTTTTGATGCAATGATATTTCCTATAGTAATTAAGATTAATAGTTACTGATGTTAGTTTATTTTCAGTTCTTGATTTTTAAGATTATTTTGAATATTTAAAAACTACAAACAAATTTACATTCATTATGTTTTCGATAAACAAAAAAAATATTGTTTTAATAAAGAACAAAAAATTAGTTCAATTACATATCCGTGTAAACATAACGATGTATAATCTTTAAATTGTAGAATAGTTAATTATATGTTCGATTCAATTGTTAATTTTTAGCAAAATATTATTAGTATGCATAATGAAAAGTCAATGATTGTATTAACATCTTAAATAGAGCCAGATTTTTCTATATTTTATGCAATAATTTGTGGTTTTATTTAATTAATGTAATAATGACAACGTCTGATGCTTCTGACAAAAATAAAAATGTTTGCTTAAAAAATTGAAAAAGTTATTAAGACACAGAGTATACTGAGATTTACGATAAAGATTAAGTTTTTTTCAACATTTTAATTGAATTAAACAATTACTCTACTTAAGAAACATATGAATACTAACAAATATACATTATTTTGTGCAAATTAAGCATCCTTAACTGATGATATTTTAAAAGTATCAGAAATATTTTTCTTTTTAATTATGATATTAAATTTTAAGTTTCATAATTAAATATCGCTATTCATTAAAAGGATTTAAACTTTGATTTATTGAAATTGAAAGAGGAGTTTTCTTCATGTTTTAAATAAAAGAATCCGTTGAAAAGTAAAATAATTTTATTACGTTATCAATGTTTATTATTAATTATTATTATATTATTAAGTTTATTATTAATCAATGTTTCATCCAAAATAAATTAATTCTCTTAATAAGGTATATTATATGTTTTATTGATGATTTTTTAAAAATAAAACTATAATTACTTACACAGGTTTTTTAATCATTGATTATATTTTTTGCTATAAATTTTACTCATATTTCATATCATTTGAAACAACATAACATTTTTCGAAACAAAGATTAAATTTCATTTTGATAAACGTTAACAATGTTACATGTAATAAATACAATTATTACAAATGAAAATTTAATTTATAATATTTATGTTAAAACTACATTTTTATTGCAAAATGACCTATTGCAAAACGATCGTTGTGAAGATTAAACTTTGCAACTAAAATCTGAACTAAAATAGATAAGAAATCTAAGAATAATTTTAAACTGCTACTTCGTCTAATAAATGTGTGAGGCATAAATCAATGTAGTAGTTTAACTTGTGTGTAATGTACTACTGAACGTATTATAAATTATAGCTCCTAAACAGTGCGCAATTATAGTAAATTTGAAGCTCACCGTGGCTTAGAAATTGGACCATGCTCTTAGGAGGAAAATTTTCTAACTTTAATCATAGACACAGTCAAATAACTGAAAACACGTGATGATTTTCTACTTTCCGCTTGAAATCAGTTAGGATGGAACTGATGGACTACAATCGTATTATGGAAAAATTGAAAATTATTTTAAAATTTTCTTCTAAATCCACAGTTTTCAGTTGGTTGCGAAGATTAAACTTTGCAACTAAAATCTGAACTAAAATAGATAAGAAATCTAAGAATAATTTTAAACTGCTACATCATAAAGAAATAATTCTTTTAACCATTAGAATAAAAAAGTATATATTAAAAAAAAATGATTAATTTAAAATTTTTAAAATGAGCTGTTATTTTTGTTCCGAAACTGAGAAAGAAAATTTTCATTGCATTATAGATTATATATAATGTATGAATTTTTCTTGAATTCATTTCTTGCGCTTATACAACTTATCAAAATAGTTTAAATGTTTGTTAAATCTATGTTTCATCATTAAATATTTAAAAAATAGCTATTATTTAAAAATTTAAAAAAAAATTAATAAAAAATAGGCATTAAGAGTTTTGTAAGAAACAACTATTTCGAGAATTGCTTCTACAACAATAATTCGCTGTTAAATCATCTAATCATTTGAGTATTATTAATCAAACAGTCGCGATCAAGAACGGGGATCATTAAATTTTCTTATTTGTTTTTCATTTGTCGATTTCCATTAATCTTATAGATTCTTCTATAGAGCTTGCATAAAAGTTCATAGTGAATTAACGTCATTTCTCATGAGAAAATCAAAATCAAACTACTGCCTATGGACCTACTTCAGAAAATGATCATACTTTTTTCCTTTGTTAATCAAAATCAAACTTCTACCTATGGACCTACTTCAGAAAATGATCCCACTTTTTCGCTTTAAATTATTAAAATTTGTTGAACACTCTTGAATCCGCATATCATCTTATATCTTATCTGTTATGGTGAGAAAATTTTCTAGTATAACAAATTCTGCAGAAAAAATTATCTTAAAAAGATAGAGGAAAATAAGATATTATTTAGTAATTGTTTAGTTGAATGAAAATCTATCATAAAAATACCTATTTGCATAAAATGTTTTATATTTCTTTGTTACTAAGTAATAATTTAATAAATTGTAGACTATGTGATGCTTTATGCATTTCTAGAATGCATAAAGCATCTTTTGATGAATTCTGAATCAATGACTTAAAAAGTATTGTTTTAGACCTAAAAATTCAACATTTGCGTTGTCTGAGATGGTCCCTACCTAGTAGTTGGCGACGATCCTTCATACAGGTGCGAAAAGAGCGAGGGTGGTGAAATGAGAAGAAGGTGGGAGTGGAGATGTGTTGTTTGCGAGCTGCGCGCCATAATTATCTCGGATCGCTGTGTGATTTGTGCTTCAGGATAGCATACCTTAGGGAAAAGAACGAAACGTCGAAAAATGTACGAAAATCAGTTCCCCTTGTGAATTATGCTTTTCCAACATCGCATATTCGCCTTTTCTCCAAAATTCTACCCCCTCGGATAAACATTCATTTATGACGAGCGTGTTATTCTAACTTTTTTTCTTCATTACATTCATATTTCTCGGAAAATAGTATCGGAAAATTTTTTCCATTTTAGTTTCTCAATTAAATTTGTGAGCGAATAACGCGTCTTTCATTTTTTTTATCTCGGAAAAATTCGCGCTGCCACGCTTCAGGTTTGTTACCTTTGCATGCAGAAGAAAAAAGTAAGATGGCAGTATGAAGTGATTTTAACTGTAACCGTGCTCTAATGGGAGGAACAGAAAGACATTTCTGAAGTGGAACGGGAAATATTAAATTCTTAGTAAAAGAAAATTGCATTTTAAAAAGGAAAAACGCTAATTAATTTTGACGTTTATCTAACTCTGAATCTAACTTTTAAATAAAATTTCTGATTCACTAAAAGAGCATATGATACCATTGCTCACTTTTGTATTCGCTGTATTGTTTTTAAAAACAAACTCCAGCTTCACGTTAATAAAGAATAATTGGTTGGTATTATGCATTGCATATTAGACAAGAATCAAAATATCATTTTAAATGAAAACCAACAAAAGTTATGATAAATTTTGGAAAACAATTAATGTAAAAATTTTAAATTTTAAAAAGAGTTGATTTGTTTTTAAACATACAATGTCATTAATTTTTTTATATAAGACATATGATAATTTTCCATTTTATCAAAAAATTATAAAACACACAAAGAGGAATATTAACTGTTTCAGTTATATTTTATAGTTTAAAGTATTGACACCAAATTTAATAATTAAATACTAATACATCACACCTTTGTTACAATTATTCCTCATTTATACTGAAACAGATAATTCACAAATCACAGTTTACACTTCTATTGAGATCGATCAAATTTTCGAAATTTTGCTCTTAAATAATTAGATGCATTTATTTGCATTAGTTAATCTACCAATCTGGCGTTAACTATATAAAAGTTTCAGAAATTATCACTTATTTTTCATGTTTGTATTATTAGAAAATATGCCTTTTATGTTCAATTATTTCTATAAAATATTTATAATAATTCGTTATAAAGATGAATGCAATCTGAAAACTAATCTTAAACACTTTGTTTTTATGACTACGGAATATATGAGAATAATATCATTTAAGGTTTCTAATAATATCTACACTGAATCTTAGTTATGTAGTGATTTAAAAACTTATTATATATATATATATATATATATATATATATATATATATATATATATATATATATATATATATATATATTCCGTAGTCATATAAATACATATATATATATATATGTTTTTATGACATATAAAATACATATATATATATATATAATTTATGATCAGAAAGTTTGAAAGTTTGATTTCTTTAGGGTAAAACAAATGAAGATCTTTTTCCTGGCATAAAGGGTACACTTAACCGTGCAGGAGGTAACATAGTGCTGAATAATATTGTACTTTTTCATGTCTATAGCATATTCTCATTCCTAATGGTCTTTCTCGTTTCTAGTTCTCACTCTTGGAGACTTTAAAAGATAGTTAATGCAACTAACGAGGATAAATTCCAAGCCACACAATCTAAAATAAATTCATGCAGCAAATAGAAATTCAATATTCATCTTTTTGCTGTATAATAATGGCTGGGATAGACCTTGGAGGTTTCGAATAGTTTTAATATTGCGAAGTGGATAACTTAAGAATCAAAACTTGATTTGAGGTATTTTTATTACCAATTTCAATGCCTTATGGGAAGAATTTTCACATGATGGTCTATATTCACGCATTGCAAAAGTGAAAAACCTGAAATTTCCAAATGTAAAACTATTAGGTATGACTGCAGAAAGTGAAAAGCTGTTATTTCAGCGTTAAACAATGGACAAGATCACATCTAAGAAAGGTGCTTGTTAAGATGATTTAACATGATGATCCATCCCAGAATAGCCTTGATAGTTATAATATATTGGAATTGAATGCCAAAAATACCATCCGCAATCAATTTTATAAGATATTGGGACAGAATCTCCTCGCCAATGCTTATTTGAAAGAAACAAAAGAACTACTAGGACAAATAGTGGAAACCATGATCATCAATTCATCATCACCAGGCTACTAATATTATCAGGCTACGATGATGTAAGTATATCATCATTAAGCCATGATGAACCCTTTAAAAATACATGGCAGTTTAAATTTTTTGTTTTTAATATCCGAATGTGTTACTTTATAAAAAAAATTCTTCTCAATTTCATGGAAACGTGATTATTATTGAATTCTCAACTCAGATTTATGTATTTAAGTTACTTGATATGAAATGTTACAGTTGAAATGTGGATGAAAAATTTTTTCCCGTAATATTTGTGATGCATATTGTAATGAATTCTTTAGTTTATCGAAAATGTTGTGTTTTAAAGGATTGCTGATAATTTTTAACTTTAATATTAATATAGCGATGTATTGGACTCAAAGCTCATTAATTAGCTATCAAATAATATTTTCTGGAATTTATTATATGATCATATTCAGAACTTGATTTTAACTTTACTTTTTGATGTCCAATAATATAAAAAACACTTTTTAACGTGAAGTCTTTCAGAATTAAATTGTCAATAGTTTCTGAGATATTTATTGGCAAAAACTGAAATTATAGAAAAGGTGAAAAAAATGTAAATTTTTATAGGACAAAATTATTTTCAGAAGACCGAAATAAATAATAATAATAATATACATATAATATATTATTAATAATATATATAAAGACAATATGAAGAACATTATCTGAAGTATCAACTGAAAGGGATAGCTATTAAAATTTCAAAATATTTCAAAGTAAAATTTGTCTTCCGGAATTTAGTTACTATTTTATTTTTAAAATATATTGCATTATGTCATGTTTCATTTACCCATTTGAACTTTGTTAGATTTAAATTTCTTCAAAAATATTCTGAGACAGACTTATTTTTAATCAAATAATTAATCCTTAAATGTAGATTAAGAGGTAAAGTTTTAATTGAAAATTTAATGAAAGTATTAACTTCAAATTTACTTAATTACTTGATTTAATTTTAAATATATTTTTACTGGATTAATAAAATTTAGAAATTAATTAGAAATTTTAGAAATTAATTATAAAAATTAGACACTATTAAGCAGAAATTTTTTTATTCCATGCATTTCATTGTTGTGATAAAATAGTATAGATACATTTAAAAGAGAAATTGTTTTTATTTAACAATTTCTTCATCATAATTACTAAGTACAATTGATTATAGAATGTACATGAGTATAAAAAAGCAGTTTATAAAGCATATAGATAGAAATATTAAGAAAATAATATACATTCAAAAAGTTTTGTAATACAGAAACTCATACAATACTTACTAAATATATTAATTTGTTTTTCTGAAAATACATGAAAATTAATTTTTAAAATGAATTCTTTACTTTTCCTATTTATTGCTGAAAAAGTCTCAGATTTGTTTTGATATTTTATATGCATCACAGAAAAATGCTTAAACAATGGCATGTGTGGTGACCGGATATTAAGCAAATGTAATTCATGAATGTAGAAATTTTGTCCCAATGCAGTAATTCATGAATACCTTTAAATATAATTCATGAATTACCAAGCAAATGTAATTCATGAATGTAGAAATGTCCCAATGCAATTCATACATATCGTAAGAGAGGCAAAAATGGGCACCTCAACTTCCGAAACCAGATACACAGACCTTGAGGATTATATCAGGAGAATGGTCTTTAAGGTTGGGGTTGAGTGCAATGCCAATCACCCTGCCTAGTAATAATGTTTACAGATTCTCAAATTTAAAAATAGTTTTACGTTTCCAATTTTAGCATCATTAAAACTATTTATATTTATCATTATTTTAAATATGTTTTATAAAAGAACTAAACTTTAATGTTTTATAAGAAACTGATGACTAAACGTATTTTAACACAAAAAATAGATTACTAAAAGGATTTAAAAGTAGTGGAGCATCGTAAAAGTTAAATTTAAATATATGGCCAAATGGTTTTGCTTAGTCATTTTTAACTTCGCAGACTTTCCTTGAAACTTAAAACCTAAAATTTGGAAATTGCTGTACATTATAGGTACTAGACTTGTGAATTTTTTTCTCTTCATACTCTTCATTTCCTTATGATTTAACCATGAGAAATTTTTTTGAGAATCAGACATGTTAATGAAATACATCCATAGAGGGTTACCGACATAAATGTTTCTTGAATTAATGTTTATTTTTTGATAGATGTTTTCTCAGTGAAATATTAATAATATGATATTTTACTAAGTATATACTGAGCAAGGGGTTTTAAAAGTTTTTCACTTTTCATCTCTAAAAAGATATTCATTTTGTTTCTAGTTGTAAAATGTTTCCTGGAAAAAATTGGAGCTTAGCGATAAGTAAAATTATTTTGTCTTTGATTTATCAATCATTTAATATTTGCTCTTTACAAATATAAATGATTGATAACAATGCATTGTTTTCAAGAGAAATGCATTGTTACCATTCGGCGTTTGATTTTAAAACTCTTTTTGAATAGTAAAAGGCAAGTAGTTCTAATTGATTTTTGAAAGTGTGTTGACGTTTAGATGTTTCTTTGCATTTTCATGGTGTTATAAAAAATGTAATGGTTTGTTTTTATTTTATCACATACCTATTTAAAGTTCCTGGAAGTTATCTGCTTTTTATTCTTTGCGTTTAATAAATAAGATTCGATTAAAGCCTCCTTACAGATTTAATAGAAATTTATTCCATGCATTGTTTCATGTACATATATCGGAATTAAAACGAAAAAACGAAATATGATTTTAGTTTCATTTCATCATTACTAAATATATATATATATATATATATATATATATATATATATATATATATATATATATATATATATATATATATATATATATATATATATATATATATATATATATATATATATATATATATATATATATATATATATATATATATATATATATGTATTCGGTAGACAATAAAATGCATATTTCAGTTTTGTACCTATGAATATCATAATGATATATCTTTTTATATTTCATTTTTTTCAAATCCTTTTAAGACAAAAAATTTATTCCAACAATTTTTACGATCAATGTTTCCTTGAAGTTTTCTTACTCAATCAATATATCGATTGATATTTTAAATTTATGAAAATTTAAATAAAATTAAAGTAATTGTAAACAGTTGAACAACTGAAATAATCTATTTAGATCTATCTTTGCTGATATTGAGCTTCATTAGTTGTTTAATCTGCAGCATTCGGAGTTACTGAAAAAAGATAACGCCATTATATTATTCTTGAATATGAAGTAGTTAAATTGAATTGTGTGACAGGTTTTCAAGGGGGGCAATTTTATCAGCCATAGAATTTTCTTCGAAAAGATTTATCGACAGCCGGAACAATTCACTGACAGAAATCACCGGAATTAAATATTCTTTCAGTTAGCAATGACGCTGAGGTTTGAGACTTATTTCAAACAAGAATCGATATAGCGGGAACTTTTTTTTACGAGTTTTCCCTAACAACAACAGCAACATTGAGACATTCATAGCGAGCATTCTTAAAAATTTTTCTTTTCTATTCCCGCTGACGAAAATTCTCTTTTCTCATTTTACCGATAGTTTACCTGAAAAATCTCCTTTTCGGAAATGTCTTTTCCCATTTTTTGATGAAAAAGAACTAAAGAGGGAATAAATGAAAAAAAAGAGACATAAGAAATGACTCTAAGGTAAAGATTCGCGAGGACGTTCCCTCAATCGACGGCCACACCTGTTCGATCATCCTGAGTATCTTCTTTTTCTCTTCCTCTTCGGAAACTGCATCAGGTTAATCTCCTCTCCTCTGGCATCCACCCCCACGCACAGAAGTCCGATCGAATCTTTTCCTTTCATACTTCCAACCGCACATCATAACCAATACATTTTTTTTCTTACCATCCCATCATCTTCCTGATCGAACTACCCCCTTTTCTCGTTCTCTACCCCACTCCGGCGATCTACCCCAACCAAAGAACCCCCTATCCTAACTAACGCTTATTCTGTAATTGGGAGAGATGCTCAATCATCGCGGGCCCCATGTTTTAAAAACATTCTTTATAATTAATTCAGGCCCCCCTTTTCTCTATCTCTCACTCTCCGTAGGCCCATCCCTTTCCTCTCGCCATGCATATGGATGGGCTGAAGGGGGGGGGGAGGGCAGAGAATCGCAGGGTAGCCCTTTTGACGTGCCGCCGGTAAATTGGCATCGATTTTTCTTGAAAGAGAGAGAGTTTTCCTTTCCTTGCTTCCCATTGGCCATCAGCGTTTTCCTCGAAACTCCTTCCATCCCCCTTTCGGCGAAGCAATCGCATTGATTTTTCGGTTCTTTAAAATTCGTGGCGATGTTTGCGAAGGAACTTCGCATTGCTCTGCATGAGCAGTCACTCCACCTCCTGGCCACCGTACTGACACTTCCGCTTTGTAACTGTTTTTTACATTTTACTTCCTCCTTTTCCATGCCATTTTTATGTAAAACTTTTGATTCTGTTACTTGGACACTTTTCGGTTACGTGTTACTCTGCTTATGAAAGTTTGTTCCAAACCATTTCTTCGGCTTGTTTTTTTTTTCTTTTTTTCGCTTTTATAAAGATACATTGCAGATATCGAAAGTGCTGGTTAGTTTCACAGTTTTGTAAAGAAAAGAAGTTATAAAATAAAATCCCACCTCTTTTGTGATTTGAGTAAAAGATATTTTTTAGTCTATATAGGTACAAAACAATAAAAGTATAAATAAAAATCTTTAATCTTTTCATAAAATATACCAGAATTATTAATTGAAAAGAAACTGTAAAATGTTTCTTTTTAAAAAAAATAAATAAATAAAAATGAATTGGCCACTCGATAATGCTTCTAAACAAGACGTACTCCATAAATTATCAATTTGACTGATGGATGAAACGAAGATTATATATTCATTTATGTATATGGAGGGTGTATATCTTTTTTAATTTAATTTGAAACAAATATTTTGAATAGATAAATTAGATGTTATAAATTTGCAATCTTTTAAAGGGAAAAATATAAATTAGTCATGCAAATAAATTACAAAAGATTAAGAATTGTAAATTTGAAAACATAATTACACTTTGATTATCGAAACTATTTCAAAACTACAGTTCGAATTTTTTTTATGTATTAGTAATTACTAGTGGAGTATTATAGGAAATATATTAGAACTTGATGGACGAATAATTTCATATTTTTTACCGGTAGCATATTGATTGTTAATGGAAGTATCAGAAAAATAGAGAAATAGAATTTAAATTAGTGAACTGCATTCTAGTGTGTCTAATTTTAGATGGGATGTAGGACTATGCTCTTCACATTCCTTAAAACCATGAGAAATGCATTATTTGAAAAAGATATTGCATTTCTAGCATTCTCGGAAGTCAAATTGATAATTTTTGGATTTTCAGGGTTTTCTCCTTTGAGATATGTAAATATACCGACTATTTCTGAAAAGTCCTCTCGAAAAGCAATTTACATTATACAGTAAAATGCTTTCAAAAGTCTTCAGCTGCGAAGCAATTAATTTTGTAATGTCGAAATATGTTTACATATTTAAAATCTTCGCATGGGTTATAGAGTAACTGAAAACGATGCTTGTTTGACAAAAAATATAGTTCTGTATACATAGATAATTCTAAATAAAAAGACACTATTTTGCATATTTAATTTAACCTACATAAATTGAAAGTTATCTTTTAAACTATACGTTTATTTATGATTAATGATCTTAAGTAATGAATTAAAAAATGTTAATTCTACGTAAAGTATAGTATTTTTTATTTCAAGTACTTTGCAGTAAGTATTTTGTTGCATTTGTTTCAACTGTGATAAAATTTTTGATGATATTTGGGGTTTCCATAAACTGTGATACCATTTAATTAAATAAGAACTTACTTTTAAATTTTCGTAGAATTTGTAAATGTTTTAGATATTTTAGTGCAAAATATTTAATTAATATCAAATGAAACTACATTTCAGACATTAATTCTCATTTGAAAAATTTTAATTAATATTTTGTGTTTCGATAATATATTTAATCTTCATTATATTGTGCTTTGACTTATTTTTTGATTAAAAAAACTGACTTTTTCTATGTAAGGCAAAGAAAGATAAAAAATATTTAAAACTAACTAAATAATGTACTATCTCAAATATTATTATGCATAAAATCATTTTAAAAACGCAATTGATAAATTTAATAGGAGTATAAACCTTTATTAACAGGAATTTAATCTTTTATAACGTATATTTGAATAATTTATTTACAAATAAAAATGAGTTTGAACTATACTCAAATTGGATTCAGGTATTAGATGATAAGAACTCATTATTTATTTTAAATGAGGAAATATTGATATTTTAAGAATGGAAAATTTTGTCAATTCTATTTCACATCAACAGTATTGCCAGATTTTGAAATGATTTTGAAATTATTTACTTATGATGGCCAGGTAGTAATTTCTATTTAGAGTAATTTTGATAAACTGAACATAATTGCAATGCCAAAATGATTGGTAATTATTAATATTTCACACCCATTTTTTGATGTTTTTTTCAAATTTCTATATAGTTCAAATTAATTTTTGTAACAACTTGTAAAAATTTTAATTTATAATTTAAAATTTTTTAATTTATTACACATAAAGAATTGCTAAAACATATGTATGCTAATAGACTGAGAAAAATTGTTTCAAAATTGATATAATGCAAAAAATATATTATATAAATAGGAAAATAAAAACAAATATTAGTATATGAGTTTTCTTTGCATGTAGTTTATAAATACATCATCATTCATTCAAGTTTAAGGGGTTGTGAAGAAATTTTGTGAAGATATTTAAGAAATTAAAATCAAATAGTTTGGGAAATTTTTCTAGATAATCAACAATTACCTTTAACGAAGTAAACACATAACCGAAAGAAAATCTTATATAGAAACTAAGACTTAAAACTCTTTTTTAAAAACAATTAAAATTATTTTGTTTCTGAATAGAAACCACTTTTAAAATCACTCATTAAATAATCAAAACTTCTTATTTAATAATACAATTTTCATCTCTCTTTTCACTAAATGTTTCCATTTATCACTAATTAATATGCATTTTCAGTCATTCATTAGCGGAAAATTAAAAATGGGACATTGCTTTAAGCTATCTGATTAATATAAAAGAAAACCTCTTAAAAGTTAATTTATTTTACTCAATTTGTTGCAGAATTTTGATTATTTCAGTGGAAATTAAAATCGAAAAATATTATAATTTTAAATTAAATTCCAAACTTTAGGTAAATTTCAAACTGATTTTTTATAAATAAAAACTATCTGCTTTTTAAAAATATCTTATTCATGAAAATTTTCTTTTTTGCCTTTTAAAGTCATGAATATAATAAACACATGCATAATCATTTCTATTAAAATGCATAGAATCTCAAATCAATTAATGCAAACACTTTTTATGACTTCTTGCATATGAATTATCATAAATTAAATTTAATTTTCATTACGATATTTTTTCCCAGTATTTTGTTCACCCTAAAAATTTTAAAACTTAAATATAAAACCATTAATTTTATTTGCATTTTCAGAGTCTCATGGTTCTCCCATTTTCCCTTCAGCAACATAAGCTGAAAGGGAAGAAATTAAACAATATAAGTAAATATATATAATGAGTGTATTTATGTTACATATAAAGTGAATATATGGTATGTATACATAAAATAAAAATTTAAAAATGTTAGAAAAAGAAATAAAAAATAATAATGTTAAAACGAATAAAAATAAAGATCAAAAGTTTAAATCAAATACAGAAATATAAGAATGGCTTTGTAAAAGTGAAATAGCATGAAAATAAAAATAATTAAGGATTTATCTCTTTTCAAATCAAGTGAATTAGGAAAAAAATTTTAAATTGCGTATACAATTATCGAAAGAATAAAATAATCTCGTCCCAGAAATTACAAAGCAAAATAAGATGTAGCAGCAAAAAAAGAATAAAGAAAACAAATATGTGACATCTACGCTATAAAATCAGATCATAAAAGTATAATCAGTGAATATTATATATCGTTAACAAATGACGTATATATATATATATATATATATATATATATATATATATATATATATATATATATATATATATATATATATATATATATATATATATATATATATATATATATACGTTATTTGCAAACGATAATATGCTTATGTGTTGCAAAACGTTAATTTTCATACAAATATGTACATTTAAATATACATTTGATATTTATTCAAGCAAGTTTACATTACATTTTGACATTCTCAAAAATAACGTAAAAATGTCTTGCTTTTAGCGTTTTGATTCCAACAGTAACTGCAACTGTAATTGAAGTTAAATGCAAAAGCCGGAGGAAAAGATTCACGTACATTTTTAAGACTTGAAAACGATCGTTGTCACATTCTGAGATCCGGAGAATGCCTTGAGTGTTAATTAGAATTTCCTTCGACTTTGTCTCTCAGCAGATGAAAGTTAGGGCCGTCGGATTATTTTATGGGAGCAATTATTTTGCGAGGAAATGTCTAACCCTGGGAATTTGCGAGAGAAATTGTCCGTTGCAATTGGAAAAGGTTCTGAGGGGGTGGTGCGTTGGTGTGTGCTTATTTTGCTCTAGGTTTAGCGTTTAGTCAAGATTTCATTGGGCGTCGTTGTAAAAGCCGGTGGAATTTTCCGAAAGCAGCGACATTTAAGTCTTGCAAATTAGATTCCTAGAGGATTAGTATTTATTGCGATATCGAAATATGTTTCATTTACGCTTCTTTGATTTATTTCATTGAAAAGCCTTTCCGTATTGATTCTCCGTTTTAAATGGGATTAAACAGACTTCTGAGAAGGGAATTATTTTTGTGAAGTTATTTTAAATTCTAACATGATGTTGATTTCTTTAATCACGAGGAACTCCTTTTGCTGTAAGCATTAATTACCAGGTCAGACCCTGTAAAACTGGTTTTCTTATCAGAATAACGTTCTTGCAGAGAAAATAAACTTTGAGATTAGACTTCTGCTTTTCAAGAATCTAAGGGCCGAATGGATTTTGACTGCTCATTTAAGTTCAAATTACTTTAAATGGAAAAACTGAGAAAACTATAAATAAATATTCACTATTGTAGTATAATTGAATTCTATAGAAATAAATATTTTTAATATTATGTGGAAGAAAAAAATGAAGTTATATAATAACAGCACTTGATTTTAATATATCATAAATTTTAATTCATATAAAGAATAAGTTAAAAATAAGTGATATGATTACATTTATAATCTTTTATACTCAATATTGCTTTATGTGGGAGAATCATATATCTGAAATACATATAATAATAACAAATGAAAGGTAAATAATCAAGGCAATATGATTTCTTAGAACAATAATTTTCTTTGAAAATATGTGTAATGCATCACATTTCCTTTATTAAATTTACTTTCTTAATTTATGTAATGCAAATTTATTTTATTCCTAATATATAATACAGATGATACGATTCATTTGGAGAAAATTTAGAAATTTTATACACTGCCAGTTTATTTTTACCCATTTTTAGCAAGATATTTTCACATTAAACTAATCAGTTTAAACTAATCAGACTAAACAGAACGCAAACAAAATAAAAAAATTTATAAATTATTTAGGTTATTATAATTTTTAAGTATATTTCTTCTAAATGAACATTTTGCATTTCTACATACCATTGCGGAAAAATGTTTACAACTATTACTCTTAATACAAATTATAATGAGAATATAATTTAGTTTTTTTAGTTCGATTGCTTCATCGTGTTTAAATGCTTGTTGAGTAATTCAAAATGCACTTTAAACTAAAAATTACGCGATTAGCCCTTATAAGTAAATCATTAAAAGCAAAAGTTCAGTAAAAATCAAGACTAAAACCCAAATCCAAATATCAACACAAAAGGCAACATCATCAAATAATTCGAAATACTTTTTGTCCTTTAAAACAAATCAACGAAAGTAAAAAGTATGAGTCAAAATTAAATAATTTTTACTGAAAAACAATTTTCATACGAAAATAAATCCATTAAATTAGAATTGATATAAGAATTAGAAATCCAACTGATGGATACTATAAATACATAGCATAAATCATTCTAAAAATGAATTTTAAAGCCATTTACAATTAAATAGTGCTTATATTCATTGTAAGTTCAATAAAAATTACAAAACATGTTTAGTAATAAAGTGTATTTAGAATACTTAACAATTAGGAATATAAATCACCAAAAACTTTCATCCGAAGATGTTACAAAGTCATCTGAAAAAATGTCACTGAAAACTACATACTCTTGAATCGAGTTATTAAAAGTGAGACCTTGGTCTGGCACTAACGAATCCAAATAAAGGCAGAAAAGCATACCACAACTACTAGAAGCACTATATTTTTTCATCTTCAATCTTTTTTTGGATGGTGACTAATAAAGTCTATGAAATCGGTATTATTATCCATGATAGAAAGAAATGACTGAAAACTCATATTTATAACTTTAGGAGACTAAACAGTAATAATTCTCAATAAACTTCAGGTCTGTTTATTCTCATCTTGTGATGATAGTATTTGTCGCTAAAGCATTAAATAATGTAATTTTTTCGAATTGAATTAGAGTTCACTGGAATGCTTCTTTCTTCCCATACAAAAAATGGCTTTTGTGTCACTCTAAACTGAATCTGGGTTACTTCAGTTCAATGCTCTATTGCTCTCTTTTTGCACATGGGAGTTAATTGGAACGAAACAGATAGTTTAAATAAAAGTGACTCTAAATCACTACGAAACTAAGTCTGAGAAATATGAACCTAAGATTAGAGTGCTAATTCTTCAGCTGTTAGCTTGGCTCCAAACTGAACCAGGAATAGTTATTAAAATGCATAACTTTATCCTTTTGAAATCAGTTTCAAATTACTACAATTGAATTTGGTCCATATATGATATATTAAGATCAAGAAAATAGGTAAGTCATTTTCTTCGTGGCTAGATACCAAACCGATGAAATGTTTTTAAAGCTGTGGTTGCCTAGTGGTTAGGGCAACAGCCTTCTGCCCGGAAGGGCTAGGTTTGATTCCCAATGCCGCCAAGGATCCACCGAGTACATGCGATATACGTGCTTGTTAAATCTGTTAAACTGAAAGTCCTGTTTGTTGGTCGTTGATGGGTGAAATGGTCTGGTAAAAATTTCCTTCCAATTCTGGTCAAAATCAAAACTGAGGGATTGGATCCTCTGGTGGTGCCCTCTATCGGAGGAGTCTTTAACAAAGTTGTATTTTCACCTTCTTGGTGCTCTGATTAAACGAAAGACATACCCTTATGATATAAATTCGCAAGTTGTCGGCTAGCGAGCTTGGCCTGTTCATGTGTCATAAGTAACAACAACTACAGTTTTCTTAATTCTTTTTTAATTCGTTTGGCTTACGTCTTTTCGTCTTACTGCCAAGAAAACAGTTTTTGCAGTTGAGTATCACAGTCATTTCTGTCTCAACAACTTGCTGACTTGATACAATGATCATCACTTTTGTGGTACCAAATGGATAATCATGTGCTCTTCTGATTTTTATTGTGTCTTGAAATAAATTTTACAAACTTGAAACGACATTCCTTGTCACATTAATAAGAATCACTTCACTTTTTGGTGTTTAACGGGTTCATGGGTTCCTACAATTCGCAAGCAATTTATTCTGACAAATTATATCATGATATTTTCAAAATTCTTTCCTTCAGTACGGAAATTGTACAATTGAATTTTACAAAGAGGCTATCAAAATACTTCTGCCAAGTTATGATTTCTATCCTTATATCTCTGGATTTTTTTTATTAACGTTATTTAATAAAAAGTGATCTCTTTCTAATTGTTTATTAAATTAAGGATATTTTAACTGTCAATAAATGTGTTAAGAATTTATAAACTATGGATTAAACATCTGTTAAAACTATGGATTTAGCTACTTCTTTTTTAAACAACTACTAATTATTTTTATTTATGAGGAATGTTCTGAAGGATTTTTACATTATTTCTAACGCGCCTTTGCCTCTTTTTACAGATTTTACTCATATTGTGTCATATAATTCACAAATAATTTATACATAAGTTTTCATTTATTGATAATCATTAGAAATTATATAATTACTGGGATTTTATTAGAAATATTACTGGGATCTATATTTTGTTTTTCAAAAACATTTACTCATCAAATAATAGGAAATATTAGAAATCAAATGAAATATATAAAGTTATTTTTTTGGTTATAAATTATAATTTTGTAGATTTTTAACAAAGTAAATAAGCATCCTTTCAGTCTTAAAATTTGTCCCATATATCTTATAGATTTACTTTGTCAACAATGGATTTTAATTTAGCCTTATTACAGTTATAATTTTAATGAACTAAGTTTGCTAATAATAGTTATTTAAACCAGGGTGTACAAATAAATTCAATAAAAGTTGAAAAATAATTATCAGATTATCTTTATAGCCACGTTAATAATTGTAAATCATCAATATTTGCTTACTTAATAATAACATTACGTTTAAATTGATTGTATAATTCAATCTTTTAATTATCTATGGTAAACTAATTCATCTAAAAAGAATAGCAGAATGTTAATTTTCTCTCAAAAATGATTCATCGAAGAATATGCACAACAGCATATTTACCATTCTATTTAATTTCAAAATATAATTCATGCATCTCTATTAATCTGTATAATTTAAATCTAACAAACATAAAATTTAAAGCAATAATAAATTAATATGGCTTATAATTTTACTTAAAATTAATTATAATATGTGTTTGAGCTATTATATTTTTACTGGAATTATTACACAGTGCATATAAATAATGAATGCCTTCTAGCAAAATTCACGACTTTTAGTTGAAATTATGAGGCACATTATTTTGCTCTTCACGACTTTTCATGTCTTAATTGCTGTTATTAAGCTACTTGGTTAATGCAGTTTTTTCTATCTTATAACTACATTAATGTATTATTCAACTGTTAAACTAGCTTAAAAAATGCCCTCTTTTCCTCGTCTAGAAATTTTAATTACACATTTAGAGTCAAGAGTTTCGTTTCTTAACTCCTCCCCACATGTCAAAATTTTTTGAAACTTGTTTTTCTTTCTCAGTATGTGATGATCAACTTAAAATAATGAAAAGTGTTTGTTTGCAGTTGATCACACGGAATATAAATAAGCAATAAGTTAGATGAGTGACTTACCCATCGCGTGACATTGTTTTGAGTAATGTTCATGAGAGCTCCATGGCATCTGGGCTTTGTTGATCCATATAATTAAAACGGCGTTGTCTGCTGAATAGCCTCACGGTTGACAACATTTTCACAAAAACAAAAGACAGCTAAAGAAATAAAAATAAATTGAAATAAAGAGTAGCACGAATATTTGTGCCTAAGTAAATACAAATAATGTCGGATATTAAATGGTATTTTTGTGCAAATATAAATTGAAATGCCTAATTACTTTCGTAATTTTTTTGAAAAATCATTGACTTACTGCTGTTTACTTTTAGAAATTTACATTTGTATCTAAGATGTTTATTCCCTTTGTTTTTGTATTGTCTTTTATCATAATGGATAAATTTGGAGTTTTATTTATTATGATAATAGAATATAGGAATTTGTTTTGAAGCATATTTATCTCCAGAAAAAAGAGGAATCACAAAAATATGTTCTGTGCCAATTGCTAATGAGTTTAATAATTAAAAATACTTTTTTTATTATTTATACAATCTTTATAGAGATAAAAAGTTTAACTCCTTTAGAAATATCTATAATAATATTATTTTCATGAGTTAGTAATATTTTCATATTTATATGTATAGAATAAAATGTATGTAATCTTTTTTTAAAGTTTAACAAACACTTTATGCAGTTTTGATACTTTTTGTTCTTTATACTAAGGAATTAATCTAGATTCCTTTATGAATGAATCTTTTTAAGTAAACGTCTATCAATAAGTATGAAGCTATACTTAAATTAGTTATACTTTCTATAATTAGTAATAAACATTTAATTGTAATCATGAAATGAGATTAATTTGTAAATTAATTAATACTTCTAATTTGCAATAGTATGATATTTCTGGATAAATTTACTTTCCGAGAAATATAGTTTCATTTTCTGTTTTCTAAAATATTATTCTTGATTTATTAAGTGTACTGTTACTTTTCGCACATCCATCAATTTTTTTACTTACAAATTTTATCATAAATAATTTATGAAAAAGCTTAACCCTTTTTTCAATTCCCTTAAACTAGAAATGAAATTAAGTTTATATTAAAAATATAACTAAAAACGTAAATAAATTTGACAGAATATTGCTATAAGAGTAATATTGGTAAAGGAGTAAGTTAGTAAAAATGTTATGTAATAATCGTTTAGGAGATTCAATATTACTTTTTTGGGATATAGTCAGATTGGGTTATTTATGAAGTATTCTAAATGACAACAATTTTATTAAAATTAAATGCAACATAAAGGAATATCTGTAACGGAGTTTAGTTATAGAAAAATCACATTAAATATAAATGTCTTTAAATTTGACTAAAATTGTTAAGTTTTATTTTTCATATAATTAAAATTATTTACATTATTCTGTTATTTTTTTATTCTTAAAATAGTTTTTTTTCTTTTTGCTTTGAAAAATCAGAAAAATCTTTTTCAATTTTAAAGATATACAAAAATAACATTCAAAGATTGTTTCAAGCAAGATTTAAATTTTATCACTTATTTATGCCTCATTAATAAATAATATTCAGAAAAATGCTTATAGTTCATACACCGTTACTTTCAGAACATTCTTCATTTACTTTTCGAGATTATCAATCTACTTTTCAAAAACGGGCACATTTTATTTCAAAATTTTGGGACATCTTTAAATTCATTAATTTCGAATATTCCTCCAAACTCAGACGACCTGTAATTATCGTCATTAGTTTCGACTTTTCATTTCTTTGAATAATCTTGCCATATTTAATGAAAATTTATGAGGTCTTCGTCAAAACTTGACAAATGAAAATTGAAAAGCGCTTTAGAAAAGTAAGCGCATTCATAAGCATTCATCTTGATTCCAGAGTATACTTGAGGATTTTCTTTTCTCCCAGAAAATCATTTGCATATAATTCTATATCCTTCTCACAATTTTTACAAAAGATTGAAAACTTAAAGTTCGAATATAGATATAACTTTTGGTTCACTCAAAACTTAAAATGAATAATTTTTTGAGAGAGAGAAGAGGAAGAATTTTGGTTTCATATCTAAGAATTTGATATTTATTCGTTAATTTTATGTATAGGAGATAACATTTTTTGTGTTTTTATAAATTTGTCATTCTTTCATAAAACTAATTCTGAAATGATGTTACCTATTTTTTTAAATCTATATGTAGAAGTTTTCATGTTACTGGATAAAAATACGAAAATTAAATTATAAAAATTTTATTATATTTCAGTTTTATGTACTCAGAATTATAGAAATTATACTATTTCAATATTATTTCATTATTACTATTGTTTACTATTACTATTTCTAGTACGCAGTTATGCTTTTACTAGTGCTAATTGTACAGACTGATTTATTCTTTATTCAGTAAATAAAAACATAAGACATGTCTAGTTGTAGATTCCAGATTAAATGTACTGCTAACATTTTTTCTTTTAGTTGTAATCTATATTTAATAATTCATTGCTTACTTACTTTATTTTGCATTAGACGCGAGGCGTTTGTGATACTTTTGTCCTTACACCAATATATTTTGAATTATAATTTAAATAAAAAATATGTTAGTTATTTATATTTTTAAGAAATATGTTCTTTTGTAGGATTAAGCAGTGTAATCAGTTCTCGATAAATGAAAACACTTAATATTTCTACGTATGTAAAGTGCTATTTTTAAAGAATTATTTTACAATTCCGATCTTTTAAATCGATCTTTAAATAAACAGTTTTATCATGTGTAATCATGAAAATCAAATTATTTTCGAAATTTAATAGCTAAAAATTAAATAATTTGTTTGTGGTGGTATTTTTGTATAACAATTAACTAACTAAACACTAATACAAAACAGGACAATTTTAAGAAATACTTCAATACTTTTTTTATAAATAATTTCTTAAAATCTAAGCTTATTTTTCAAAATTTGCAATTTATAAAAATTAGATGATTAAATTGTGGATTTTTAAGCGCAATATTTTGTATAAGCAAATGAAAATATCTCCCTATAATCAAATTGTTTCTAAATTGCTAACTCATTACGATGAATTTTATTCTCATTTGACACATTTACTTATTTCTAAAATCTAAAACGTTTTCTATAGATTAAAGGATTTGCAAATGAATCAAATATTATATCTTCATTTATTAAAGAAACAATATTTCTGATTGATTCCTTCCTCTAAATTCTTATAAACAGCCAGTGAATATAATGGAAGATATCTACTGACTTATTTAAAATATTGCAACAGAAGATTAAATTAAGTAAACTTATTCACATGCCAGAATGCATCAAAGATATAAACATGCATAAAATATTTTGTTTTTAATCATCGGAAAATCAAAATTTTGAATATAAATCTAGTTTATCTGAGGTATATTGTTTGGATCATTATCATTTGCCTTTCTCGTATATGTTAAAGATTTTAGCTATTCAGTTCAACTTGATTTATTATTTAATTACGGTTAGCTTTTGCATACCAGGTCTAACTTGTCAGAGATTTACAATATAAAGTGGATTTTGAATTATTGCAACCATGAAAACTTGAAGTGAAAATTGAATTGTTAACAAGAATGCTTATTCCATTCATCTGCCGACAACAACGAATTAAAGTGAACTCAGTTTCGTTAAGCTCCCTTTTCATTTTTTTAATTCGGTGTTATTTTCATGTGAGTTTCAAAATTTTATTAATTATTAAAATATTTTGTGAGATTAATTTTTTCTTGTCATAACTTTTTTATGATTTAATTAACATTCTGTCTTTTTCTTTTTTTCATATTATAGAATAAAAATATATCTTAGCCATCTCAATTTTATATTAGCTTTTAAATAGTGAATTTATAAAATTTCAAGTGAAATATGAGGACGGAAAAGATTTACTTTTGAAATTGAACTTATTATCGAACAATGTTACTTCCTATTTCGAATTAAAGATTAAAGATCGTCAAAATACTATTTATCGGTATTTTTCAACTAAAAATTTGACTTTTAAGTTTTTAATTTTCTTATACCATCAGACAAGTTGCTTAAAAGTATTTTGGTTTTTTATTAATTTTGGAAATCAAGATTAACCTGAAATTTTAAAATTCATCAAAGTTAAAAATGTAATAGAAAATTTATCATAATAAAATAAAATTATTTATTTTATTTATAAAATTATTAATTATATATATTCTCAAAAATGTTATATATTAAGTATTTAAAAAATTTCAAAAATATAATAAGATAAATTTGAACACAAATTAGGTTCATGAATATTAAATTCATATATTATAACTTTAAACCGTAAGTCCCGGTCTAATTAGCCCTCGTGTGCAAAAAATGACCGTTGAGTGACAAACAAACCATATATTATACTATTTGTATTTCAATATCTTATAAGTACTTATATCTTAAATAAATGTTTTTATGCTATATTAGCGTTTCATATTTTTCATCAGAATGAAAGGTACGAATTATGAAATAATAATGTTAATTAGATTTAAAATTTCAGATTGAAAGTTACTAATTATGAAATAATAATGTTAACAAGATTTAAAATTATCTCAACATTTAAATATAATTCGGATGAAATTCAATAGAAAATGAAACTCCTACATGATGACATAAAAATGTAGTAAAAATTTTTATCACAAAATATAAAATATTCTAGTCAGAAGTGAAAATAATATGATATTCATTAAAAACACATACAAAGCAATTCTAGAATTGTATTATGCCATTTCTAATGCAAATGCAGAATGGAATATTTGTGTAATTTTAGCATCTAAGATCTATTAAAATCCTGAGGCATTTCGAATCCAAACGGAACAGCCTTAGTCAAATATGTACCTGATCTATTTATTCTATGACAGATTAGACACGGCTGTAAGATAAGAGAATGAGGTATTTTGAATGGTTGCACTTTTACACTGGATATTGTTTCTGTCAAGAATTGCGTATGAAACATTTTCTATGTGCTATTAGAATCTGTAATAAATGCCATTATTTTGATTAGAATGATAAATGAAATATATAAATTATTTTGTTCCAGCAATTTTTTTAAAGAAATAATAAATTTTATTACATAAAATTTCTATGAAATACAGTCACATAGGACTCAAGCAATTAACCTAAGCTATTTTTAATATAGATGGAATTGTATTAAATTTATTTATAAAAACTCCATGAGATTATGTATGTTTCATTACTAAAATTGCTGCTAGGCGTTGATGAATGAAAAGAAAATTTATCTACTATTATCATTAATGTGAATGAATAATCAAAATCAAGAAATTAAAAATAAATTTTTGTTAAAAGATATGTATAAATTAAATAGGGGATTTTGAATTTTGTTATGGTACTTTTTTATTTTATTTCTTACAAAAAATTGCATCCTGACATTTTACAACGCACTCACTAGATGCAATATGATCTAAAATGACACTATATAATAACGTCTGAAATCTTGGCGTATTTCTTGCCCTAAATGGTTCTCTATATCAATCAAGCATGAAGAACTTTTTATCTTTATACAAATAAATAAGAACAGCTACATCACGGTCACACTAACCACTGAAGACATTCTAACTATTTCAGAGATGTATTATACTTTTTGCTGAAGATATTTACATATTAATGAATACTTAAATGCTGATTTTTTGATGAGAGATTCAAGAGAAATCAGAGGCTATGCAAAAAGCTACAATATCTTCAGAATCTTTTGCTGATTTCCAATTTTTTTTCAAATGACTGGGAAAGTTTTTAAAAAGGAATTTTATCCCCAAAAGACAAGTCAATTAAATTCTTAAATTAATTTGATTTCTAGACATAGCTTTACATAAAAGATAAGATGGAATCACTGATCATGAGATTTCTTATATAAAAGAATGTCTCAGAATTAGTCAAGTCTTATACAGAAGTTAGATTTATCACCATAGAAAATTGTGTTTGATTGAACAGTTGTTCAATTTATGAAAATAGTCGTGTTTGAAAACTCTAGAATAAATGCTTCAACTTCTCTTTTGATGCCACTTCATACATTATTCCATCTGCTGTAGCATCGATGTAAAAATAAATTTGTTTGATTTTGAAATGAACTCGGAAGTGATGAAAGAGAAAATACTACTAAGTAACATAATGAACTTATCTTGTAACCATTATTTTTTCTGCAAATGAAGCTATTAACAATATCCAATTTCTACAACAAGACGAATATCATTAGAAAAACGAATGACTTTTACATAAATGTTGGAGACAAACTGATATTCTTTCATGAGCATTTAAAGAACCATCCTAGATATTGTTAAATATTTCCTAATAATAGACATTCACCCCACTAAGGATCAAAAATACTTAAAAATTTCTTGAAATATTAAATTCCATTATCATAACACGTATTAAAACTTCCATTAAATCACTTAGTTTCATATATATTAAGTCATATATCCTTTAATTATAAAATTTATTTCTGGATATTTAATAGTGATGAATGTAGTAAATATGTAAAAAGTAATATGAAAAAGTGAGTGTTATAAACATGAAGTACAATATTTTGTTTTCAAGGGAAAACAACTTGTATCTATCAATATAAGAGTAACATGAAAATAAATGTAAAAGATAGGAATCTGCTACATTTAAAAATTACAATTTTCATGAAATTAAACGAAACAGAAGAAAACGTTTCTCTTATTTATTATAACAATAAGAAAACTGTCTGGATTTCATTTTATTATAATATCTACTTTACAATGGTTTGCTATAAAAACTGCAGTTCTTATATATTTTATGGAAATGTATGTTTCTTACTCATAACCTTTATGTAAGTATTTTAAATGTATATTCTTTCCCCAATAGCCACAAGACACGAACATTATACGATTTCAGGTAATGGATGCTTTGAGTGCAGATGCTTTCGAAGCGATCGAAAACAGGAGGAGAAAACCAGAAAAAAGACATTAAAAAAACAAAGGCTTGTTTTTTTAATGGCCTCAATAAGTTTATCGGCTGCGCGCGCCATTTCGCGTATGATAAATACAAAACCTGGGAGGGGGAGGTCGTGGCAGAGATCGGAAAAAGAAGCACGGGACCTCCTCCTCTTTCGTTATTTTAACGAAACATTGGAGATGGAGGAACGATTTATTTGGACGATTATTCGAAGTTAGACAAAAACCGGATGCCCCCTTCGCCACCATAAATTATCCAAGCCCTCTCCCGAATACCGGATAGTAGTTTTCCGGATCCCGGGATATTTTTATTTTATTTTGAAAAGGGCAAAGTTTTAAAGTTCTTCGTGGAGTTGTTTTCGGATGCCGTGTTTCGAACAAAATGTTTGTTTACTCTCTCTTTCTCTCTCCCTCTCGATTACCCCCTCTCACTCCTCTCACTTTGGGATATTCCGACCGGATTTACGGGAGTTCTCCGGAAAATATTGTTTTTGATCTTGATTTCTTTCCTTTTTTTAAACTTTTACGGCCCCCTGGTCTCGGAGAGTTTTATGGAGCCTTTTTTTCTAAATCGTTAGAATTCAGTAGGGGAACTAAAGGAAGGAAGAGATGTCACGGTATCTCCCCAAAACAGGAAAGAAATTCTTTTCCTTGCTGTGAAGCAAGAGACTATGACTATCTCATAAGACATGTTCTTGCGTCACTCTAGACATGATATGACAGGTGTCGCTTTGTACCCAGCCATGTCTGAGTAATATAAAATTTCCTGTTTCCTTTATTGTAAACTGTTATTACTGATACTTAACATGCATTTTGTTATGTATTCTAAGAAACCACAAATGAGGCATAATAACATTACCTAAAATATGATTTCTGTTGTTTCTTCAATAGGATAACATTATCATCATACAATGTTATATATACATAACAATATGCGATACTTTTAACGAGAATATTTTTAAACTTCATAAATAAGTTTAATTGGCAACGTAAAAAATTGTTTTGAATGTATTGCTTGAAAAACTAAGATATTAAGATCATCATTGAATAATTAAAATATAGACACGATATTGAAATACAAAACTTATTAGTAAAACAACTTTCAACTTAGAAATATTAAAAAAATATAGTTTATATTAAAAATTTTTTTCTCAATTTTCGTTAGTAAGTCTACGATATTTTGTAATCTAGAATAGATTAAGGATCGGACATTACATTAATTCTTTGATATTTTTTATAAAATAAATTCACCAGTATCTTAAAACATAATTTCCACAATTTTCTTTTAACAGAATTTACATGGCCTGAATATATGTTCCAATATACATATTGATACATTTACATAGTTTTAACTTTGTTGACTTTAATGTATTTAAATAATATATTTATGCCACTTTTTAGCAAATGAATTTCTGTTTATTTCAATGTCATTGAAACTAATATTCCTACTATGGCTTTATGTTCATTAAAGTTTCAATTTAGTAAAAAAACAGTAAAGATACAAAAGAATTGCTCTGGGTGAAAATAAAGTTGATTTTAAATCTACTCTAATCTTATTTATAGATTTATAGTACTGAAAAAATAATATACAGCACAATATATTTTTTATAAATATTAATTTCAGAGCTCAACAAGGTGAAATCTGATATTTGGATCCTCAGTGATAGCCGAAGCTCCATACAACATCTGGCCCAGTGGTGGCGGCATGGTGACATAACAACAACTAAAATAGTAGAACTTGCTAATTTGAAAGCCAGTACCATAGTTATCCAGTAGGTACCATCTCATGTTAACGTGTATGGGAACGAAGTTGCGGATCAGTTAGCCAAGGATGGAAGCCTACAGAATATAATCAATGGAGACTGCTTGTCGTCCTCAAAGCTGACCTCTAAAGTTAAGATGGCTATCAATGCTACTTTTAGAGATACCATTCCTACCCACGAATGGTGCACATGCAAACTTCCTGGTGGGTAAACTGGTAACTTCCTAGTGGGTAAACACAAGAGATGCAGCCAAACGGCTTTGACAAGACTGCGAAGTGGCCGCCTGCTTGCTCAGAGACACGTCTCTGGCACCAAGGTCTACCCTCTCTGTCCCAAATGTCGAGTGGTTCAGGCCTCCTCACCTCATATTTTTCAGTGCATTGGGTGTGAGAGAGGGAACATGGATTTGAGACCGGAGACTGACTATTTTTGGATTCATGGGGCTGGTGTGATGGTACTGTCACGCCAGTCGGGGATAAGCAACAACAACACAAGGTGAAATAAAGACTATTCTCTTCTTAATGATAAACATGTGTATAAAACCAGTTACTATAAAACAACAGAAAAAAGATATATTTCATTTCTGATTTTTGCAGGCATATTTGTCAGTGTGATTGATTAAATGTCTTCTGAGTATCTTTACCTGCGACATATTAATACGGTTCCAAAATTCCTCACAGAAATCGATACGCCCAGGATGGTAGACATTTTACAACAACTTTAATCTGTTAGATTAACCATTATACGTCATCAAATATAAACTTAAGAAATCTTCTGTTAAGGATAGAATTACTTATTTCTGAATGGAAAGTACAAGGTTTAATTCTAGTCTCTGTTGTGCAAGAAAAGATGGCTGTTAAGGTTTTACTCTAAGCATGCATACCAGCCTTTACTTATGGAATGTTTGGTAATTTTTTGACTTGCAATTTGGAAATAGGATTCTCTTGCAAGGGGAAACATATTCCTGAAAAAATGCAGGGTCTAAAAGGCCTCAAAACAGATTACCGTTTAGGGTCAATGCAATATGGGATCTCAAATACACAATAATGCTTCGCAATGATTTAATTAAGAAAATTGCATATCATTGTTCTGTTAATCCTTCCTTTTTCTATTTGACAAACGATTTTTTTAAATTAATGATTTTTTTATCCATTTTTGACTCGAATATTTGGCAGAAGAATTTAACGTATCAACAATTATTTATCATGTGTGTTTGCGAATTATCAATTTGAAATTTAATCTTATTTTCACTGACCATCCTATAGTATTTTTGTTAAAAAAATTTAGTCATATTTTCGCAAGTTTCATGAAATATATTATTTATCTAATCTACTTATAAATATTTATAAAGTAAAGCAAGGAAAAACGTTTCAGTTTGAAAATTCTAAGCAATATAAATATATATATTTTTATTGCTTTACTATTTTAACTGTTAATTTTCTTACCAAAACTTTGCAATAATATTTTTATTAGTATAAAAGCAATTTGGTAATAGTAAAAAATAGTGAAAGTTTTATTGGGAAAACATGATTTTTCTTATTTTAATTTGATAAAAGTAATAGTGTCTAGAAATTTTATAATGTTATTCTAAATATTTTTAATCAAAATAATTATTCTTATTCTTTCTTTAAAATTATTATAATAAGAAAAATTAAGTTTATGAATATGTATATCTATCAATAGTCGATAAGTGGTATTTATAATATTCAGAAAGTTTCTAAGAATTATTAATTGCTGTAATATTTTTACCAATTTGATTCAGATTCATTTTTCATAATGTTTACAAAAACATAAACATAGTATCTGAAATATTTTAATGACATCATTTAAGAAAAATTGTTTCTTAAATTTGAAATTAATTAGGAATTATTAATAAATATTTGCTTAGAAATGTACAGAATTATTTTTTAAAAACACATGTGTTCTAAATTTATCAAAATTTTTAAATAGCCATACTCATAGTTTTAAAAATTTTTATCCCTGGATATTTCCAACATCTATTACATATAGTGTCATGGTTTTTGTTTTAAAAATATTGAATCGTCACGTTTGAAATTTCAATTGCTGGAAAGAATTAAATTTTTCCTTTCTTTAAATTTAGCTTAAAATGTTTAAACTTTAAATACATTGGCATTTATCTTATATTATTTGAAAGCTCTTTTTCGAAGTTGTGTTACTCCGATAAATATTTTGAGATTTTTTGTGATAAAAGTAACGCGAATTGTTTCAATTTTAATATATTACTAATTTTTTCTGAAATTCGCTTGATCGTTTCAATATTTATCATCTTTGGAATCATTCAAAAAACTAGTTTATTAAATGAATTTATTAAACTAGTTCACAATTCAACTGATTTATCTTTCTTGGATCTTTAGACTTGGGGTTTAGTTGTAACCTTTCTGTAAAAAAGAATTACTTATCCGTAAATTCTTGTGTGGTATTATAAATTAAGTATCAAGAAATTCTGTTGACTGCTTTTCTGGAATGATCTTAAAAGGAAACCTGTAAATCAGTGAGGTTAAAAATTTTTATTTTAAACAAAAACGTGATTAAACTGTTACTATAATGAGAAATACTTTTGTAAAAAATATTGTTAAATGAAATGTGTCATAATGATATTAAATTTGGACACCTTTAAGGATTTTTTAAAAATGTAACAAATTTTGATAAAGGTTTCGTCCACCATTTTTGGAATACAAGATAAATCATGTTTTTGAGATCACGATAGTGGCTTTTATAATATCATTAAAGATAATACACACACACACACACACACACATACATATATATATATATATATATATATATATATATATATATATATATATATATATATATATATATATATATATATTAATATATTTCATTGTTAATTCTTCTAAGTTTGTTATGATACTACTGTAAGAAATAGCTTTGTAATAACTATTAATTTTATCTTTACTTTGTATACATCTTTGTATTTATCTTTATTTCACAATATTGCTTTATAGCTGCATTCTCTTTTCACAGGGGAATTTAGAACTTTTTTGTCGAAAATTAATTTCGTGGATTTTTTTAAATATAATAGTAACCAGATGTTTCCTTTCATGATTATAAAATGAAACTTAAGCTGTAGGGATTCTGTGCATTTGAATATTTTTTCAATAAATACTTTATGAAGAAGAAAAAATAGTTATGAATTCATATAGTTTAGATAACGTATCACGTGAATATTGATTGACCAAACACCACATCTTGTAGTTTACAATTGTGCGAATTCAAATGAAGAATTTTGATTTTAATGATAAAAATATACTGTGTAAGCAAATAGAAGCAACAATATTTATCAGCGTGATTGCATAAAATTTCAATAAGTACTTTAGGATGCAATATATAGACTCATGAAGGAGAATTCGGGTTTGTTGTAGAATTGTGTATGTCTTGGTTTAGGAAAAAATTTGGCGATAAAATTTAATTAATCTTAGTTTAGCTTTTGCGTAGCGGCCATCTTGTTAGTCGTATCTTGGTATAAAAAATCGCCAGAAAAATCAAAGATACTTTTTCCCGAAGAACTATTACTGGTGAATTCTCTGCTTTAAATCCAAAGAAATACTTTATAATTTATTGATACGATTGCGAACATAGAAGGAAAATACCTTCTATGCTCGGTATTTTGTTGTCAACTCTTAATTCTGTATTAAGTTTGTAGGAATTTACATAAACATTTCCAACTGCACCTTGAATTCACGTTCATATTTTAAATGTTGGTATTGTGAAAGAACATTACAGATTTCACATTGATAGTTTAAATGTTGGTATTGTGAAAGACATTACGATTTCATGTTGATAGTTTAAATGTTGGTATTGTGAAAGAACATTACAGATTTCATGTTGATAGTTTAAATGTTGGTATTGTGAAAGAACATTACAGATTTCATGTTGATAGTTTAAATGTTGGTATTGTGAAAGAACATTACACATTTCATATTGATAGTTTAAATGTTGGTATTGTGAAAGAACATTACAGATTTCATGTTGATAGTTTAAAGGTTGGTATTGTGAAAGAACATTACATATTTCATGTTGATAGTTTGAATGTTGGTATTGTGAAAGAACATTACAGATTTCATATTGATAGTTTAAATGTTGGTATTGTGAAAGAACATTACAGATTTCATATTGATAGTTTAAATGTTGGTATTGTGAAAGAACATTACAGATTTCATGTTGACAGTTTAAATGTATTGTGTGCAAGCCGCGTTCGTGGAATATGGATATTTTACATTATTTTTGCATGGTATTTCGTAAGCGATAACATATTATCAAGTGATAAGAAATAAACTCTTTACATATTTTCAAGTGATAAAAAAGAAACAGACTTTAAAAAATTACTCGAATCATTCATTTTCGTATGAATCATTTATTAATAAGAGAAGAATCAATTATATAATAAACAGTGAAAAAATACATTCATTCAATTTTACACATGTTAATGAAAATATATTTGCTTGTTTATTGTTAAAATTTTACTTTATATCACTTCCATAGTCGTACTTCTTATATATTACATTAAATACACAAGATTTATTTCTATTAATTTATTCTTGATGACTATTTGGGGAGAATTTTATTTAACATTTGTGCTAGAATGACGTTCATTAAATCATTTTACCTTATGTTATAAGGTTTATAACACCGCTATCTCAGTAATATAACGAAAAACTCCTATAAACTTAAAATATAATTTGCAGAGTTAATTGTGCAGTTATTTTTAACAAGCACATTTTATATCCAATAACGTGCTTCTTAAAAAATAACTGTAAAATTAATAAAATAACTTAAAATTATATAAATTTTTATTATTTTTATATAATTTTAAGTTATTTTATTAATTTTACAGTTATTTTCTAAGAAGCACGTTATTGGATATAAGATATATTGAGCTGAGAGCACTGTTATGAAGTGTGCTGAAACTCCAGATCTGTGACTCATCTTTCGATTAAAGTATTTTGCAAAGACATAAATAATGTTCTCCTTCATGCTTAAGATGAACTGAAATATCGAGTGATGAATAACGATGTTATTATTGTTATGATCATGACTAATTCATGATAATCCTCTTGACAAATAGAGGCAATAGAAATATATATGATGATGTTGACATAAAGCTAGAGAAATGAAATCCTTGAAAAATTTATGACGCTTACAATGGCAGGAATTCAGTTTTATGATCTGTAATGGAATATACGATACAAAATAGTTTGCTGATGTAAAATTTAATGGACAGTAAAAGAATTAATGTATTCCACCATACTTTAAGGTATCCACATTTAGTATTATGAATTATGAAGAAGATATTATAAAGTGAGCCATAATTTCATATTAGTTTATTTTCAATACCTTTTTCAATTTAAAACGTTTAGTTTTATAGGTAACGAAAAGTTATACAACTTTGTTATATGGAAAACTTATACAACTTTGTTATGCAGCATTTTATGTGGAGTCGCTCTTTGATGATAGTTAAGTACATTTAACGTGCGAGAGATACTTGACCATTTAATATAATTACGTGTATTTTTTTCCGATATTTTTTCTAAATGATTAAAAGAATTCTTTCTTTCAATAGTATCATATGCATGATGGAGTTATAGCAAATGACAACATAAATTTAAAAATTTGATACACAAGTAATTAATAAACTTATCAGTTATTATGATTTAAGTGTTTATATCTAATTATACTCTTGGTCATTAAGGCTCTTAATAAAATACCTTCAACTTCTCAAGGAGCATCCTATCATGAATTTTATAAACCATATAAGGTAAAAATAAATTGAAAATGTCAAACTGAACCAATTTATCAAAACATATTTAATATAATAAGAGTAAATTCAGAGAATAGTTTTATTTTATTAGTGATTCACACACACACATTAATTGAATGAACTTGCTATTTTATATAAATTATTTAAAGGTATGGTCCAATAATTTATTATTACTAATATAAAGATAAAAAAGGTAAGATATATTAGAATTTTACAATTAAAATTAATATTATATAATTGTTTACACGCATAATTTAATTTTGTATAATTTTATTAGTATATATATATATATATAGATATATATATACATATATATATATATATATATATAATATATATATATATAATATATATATATATATATATATATATATATATATATATATATATATATATATATATATATATATATGTATATATATATATATACACATATGTATACATGTATATATATATGTATATATATATATATATATATATATATATGTATATATATATATATATATATATATTTATATATATATATGTATATATATATATATATAATATATATATATATATATATATATATATATATATATATATATATATATATATATATATATATATATATATATATATATATATATATATATATATATATATATATATATATATATATATATATATATATATATATATATATATATTATTATATATTTTAAGGTTCTATTTTATCGATAATTTTACAGCAGTTATTTATTTTCATATAGTTTCCTATTTTCAACTTAATCAAGTTGTTTAAAAATTTTTGTATATTTATCCGATGAATTGAATTTTAAAAAAATCTTAAATTTACAAATGATAAGTACTGTTTTAATTAAAATCAGGTAAATGTTTCAAAGTTTTTTACATAAAAAGTTTATTTTTAGTTTCCTTTTGTTTTATAAAAATTATGCTTAAGGAATTAAAATATCAATGTTAAGATATTTCATATTTAAAAATGCATTGAAGGATGTTTTCCCTCAAAATTAAAAAATTTAATATTCTAAATTAAATATTTTATCTCATTATCAAAAATATCTATTTAAATTTGATTTATCTTTGATAAAATTAAAGAAGCTTCTAGTTCTTGTGCTTGAGATACTTGCTATGTTGTCAAATAAGCTAAAAAATAAGCCTTTAATGGATGTAAGGAATTATCAAACATTAAGTTAAAAGATTGCAAGAAACATATAATGTAAATTAAAAATTTAAAAGAAACGTTGTTTAAATTTTGAGCGCTATATTTCAGTTACACTCAACGAAAGAAAAAAAAGAGTTACCTTGCCGTTGAAAAATGCTTTCTTTTAAGTCCCACCAAACTAATCAAGAAAAATGGTCTTTAATTGCGAACTTCCACAAAATCAAATAACAAAGCCGGATTTCTTAACATACAAATTGACTCCCGAGATTTTAAAGAAAATAAATCTGCATTTGCGAACGATTGCTAATTTTCTTCAAAATGAAGAAAAATTTTCATCCTCATCAAATATATGAAGGAAAGATGACGGAACTTGGAAAAAAAGTTTTTTTTCTTTTTGGAAACCATGATTCAGTAATTAGCCATATGCCTCTAGTCTTACTAATTTTTTAAAACGCATAACGAGATTAAATTATGAATTTTTCATGAAATGGTTTCTTAAATTCTGCTATTTTTTATCCAGTGTTTGGCGATATTCTTAATGAATAAAAGAGCACTGTTTTATCTTTAAGGCGAAAATTAAAATTGAAAAAAAAGTATCTGGTTTGTTTACGAACATAAACTTAGAAATTTTTTTTACAGTTAACCGTTTTTACTTGCCGTTAAAAAAACTATAATTTAATCAGTCTAGTGAAGCTTACATGCGAGCATCCTGTATATTTTTACGTCAATTTTTTTCTTTTTTTATCTTTAAACTCTGTGAATATATTTAAAATAGTTAACAAGGATTATTAATGCCTTGATTCGTCTTTTTCTTGTGCATTTTTTTAATGAAGAAATATCGTTTGAAATTTATAATTTAGAAACTTTTATATTTTTGTAGTTATGTGGCAACACAGCTTGTAGAAACTCGAAAAATTTAAATTATTAAAGATGAGTTATGTGTTTTCTTAGTAAATTGTGATATTGTTAAAATAGGTTGAGCAATTATTGATTTAAAGAATTTGATTTTTAATAATTTATCAACATTAATATTTGTCTTAATGTGTATAAATGCCATTGACAATAACTAGATATTTAGTTCTTAGTATATATCCTTAGGTAAGAATTATCTTCATTATCAAATTGTTTACCAATCATTAGCTCCATATTACTTAGTCCCCACAATTTTTATCAATATAATATTAGATTATATATATATATTATGAAGATTGATACCAGTATCTTATAATGGTGACTTATTAGATTTAAAATTGTCTCAGACAAATTTTATAAATACTTGACGATTATTATAATTTATTAGTATTAAAACCCATTAAATTTCATTTAAAAAGTATTAGATTTATGCTTTATTTCTGAAATTAATTTCACTGAATGAGGTGTTGTATTATATTTTATTTGAAGAAATTGTTAATATTTTTGCTTCGTAGTTGGTATTTTTGTGCAAAGGTTCTTTATTTCTAGTAGATAACTTCGAATTATTTAAAGCTGATTGATATAAATTTTTAACTCAAAGATTGATAATATTATACATAATGAATCACAATATTTATAATTTTTCTTAGAAACATAAAAATTCTAATAATGAATGCCAGTTCTTAAAATAAGAAGAAAACATAAAATGTTGATAAGAAGTATTTTAACAAAACCTTTAAGAGATTAAAAAATGCTCAATATAAAACAAATTATTTAAAATGCAATATATACTCATAAACTAATTATAATTTAGAAGCATATGGATATCGTATTCTAAAATAAGACATCCATCTGAATTATCATCAAATATATTTTCCAGAATAACATACTTGTATTATAAGTTACAGGAAGCTTCCAAATAGGGTTGTGACATTATATTGTAATAATGAAAGAGTGTGAGATATATAAAAATGATGTCAGAAAAGCAGTGTAGTTTCAAAGATTCTAAGTCACACTGTGCCATAGCGGAGTGATCTATACTTTAGGATGACCCTCAAATTTTCGCCAATTTGGCGCCCTACTGTTAGCGATGTTGGTTTATTTCTGGTTGGTCAATCGTGTTTTTAACGCCATCTTATTTCTTCAAACATGTACAAAAACAACCTTGGGAAAAAATCCCCAATTTTCTCGAAGAGTCACTCTAAAGTATATTTTCCCCGTCTTAACGAAGTAACTATGATATTCAAGACATATATGCAATTTTTTACAAGACAGAAATATAGGGCACTTGGAATATAGACGTATTATGGTGGCAGCCTTCAGAGAACTCAGTTTTAAGTCGAATATCATTTTTATACTTTAACAAAGCAAGGATGGAAATAGTAATAAATGTTACTTACTATGGGCCATCACCAAATTACAGAAATAATAGGTAAACGGTATTTGTACAATAACTGAGAGAAGAAACTGACGCATATATACGTGCTCGTTAAATCTGTGGAATCGAAAGTCCTGTGGTCGGTCATTGAGCAGTTACGATGGGTGCAATGGTCTGGAGAAAATCTCCTCCCCCTTCAAATCAAAATTGAGGGAGTGGACCCTCTGGTGGTGCCATCTATTGGAGGACTTTAAAGAGCAAAGTCGTACTTTTACCTTTGTGGTGCTCTGATTAAATAAAGGCGCTCCCTGCTGACTTAAATTCGCATAGCCAAGGCATAGCGAACTTGGCTTGTCGAAGTGTCTTAAGTAACAACAACAACAGAATCGACGCAGAATCGGATCAGGTCTGCTTTCTCAGCTATTTTTCCATCATGAGTAGTAGTAGACGATGCATAGTTTGATGAAGACTGTGGCACCATCACAATGGTATGTGTGATATTTTACAATGAGTACAAAATTAGAATGCAATCTAGGACTAGGTAGAGTTTCATAAGAAGAATATCAGAGTCTTATTAGCACCAAATTGACATAATTTGAAAACATCGTTGTTACAGTAATGCAGGATTGTTCATTTAGGGTGAAATGTTTCTAGATTCCGAATCAGGACTTATGTTTAGTTTCAAACCAGGAACCAGCCTCTTACAGCTAAGCGAATATTCAAATTTGCTTTCTAAATTACGCAAGGTTTATTGAGGTACCTCAAAAACTTATTACTTTACATAGATAGATGTTTTACAGTCTGTGTTGCAATATATGGAAATCATATACATTTATTAGTCATGAAAAACCTTACATACTGCTTTATCAAAAACCTTATATATTGAATACAATACATGCTTTTTTAATCTTATAAATGGTTTTATGTGTAACTCACCTTCGTTTTGCTACTAAATCTTTATTTCAGCTAATAGGCATTATCCTTAATTTATGGGCACGAGTATATTTAGTCAATTGAAATATCTTAGTATATAAAATAAAATTAATAATTATTTTTAAGAAAATAGAAAAAGTCTCAAACCTCTATTTTAATAAAGTTTTGGGCGCTTTTGACAAGGATTCAAACAAAGATGCCAAAATTACTTTTTACTGTCATAAATTTTATGCTCATTCAAAGATTATTTAAGATGAAAAATTGGATGCATTTCATTTCTAATATCTTTCAGTACTCAAGATCATTATAAGAGCTTTTAATTTACCTGAACTTTCAATAACAAACGTTAATTTTCTAGAAACTTCGTGGCTTGAAATGAGCAAAATAATGATTTGTGCCATAAAGACTCAGTTGAGTGAAACATTATTTACTTCATTTAGAAGTCGAGTTTATAGTTAAGCAAATAACACTTATATTTAATAAGTTATGAGTTAAATTCCTACTTCTGGCATGAATAACTGCAATGGTTTGTAAACTATTAGCTCCAATGTATTCAAAACTTAAGTGCAAAAAGAGGCATAAGTGGTACAAGCATGAAATGATTTCCTTGAAAACTATAGAGTCAATCAAATACAGTTATTTTAACAGGTTCTGTGCAAATTAAAGCTTAAAACTTTCCTTACTTAATGGAGTGTTTAAATGTCGAGAAAGAAATCAGATGTGGACTTTATTACTTTACTATACTAGAAAAATTATGATCAATTTGAATGAGTTATAGAACGTCAAGTTTAAAAATAAACAGTCGAAAATGTGGTTGAAACGTGTCAATCAGCTTTATACCAGAAATTATACAAGCAAAAATATTTAGATAATGAATAATTGATGGACCCACTGACATAATCAAATGACGTTCAAATCTACTAAGCTTTAGCTATTTTCGAAGTAAGAAACTAAATTTGGGATTATTAAGTAAAACTGGATAAAATTTTCGAAAACTTTATTTTCCCATAATTAAAGTTAATTATATCTACCTTAATATTTAAAATAGATGATTCTATAAGAAGTATAATATGCTATGTTGTAATTACATATTTTAAAATTGAAAATTTCATAAAACACACCAAAATTCAGATTATGAAAAGATTAAGTTATGAAAAGTTAGATTTGATAAATTTATCAAGTGGCAAAAGTCACATACACTTAGGCTAACTTATCCCTTGTAAACCTCGAATAGTTTCAAAAATCAGCCTGTAGGATACCAAATAATCTAGAAGATTTGAAAAATACAAACAATATAATAACGAAACATTGCAAAAATTATGACATTTGAAGCTTATAACTCGACACGTCCGGACTCATACATTTATGAAATTACGAGTTTTGTCAAAAATGTGCTCAACTGTTTCATTTAAGAACCCACAGTCCCTACATGACTATCCTGAACAGCTCAACGGAGTGTCTGCGGAGATATCTGTATCCAAGACTTGTCTAATGTAGTCTGTATTATTCTACAAAACTTCTCATTAAGTCCCAGAATAAACCTCTTCATTTTTTAGAAATTACAAGTAAGAAATGTTTTAATTAACTCATTCTTTTTTTTGCCTCATGTATTTTTTATACTTAGGGGTTCTGCATACCGCTCCCAAGGCACAAATCCGAGATTCGATCCTTGGGTTGGGCAAGGTGGATTCAACTTTTCGTCTCTTCAGCGGGTTGATACATTGAGTACCAAGCATGCTTGGAAACTAAACATTGAGGTTTTCGCATTAGGATGAACACCTAATCGGGACATATGCTTTGCACTTCAGGGCTTCTTGGTCAGAAAAAATGGGCACTGTAAGCCTTTGCTCACATGGGCTGTCGTGCCACAGAGTTTAGTTTAGTTAGATTTTGTATACAGAAATTGTTTGCTAAGAACATATGGTACTACATACATTTGACTTCATTTTATTCTGTTTAGTTCAATGTTGATAAATCTGAGAATGAGACAAAGAGCCTATTAACCAGAAGCTTCGTTTTTGAGGTTGAGTAATACCTGGTTCTAAATTAAAGACCGTCCCGCTGAGAAAAGTTTTGGCTCGTTAAATGCTTCCTATAATCTGATGTTAGTATGCTTATGTAGAATGCCCTGAAGAAAAGGGTGAAATATTTGTTTGACTGTAGTTCCAAAATAGAATGCTTTTGACTTTGTTAAAAATTATAAATGGACAGAAATAGATAGCCAAAATATTGCAACAAACTAACTAAATTAAATATGTAATTCTTTGGCATAATTATCAACCAATATTTTAATATATGTTAAGAAAAGCAAACATCCCTAATCTAAATATTAAGTAAATATATTTAAATAATTATATTAATCCCAATTAGAAGATACAATGATTTGTCATCGTATTTTCCACATAGGGGGAAACTATTCGTGATGCTCAGATATTTCGTGACTTGTTTCTTCGAACCCCCCTTTCCAGAGTTCAGGCCGAGAGGAAACAGTTAACTCGAATAAATCATGAGTTTGTATGTATGTATTGTTCTCTGCGTGATTAATGCTTTAAATTGAGCAACGATATTTGTCGAAAGGTAGAATAATAAGCTACTTTTCCAAGCGATTTAGAGAATCATCAAATTCCGATTCCGTCCGCATTCAAATATTAAATTTTATCACACCGTGGTTTCACCAGCGAAAATGGCTAACGGTCTTCTGAAGCTTCATCCATTATTTATATTAATGGTTATTTCATCTTTCCCTTATATCTCATACAACTACTTTCAGGCTTTATTTGTATCAATTTATTTCCATAAGCCGATTTTCACTAAGAAATAAAAAGGTGTTGAAAACGGAGGAAAAGGAAATCTGAAATAACGCCGGCTTAAATGAATTCTTAAAAAGTATACTTTCGATGCTAGAAGCTAGGTCAATTTTTGTTTGTATATATATATATATATATATATATATATATATATATATATATATATATATATATATATATATATATATATATATATATATATATATATATATATATATATATATATATATATATATATATATATATATATATATATATATATATATATATATATATATATATATATATATATATATATATATATATATATATATATATATATATATATATGTATGTATACATTTATATAGTGTATATCTAGTGTATTGTGTATTCAAATATGGTAGTAAATGCTGCATTTGTTAATCACATAAGCAAGACATTCTTTTCTAGCCTTTACAATTAATCAATATGATAGCTTTGATATATGGATAAACTAAAACTGAAAAATTCATTTGAAAAATATTTTTCTCGCGAGAATTTTGAAGTTCCTTATTTTTTTAAGTGATTGAAAGCATACATTTATTGATGATTTCGTTATTGTCGTTCATAACTAGTATATATCATATTTTGCAATGTCTTTCACATAAATATATTAAACTTTTACACTTAAAATGATTTTTATACATTTTGAACTACATTCTAGAATCTGCACTTTTTTGTAAGCAACACGTAGCTCGTTGTTAAATTTTTCGTAAGTTTCTTAATATTTTTCATATATTGATATAAATAAATTTATAGTAATTATTACATGTGTGAACATTAAATATACATAAATTTTACTATTATATAAAGCACATTTTCATTCTTGCATTACTTCTGCAGACTTTTTCTATAATATTTCTTTTCAATATAAGCAAATATTTAGAGATAATTCATCTTAATTTATTTCCTATTCTTCAAACAAATTTACTGACATTGCTAGATAAAATATTAACTTCCAAGTTCCTAAAATATTAGTTTCAAGGGAAAAATCTATTGAATTTTCTACATTTCCATAAAAATTTCTATTTAACTCCACTAACTATAGGTTTTCGTTTATTTTAGCATTGAATTATCTGAAATCCTTTCTAATTCTACGGAACTGAGAGAATAACACCAATGCTTCTTGTACTAACTGAATTATTTAAGATGCTACCAATTTAAATTAGTAACTTAAAATCAAATTTAAAAGAAAATGTATTTTTAATATTTTTATTCAGTAAAGATTTAATATATACTGGAAATATATTTTGCAAATGAAGTCAGTATATAAACGTTGCTCAATAAATTAAATATTTATTTTTAAAATTTTTTTACCCATTAATATTTAGTAATTTTATTATTATTTTTTTTATAATATTAGCTTTAGAAAGTCTAAAAATCTGTCATACTATTGATTTAAAATAATCGCTCTTAACGGAAATAAATGAATTAATATCCAGTTTGAGAAACCAAATTTGTTTTTGTAAAAACAACAGTTTATTAGATATAAAGGCATAGACAGCATGAAATAAAGAGCATCACGTTTCCTTTTATACACCTCCTAATTACATTTTGAAAAGTGCAGCAGTTTTGTTTATATAGCATACTTAAATCAACACTGACAAAAAACTTTTTTAAAATAAGCATGAACAGGTAGAATAGATATTAATTATAGAAGTAATGTTTCTATTAAAATTAATTCTTGATATTAATTGCAGAAGAAGCACTTTTTACTTTTAAAATCTAAACTTCAATCCTGTTATTGGATTTAAATCTCTGGCCTGAAATATTGATGTTTATAGAATTTTAGATTTCCTTAGAGCTTTATCGCCTAGTCAAATTATTTTCTAAATGAATCAATTTCATTTAAATTAATACTTGAATCGATTGAATTTGGCATCAACTGATTGAGATCTTATACAATTTTATTGTAAAAAGATTGAATTTCAAACATGGAAAATGGTAGTTAAATATGATTCACTCAAGCGATAAATTTTAATATAAAAAGATATATGATGTTTTGTTGCCTTTATCATAATTTAGATGATTATCTTTATTTTATTTATTTATTTACTCATGCATTTATTTATTTTTTAAAGCATTCGATGCAAAGTTGAATGACAGATAAATTCATCAAATTCATAAATTTTAAATTTCTTATCAAAATTGAAAATGATGAATTTGGTAGCTAAAATGATTTTTTCCCTAAATATTGTAAATATTTGCTTTATAAAAAATCAAATTTAAATGGGAAAATCTGTCAACCCTTAACTAAGCCTAAGTTAAGACGTTCAAGTAAGATTTAGATTGATAACATTTTCTATAAAATAAACATGTTCAAATTATATAATTATTTAGTCTTAAATTGCTGATTTTAATCTTTAGAGCAAAAAAATAGCAGTATTTATTGTTTTATCTACATAATATCCTAAAATATTACAAATAAAATAAAATGAAAATACTATTTCAAAATTAACTGCCAGAATACAATATTAGAGTATTTAAGTACTTTTGGCTGTATCTTTACATAAATCTGTATTCATTATACAGCTCGAAGCACCAGAAAAGAGAAATGACTTAAATTACAAAGCAATTTAGGAATACTGTATCCTAAGTGTTGGCAGTCAATTTATTTGAGCCAAAAACAAAACAGCTTCAATGACAAACCAAAAATAGAAGGACTTTATCATAATCAAGCTATTTATATGCTGCGAACTCGATTCCTTAATTTTTCCTGAGACCCATTATGGCTATGATGAATATTAATTAGTTCATATTCAACATAATTTTGTCATAAAATGTCCCTTGTCATTAGAGACGTAGGGAAGATGTTTCAGGGACAAAATAAGGACATACATTGAGAAGCTAGTTTTATAAATGAAATCGTTTAATTAAACAAACTTTTAAACACATGAATTTCTGTCTACAAACTGAATTTTATTACATAGTATCTTATTTACCATATGTAAGTTAAGTCATTATGAAAAATTTGGTAATATTACCTTAATTTTAGACACTTAATTCGAGTGGTTTTATTATAAATGTATAATATGAAATTTGTTTAGGTATACTTGATTATAGGTAACATATTAAATTCAACACTGATTCCTCATAACATTTGCTATGGTTATAAATTATAAAATAAAATTCATAAAAAGATACTCAAAAATAAGAGGAAAATTATTCAAATAATGATAAAGACGAAATCAATTTTATGCAGCGAAATTACTAATTGTGGATAGTAAATATATTTAGACTTACTTTTATAGTGATGGATAATATAGTTACTGTATTTCTCTGCAATAACTGCTTCATCATAAATATTATGAATGTGAACATCGTTATATATGATAACAATACTACGTGATACATTAAAATAGTCATTTTTCATTTTATTATCACGTACTATCTCTGAGTACATTAATAGAATGTTTCAGATAATGAAACATTCATTATTCATTTCATTTATATATATTTTTGTGTAAATCTTTTGGGCGAAATATCATTTTATAGATAAAGTTATGGAGAAATAAAATCCCATTCAATATAATAGTAAAATTTATTCAAATAATTATTAAATTTTGTTTTTGGTGATTAGAACAAGTAACAAGAAACAGCTTAAAAAATTATTTTCTCTGTAAATAATCTTAATCATTTCAGAAGAATAAAATTTTAAAAATATTTTTGCCAAAGCTTTAAAAATAATAATAAGCTGTCCAAATAGTTTTTTGAGCAATTTTTCTCCTTACATTCAAGTTTCCCTAACGAATTTTAAAATTGCGAAAATAAATTTTCTGAAACGTTGATGAATGGAATCAACAATATTTTTCAGTAAAACTTTAAAAAGTATTTTGTATAGAAATAGAAAGCCATTTGCAAATGTTGTAGACAATTTGAACTGCACATAAAGATCATAATATATAGGAGCTTTATAAAAAGTTCTATAAATTAATATTAAGAATTTAATTTGAGTTAATTTTATCTCGAGTGTCATATATATTATGCGTTAAATTGCACCTTTTTTATCAGCTTTATAAGGAATGGAAGTGTGACCAATGGCACTTTTAAGTAACAATACACAAATTGGGCTTTCGGTATATTTTTAAGTTTTCATGTAGCAGTTTTTTTCAAATTTGAAATAATTTTTATTTACGTCCAATTTATTGGTATTATATGTAAAATTTAACGATTTAAATTCCTCAATTTATTTCTCAAATGACAAAAAATTTAAGTGAAATTCATTTCTTGTGTAAATAGTTCTAGAAACAAACTAAAGACTAGAAATTAAAAGAACTATTAAAAATTACACCAAATGAATAAAATACAGTTACTTTCAAAATTTAAATGCTCTCAAATATGTGTAATTTAAAATTTTGGGTACTTAGTCTACAGATCGAAATTTGGGAGGATGCAATTATTTGCGAACTAGATGAAAGTAAGCAAAAAATATAACGCAATGGGTTATAAAAGTTCTGCGACAAAAATATGCAAATAAGATATCATATAAGTAACTATTATTGTTCAGGTTTACAAGAGTTGCATGTATAAATGTCAACAAATAATGTTAAGAATGTAGGTACAATTTGTTTTCATTAAAAAAATATATTTATGTTTTTCAAAAGACAACTAGAATATTTAAAGCGATATGGTACTGTTAAACATATTAAACTAGGACATTAGTGAGATATTTCTCGATTCTGAGACGAAAAAACATTATGATTAGGACAAGAACGTCCTTAGGATATCTTCCTGACTAGAAAATCTACAGACGACGCTAGGAAGAATATCTATGAGCCATTATTGAATTTCTTCCTGACCTCATACAATTATAACATCTAAATCTACAGCATTTGGTCTTTCCAAATTATTCATACGGGCTATTTTTGATGGGTAATAAATAAGTTAATACTTATGAAACGGTTACTTATATTTTGTGAGGAAATTCGATAACAGAATTGTCTCGGAATTCCTTCGATTCCTTCGAAAATATGTGGGTTGTCTTCGACATAACTATGTGTATTCTTTTATTGTTCCAATCCCTTCAAAGAGATTTAAAAGATGTTTTGTTTGAAGAATGATGATAAAGAAACTTTGAAGTGACTTTTCATCTCATAGAGGTATTCCAAACAGTTGAATTTTTGTATACATAGGAAGGCTGTTGATATATTTAAATAATATTATTTTTGTTATTTATTTCGATTTTAAATGCCTATTTGTTAGTGACTCAAATAGGACAGTGTCTTACAACATTTCAATATCAACTTTTTCGAAATACATTTATTTTTAATGTTTCATAAATAAAAAATATATACTTGTTTTCCTAAATTCCATGTGTATTAAATCAGTGTAAACTTTTGGCTTTTTTAATAGTTATTTGAAATTTGGAAGTGCCCTTAAGTCCCTGGGGTATTTATAAAAGATTCACTTTTTTAGGGAATGTTAAAGTACCCAATAAAGATATCATATTTCTGTGTGTGTTTGGCACTTACCATAGGGAATCGCAAAAATATTTAAATACATTTTCCTCTTACTTTTTATTAATGATATTTAGTTTCTAAATTTGTTGATTTTGGCTCGCATATTCTACATTAAGATTTCATTCCATAATTTTTAATAGCTATTTTACAATCAAAGAGCCGATCAACTTGTCTAGTGGTCAGCGTGCCTGACTGCGGATAAGGAAGTCCTGGGTTCGAATCCCGGTTCGGGCACGGACGTACTTTTTTTCTCTCTCTATCTATCCTGTCTTTGTCCTTTCCTTGTATGAATGTGGTGAGAATGGTTGCCTATCACTATAAACGGTTACCTAGGGCATGTGTGTAGAGCAAAGTCAGTCATACTTTCACCTTCATGGTGCTCTGATCAAAACGAAAGACGCTCCCAATTGACTTAAATTCGCATAGCCAACGCATAGCGAGCTTGGCTTGTCCAAGTGTCATTAGTAACAACAACAACACAATCAAAGAAAATAAATTATATTTCCACTATTTTAATTTCATACTTTAGCATAAAATTAATTGAATAAAGATGCAATATCCGGTAAACTAAAAAACTATTTCCAGCTTAAAAAATATAAATATTCATATACCACATATGTATAAAAATATGTTCAATAAATCATGATAATAATAAAGTAAATAAATCCTTTCTTGTGTTATATTAATTCCTACAATGTGCCTTTCCTGCTTGAACATTTTCTCAACAAACAAACCGAAAATATATTCGTTTACTTTGCTAAAACATCAATCCTTTATTGATGAAATAATTTCACAATTTAGGCACAGTATATTGATTTAGAAGAATGTCTGGAATTGATGTTGACCACAATTTATCATTTTTCTCTGTTATAAAGTGCTTTAACATAAAAAAAAACTTTCTTTTCAAAGAAAGCAAAATAATCACTATCATGACAAGAAAATATGATGTTAGTTCTTTCCTTCAGCTTTTTTGAAGTAGAAAATAAAAAATTTATTTTTGTTTACTTTTAGAATTCTACATAAAATATAACTTTCCTCGAAACTGCGCACTGAAAATAATGATACTCTTTTATTGTATGTGTAATATAAGCCTTGCAATGAAAATATTTATCTGTTTCTGTCTTTATATATATATATACTATATATATATATATATATATATATATATATATATATATATATATATATATATATATATATATATATATATATATATATATATATATATATATATATATATATATATATATATATATATATATATATATATATACATATATATATATATATATATATATATATAATATGTAAATTCTACTTATTCATATATTAATGTGAATAATATGAACCATAATATTTTTGAAAAAATTTAAAAACTATTCAACCAATATAAAAGTACTGTACTCAATATCCTTATTACATCTCTCTCAAAAAGGATATTAGCTGCAGTTTTTCTTATTTTTCTACATTTTTGTAATTTAAAAATAAATGCTTAGAATTTATTAGACTTCTTCAAGAAATTTATCTAATTATAATTCCCTCTTAGAGTCTCTGTTGTGTTTATTTTTTGAAAAGAAAGAAAAAATATTCTTTCGCAGATATTGTATTCAATATTTAATGCTATATTATATTTTTGTTTTTACAAAAAAATTAAATAGTTCCAACGTGCACATATCAAAAAGTAAATGAATCTTAGTTTTTTAAAATTTATAAAACACATGTGAAATATACAATTCACCATTAGGAAATTTCTAAATTAATTTGAAATACCAAAATAAATATATTTAAAAACTAATGCAACCAGTTTCTAAAATATTAAGTTGAAAGAAAGTATTTATTAATTGAAAAATAATATCAGATTACCCAAATATTTTTAATTAAATACTTATTTAAATGCAAAATGATGAGCTCCTAGAAATGTAAATGAAGTTTCCCAACTATGCTAAGTTTAGCTGAAATTAAGTATCTACAGAGAGTTCATTGAATAGCTAAACTTAAGAATGGATGTTAGTGGAAATTATCGATTATTGTTATGAACGAATTTATAATTAATCTAAGATTGATTATCGAGAAAAGAGAGCTTTGTACTTTAAAACTCGAAATGAAACGCTGCAGAAAATCTAGGGGCTATGAGAATACAGCAGGAGGTTACCATTATTATAGATTTATACGCAATTTGGATAACAAGTGTAACCTGCTTCTAGTCAGATTTAGTAATTGTGCTTATAACTTGAAGCCAATGGAACTATAGATCTTACAGCACAGATGAAAGGACAGAAGATATAAATGGTGCCCTCGAAACCGAAGCGGTCCAATGAATCTTTGTTTGCTCGATTTTGCATAAACAGGAGAGTCGATATTCTAGTAATTTGAACTCACATTCATTTCATTGTTGTGCACGCTGGGCATTAGGAGGAGCTGAATGTCAATTTTGAAGTAGTGTCAAACACGCCGTTTCATTGGAATGCATACATATATATACATAATGATTACGTCCTCATTTCGCATTTTGCCTGCATTATTGATGGGCACAAAGTAAAGATAGCTATAATTCTAGAAAACCATTGGTGCACAAGCCAATTTTGCTCTCTCTCTCTATATATATATATATATATATATATATATATATATATATATATATATATATATATATATATATATATATATATATATATATATATATATATATATATATATATATATATATATACAGAGAGAAAGAGAGCCTTATTAGAAATATTATAAGCATCATTTGAAATAAATGCAAGAATAAATACAAAAAGTTATACGTTTAGCAATACATTCTGTACCAAAGCACCTTAAATAAAATTACTAAAATATAAGCAATCGGAAGTTTTTCTTAAAAAAAATTGAACAAATGTTAAAAGATGGAAATTTTAAAATTAAAAAAAAAATATACAGGATAAAAAGGAAAATGGAAAAATACGATAAATGAAATGAAATGAAGTACAAACATAGCCAGGTTGTTCAAGGGGTGTTGACGGTATCTGGCACAAAGTATGACTTTTCTGCAGTGGCTCCAGACTAAAGTCTTAATGAAGCCACAACATCTCGAAGCCACACTAAAATTTCTTTTGAAGTTGAGGATGAGAGAATAAATATAACGAATGAATTCATAATTGTCAAGTTAAAATATCAAGTTTATAGTTGCCAAAATAAAATACTAAATAAATATATATTAATTTAATATTTGAAATGCCAAAATAAAGCATAAAATATTCATAGTATCTAAAATCGAACTTTGAAACTCGCACAAATTGCAAATAAATACACATATAGTAAACGAAATATATAACAGTAACACTATTGGTACTATTAAACACTATAAACACTGATTATGTAAACACTATTGACATTTCAAGTTTCTTATAAGACCGACCTTCAAAACTTGGGTGACCTTTCTGTAACTGCGCCTTACTTCACTCTTTATAAGCTATGCTCTACTTTCCAGTGTTTAATAAAATTAATTGGAATATTATTATTAAATAAAATGCCTTTTGATCTTTTTATTTGCTTATTGATATTATTAAAATTATTAAATATGCTATAAATTTTGTTTATTTGATTGAGAATAGCATTTTTATATATTTTAATTGAAATATTGGAATTCCAAAATATCAGTTTAGTTACTTTATAATTACAATCATTGATTTCATCATAAATGTCAGTGTATGTATAATTTTCTCTTAGTGTAATCAAAATATCTAAAAAATCAGTTTTTAAATTATCTTTATTTGTTTTAATTAATTTTAATTCTTCAGGATATATGTTTTTGCAAATCTTAAAAACTATGAAGTCATCAATATATCTACAGACAAAAGACATCTGAATAACAAAAGATTTTCTGTAATAAAGTAAAAGTAAATTTGCTAGAAGACTTGAGAATTTTGAACCTTGAGGAATATCAGTAAATTTTAAATAAAGTTTTTCCCTGTAAAATATTTAATTATTGTATATGTAAAACATACAGAGATCTTTCCAAAAAAATACGGAAATTTCTGAAAATGTATTATTAGATTTATAAGAATTGTTTGCATATTTTTATTAACTATTTAATTTTCAGCGTTATAAATTTCAAACAATTTGCTTTTTTTCATTAACAAAACTCATTTCATTTCAACCTATTATTTTTAGTTCTCTTCATTTTCTTAAGTTTTAATTTAATTTGTTCAATTAATAATAACTTAAAATTTTAATTTGCTGAAATTAAACTCAATCAGCTTTAAAATTTATTTTTAATTAGTGGGAATATCGTTGTTTTTGATTTTATTTCTCTTTTGGTAATTTCTTTTATTTATGATGTACCTTTTTCAATATATATGTAAAATTTTGTAGTTTTTGAAATAAATTTGAACATCACTCTCATGTTGCAACTAAGAAACCATACTTTGAGACTCACTTGTTTTCTTAGTACTTAAAATACTTGTTTATTTATATTCTAATTGTGACTGATTTTTTAAAAAATAAAAAATGTATCAAAATTGACCTTCTCAAGGTTTTCTTTATTGAATGTGTTTCATGTTGTAAGTCACAAAATAAGCAGTGAAAGTTCTGAAGGCTATAAGAGGACAATTATTTACATCAAACTTATTACTTAGTATATTTTACGTATTATTAAGGATATCCATATTGACTCATGATTCCTTTTTTAAATCGTTGTTTTTACACTTGTTGTGATGCCTCATAACAAGTGTAAAAACAACGATTTATACATACAACAAAATGATAAAAATGCTAGTTGTGTGAACTGCTGTGTGTGTGAGAAAGACAGCATCAGTTTATTTCCTGTTTTTAACCCTATTTGGGCTATACCAATTAGATAGAAGTCACCAGGTCATTCGTCATTTAAAAACAGAGACCAAGCAGAAGACCCTCATACTTGACCTGCCAGCCCCAAAGTTATTATTTCATTTGGAGGCTATTGCGACCACGATCCACACACACATTTAACATGTCTCATCTGCTTTCATTCTCCCAGATTGAACATGACAGATCTTTAATTAAGTCGGTATTCGAACTCATTAATTTTCAACAACGAGAACGAGCTCCTAATCAAACCAAACAGTCTCTTGAGCGTGCAGTATAAAAGAGCGAAATCTTTGTTTTGAAGATATATTGCTGCGTTTATGTTGGAAACACTATTATTTTATGAATATGCAGCATCATAGTAACTACAAAATCAACAACAAATCTAATTATATAAATGCATTATATAATTGTGAAGTGCCATCTTACCCTTAATTTGCAATTTTCAATGATTTCAATCATTTGTAAGAACACTAATATTTCAATGTTTGTGGTAGAATTAGTGTAATTACTTCCGTACGTTATTTTTACATAAAGCTCACCACTAAATTTTTAAATGATTATCTTTTAACCATGTATTGAATATAGTACCATGTGGTTTATTGGATAATATGATTTATTTTCTTAAGTGATGCAACTTTTTTCTTTTTTATAGAACATTCAGTCGAATATGCTATAACATAAGTCAGTTGTTAAATCAAAGCAAATGATGTCAAGCATGATCCTTTGCAGAAATAATCAGTGATGACAAATAATGCTGTCACCCGTTGATTTATGTGCCACCTTCTCCCATTGCTGATCTAAAACTGCAAAAGTGATTGTTTGATCTTCCAATGCCATGCGCAAATGTGTTTATCTTCTCTCTCTTCAGAAACTTCAATAAATTGTGCAACTTTTTCATTGATTAGTTGAAGCTTAATCCACTCATTTTCTTCAATATTAAATAGTTGTAATCAATCTAAAGAATTCTGATTTAACATTAAAGGAAGTATTAACTCTCATACGCAATAATTTTTCTAAATTTTGAAAATTTTTTATAGTTTCCTCACGTTGTATAGGCTTATAGCATACGAATATTAATACTTAATCATGTTTTAAAGTCTTGTGGGTTCAGATGTGGGTAAAACTAATAAAATTAGGCCTAACTATTTTTTTTAATTAATTCGTTTTGAATAAGAAGAGTGCAGAAAGGTCACCAACATTTACATTTTGATTCTTATTTAATTCATGAGGGACCCATTTCTCCATTTTCTGTGAATTTTGACTACCATTTTTTAATGACGCAAGACGGTTATAGAAATTAGACATGATGTTTTTTATGGTTTCATTTATGCAACACCGTCAAATTTCAATTCATTTGCATACAAAACTGAAATTTTATCATTTAAATTTCTTGATATTTAAAACTTTACATTTTAAAATCAACACTTTTTACTTCGCGATTTCTGTATGTGAACAGTAATAAATTTAAAGCCTTCTTAACTTTAGTAGAAATTTGCGTTCTTAATCACAAAATAAAAGAAAGAGGGAAAACGTGTTTATTAAGTAAGATTTAAATGTAATCAGGAAAGTAAATTAATAATCTTTTTATAAACTGGATGCGTTTTCATTTGTTTCATAGTATCTGACAATTTAAAAAACTTTATGAATCTAAGTATCCAAAATAACCTTTAAACTATTTTATCTTTTATAAAAAATTAATTGAAAATGACCAAATGCGATTTTATTCAATGTAAACAATGGTTGGATAATTATTGTAATAAGTTTTTCATTTTCATGGATCTAACTCAGTAATTACAATATCAGTATGGTATATTTATCACTTATATTTTAAAACCAATTCTATTTAGCAATTTTGAACAAAAAATTATTGTTCATTCAAATATATCTAAGCACAAAGAATATAAAAATATATTATTACCCAATAAATAATATCTTGAATTCAACTGATTAATAAATAAGAGATAAAATTTTAAACATTTAACGAATTTGGATATGTTAATGAATTTAAATAAATAAAAATTCGAGAATTGAAAATTTGTCTACTTTGGTATTTCTTTGCTTACTTAGGGAATTAAAAAATTTAAAGAAAACTCTGAGTCTTTAAAATATAAACAGTACCTAGCATTTTTTAAATTTTTAATATGCACTTATTCTGTTATACTTATTTTAAATTTCAAGAAACAAATTATAGGGATTTGAAATGAAAAGACACAAATTATAATTTATTGAATAGTTATAAAAGTACTCAAAAGCACTCGTTTTCATAGTAATGTTGCATAAAATTAATTTTAAAAAAATTGAAGCAATTGAAATAAATTATATTTTCTTAAATAAATTTTTTAACAAAATATATTGAGTTGATTTCACACAGCTGCATTTTTTTAAATCTTAATGTTACATACGATCATTGGAGTTTTAAAATTATTTTTTCTTTCAAATTAATATTAAATTGCAATTTTGCATCACAAAAAAGTTCAAACAATAATGTTATAAAGAAAATTATACTTTAATTTGTTCTCTTTTTCAGGAAGTTTACATTGCCGCATATGGAAGAGAATTAGCTGAGTGAGAAGTTAGAAAAAATTGTATTTTAGACTCTGGAAAATTGGAACGTGAAAATAATAAAGTTCTAATAATTTATGCTATTCATAATAATTTAGAAAAAGAGATTTTTAGAGCATAGGCGAGGTAGAATAAATTATGAGCACGTAATAATAGGTCTATATTCAAGCTTTCTATAAAGTGGAACTTGTTTTTATTCGTAAAATAGATCAGGAAACCATTAAAAATATTTTATATACAACAGTTTACTGCATTTTAAGATTAATTTAAAATGTTCCTTTTCAGATATGAAAGACAAAACCTAGAATAATTCTATAGAGAATATTATGAAGTGTACAAAGAAAGCCATGACTAACGATCTAATAAGAAAAATATTGTATTCTAATGGAAAAAAATTCAACTTAGATTTTCCAAACAGAAATATGTACTATTAACATCATTCATGAAAGTAACTTGGAAATTTCCCCATTAGGGATACATAGATAAAGGTTCTATGATTACTTAAGATCGTTTGCACGTGATAAGAAATATCATCTTCTGCAAATTCTAGGAAAATAACTCCAGCTGTTATCACCATATAATTTACCAAGATTTTATACCTTTTTAATTATTTTAGACATATTACATTAAATTATAGAAAGATAATACCCTTGGATATGTGCTTATATCGGCTTAAAATTGGTTTTAAAAAATCGAGGTTTTTCGTTTACAAAAACATAGTCCAGTTTTGAATTCCATGGAAAACTTGTGGGATCACAAAGCTTATCAAGTGTTCAAGTATATGTAAATAGGTACTATTACGAATACTATTTACGAATAGCATGTAGTTATTATGGATGAATGGAACATAAAAATAAGTCTTTGCTCAAAATCTGAGATTTTAATAAAAAGTTAAATGCCTGTGTGTGTGAAGTCTTTTAGAAAAAAGATATATCAAACTTTTTAATTTTGTCAAAAAAATCTTAGTTAATGGTCGTCTAAATTTGTAATAAATATTTAAATGGAAAATTTTGAAAGTGTTGATAAAATATTTATTTTATTTAAATATGACCTTAAACACATTACGCATATATTTTATATATAATTTATTGGCATTAACATAATTTACTTTAAAACTAAATATTAATTATAATTTAAATCATAAGAAATACATTGGTCAGTTTTGAAATGTACTGTAATAAATTTTTTCGTTACCATGTTTCGGCCAAAATATTAATAATTGTCTTTGTTGTATTCCTTCAAATGTGAACTTCTCTGATAGAATAACAAATTGTACATAGAATTCTTTTAATAATAATTTTGTTTTTCAAAAATCATTGCAATAATTTGCTTTTTAAATCCATCTGGTATAAACTACACTGCAAAAGGTAATTGTAAGAGATTTATTAAAAAAGTATGATGTAAAATTAGTCATTTAACAATATTATTCTTTAACGTTTTTATACTTAACTCTCTTATTACTACATTTTAAGATTAGATTACAATTTAGGATTGGAATATTCCAATTACTTTTGGCAATGAACGGGGAGTTAAAACTAATTATGAATATTTTCATTCATCGAAAACCTTATCTAAATTGGACATATAACACGATGTTGGTTAAAGGAGTGTCGCATATTATTCACAGCATACACAATACTGCTTTTAAATCTCTTGGCTTATTGATTTCTTAGATATTGTTAGACATTAATCTTATCGTCTTCTTAATAATTTTGAATTATAAGTACTTTGTCTCTCATCGGTGCTCTAATTTTTATCTATAAATATAAATAAAAACTACAAAATTACTTTAATGCATTCAAAAATTGCATTGAAAGTGTCTGAATACATTTACAAATGAAAAATATGGATTTTAATTTTATTTATATACAGGGGTAATTCAAAATCTTTTCACTCAGTGAATTTAAGCATCTATTTTTCTAGTTTCAAAAGCATATAGATGCATCTAAATTAATATTTTTACAAGAAAATGTCTTTAAATTGTCTTTTATTCTTTTAATCGATGAATATTGAGTGTTATTACAAAATAATGATTTAGTTTAAGACCGATTTTGTCTCTTAAACAATATGCTTTAACCATTAAATGCAATTTTACAAAATAACTTGTTTACTGGGAAAACTGTTTAAGAAAAGACAGATATAAGCTACTACAAAATTATCGAAAAACACTATGCGCAGAATGATACTTTAAAGGCATTCATTTTATAAATAGGATGTATAAAAATGATTGTGCCTCGGTCTCTATACACAAAAGAATGATATAACGATCCACAAATGAAAAACAATTTCTTAAAGAAGAAGTGAATTAAAAATATTTTTCATTGAATTGTTGTGTAGGTAATTCATATTCGTAAACATGATAAGAAGCCTGATAATAAATTGATTAATCTCATTTTATATCATAGGTTTGAGTATCATTAATACAAGTATACTCGTTTTGCACTTTTTATTATTTTAATAATTGATAAAATGTGTTACAAATCAATGATTAGTTATTTTTTGTAGTTTAAGATTTTTAGTATCGCATTCTTTTCGCGATTAACTGGATACAATTAATGTCTTGGCTCTCGAAATAAATTCATTGAGCAGACCAATTTACTTTTATTGTAAATATAAGACACTTCTATGTGTTATATGATCGAAAACTAAAACTTCTACTCAACATTCGTAAAACTTTGTAATCATAATATTCATGATTTCAAACAGCGATAAGTATTTATTTATATACTATACTCTCAAGTATTGCTCTACTTAGATACAGGTCCGAATTTTTTTGTCCTCGGCGTAGGCGAGGTCTACACAGCTTTTCACTCCTTCAGTGGGTCAATGAAACTCGATTACTAAGCATGTAAACAAACAAAAAACAAACACACACTATAGCAAATGTTGATTGCATCATTTAGTTTATCAGCGCACCCATCATACTTTCATCTTAAAGTTTTAGGAAAAAAAGCCATATATTTAATATTAATTTTCATATTTTTGTTTATTCTGTATTACTTTAATTCTTTTTAGAATACAAAAAATTGTTACTTCATTTTGTTTGAATTTTCTTAAGCAAAACTATAACTCTCATATTATGTAACTCATGCGCATATAAATTAAAAAAGATATTTTAAATTTAAGGGAAGTTTTCTGTTGATCATGGAAAATTGACAAACACTATTATTGACTTTAAATGATCTCCTAAATAATTATAAATTGGCCTGCCATAGCTGTGAATAATACAAATTACAGATAAAGACATCTACGTCAATCTAAGATAAACGAAGAACAAACTCAATGTGGAGTGATTACTACTCATTCATTAATCACCACTGATAAGATGATAATCAGAAGAAACAAGGGAATTACAAAAATAACAATCAGGAACTTAGTAATTAATTCAAATGACTGAAAGATACAAGCAATCAGTTAGATGGTGAAAATAATGATCGGAACAGGTATTTTACCTAGCAGAAAAGAATAAATTTTATAAGAACCTAAGATATCTGTTTATGATATGTGAAGATTTGTTGCAGCTATAAATTAATATTCTTTCCAATTTATGTATAACATAAAAAGAAAAAAGCTTGTTAATTATTTATAATTGTTAAATTAACGCAAAGTATTTCTTATGAGCCAAGTTATAAATCAATACCAAGTATTTCTTATAGTAAGTTATAAATTAATAACAAGTATGTGAGATACCATGTTATAAATCAATACCAAGTACTTCTTGTATTAGAGTTTTTAAATTAATACTAAGTATCTTTTAACATTTTTCCAATTTTTTTTAAAAAATCCAAAAGTTAGAAATAAATAAATAATACTAAATCACAGGAAATAAAAAAATGTTATTTCACTTCAATCATAAAGACATCATTTTAACGATTTTCATTCTTTGATGTATGCGATTTATATATATATTTTTTATTTCATCTTGTATACAAGGGGAGAATCAATTTTATTCTACTTGTCAATGTTACTTTGAAAAATTCTAAATGACCATTTTTCGTTCGAAGCGAGCTTAAATCGATACATATTACTTCTTGAAAAATATCGCTTTTGTATCGGAATGCTACTTGACCTACTTATTTCTATTTGCGTTAGATGGCTGAAATAAGATTAGAAGATTAAGCGAGAATCAGAAAAAAAATATTAGCAACCAATGATTCTTTTCATAAAAAATTCGAAATTGTTACAGTGTTAGCAAGTTTGTGATAACTTTTGTTTCATTCTCGTCCGTCAGTTTTGTGAAATAAATTGAGCAAATATCGGCCAGCGATATAAGACTATCAGTACGATCTAATTTATTACTATTCTGAAGTTTTGTATTCTTTCGAAATTGATTTTATAAAAGTAGGAAACAAGAAGAATTTTTAATATTAAATTGGGACGTTGTATAAGATGATATTCAAATGTATATTTTTAGAATTTAATGTCACTGTAAGTTCTTGTCTGATCAAATTTATTTGTATGTATATTTACTTATTTTTATATATCTATTTATTTTGTAAAGGTTCATTCACACCAATACTGCACCTAAGTATATTAATTCAAACATACAACTAAGTATATTTTCAAAAGGAAATGATCTGTGCAGTGAAAATATGATATTAAAATTATACATATTATGTATTTTTGATGTAATATTTCGATTATACAAATGGGGTGCAAAGTATACAAAAAAAGGATGTTTATTCATAAATTTATTCTGAAATAACTAAAAAATTATACTCTAATAAAGAAAAATAGTTTCGTTAAACTCTGGTATGTGACTATTCCTAATTATTAAGAATATAGATGCATCATATTATAGCACATGCACTAAATACTCTAGTAACATCGATATTATCAACGACATTTAACACTAAATGAATTCAATTCAAAATTCAGAAAAAAAATTTTTACACGATATTTATTTCAGTTTATTATGTTTTAAATATTTAAATAATTGTATTTTATGGAACATTTCAATATATATGTAAATTCATAAAGTAATATATCTATCTATCTATCTATCTATCTATCTATCTATCTATCTATCTATCTATCTATCTATCTATCTATCTATCTATCTATCTATATATATATATATATATATATATATATATATATATATATATATATATATATATATATATATATATATATATATATATATATATATATATATATATATATACAATATTTTCTATAAATTCAGAAAATGTTGTAAATGAATAATAAATTTAGGATTAGTGCTATTTAGTCAGTACATTTAGAATGTAATAAAATTTTAAATTTGGTTACTTTATATGATTTATGCAGTCTACTGAAATATTTTCCTCTAAATTTCGAGTTTTATTTTTCTATGGCGTGAAGTATTTTATTTTGAAAAATCATTCCTAATTTAGCAACGAACTGTTTGCATTTAAATTAAGGTAATATTAGTTTCTTTGGGGTTAGAAACAATGCTTACTAAAAGGACAAATAGCAATACATTTGCCAATTAGATTTCTATTTATTCGTTCATTCAATAAAGAATTACTAGTTATCTTGATAGTTAATTATAATATTCGTGAATAATCTTGAATGTAGAAAAGTAAAACTGAAATCATATTATCATAACTTATTTTGTTGTCTAAAAATGTTAATAAATATATTAAATAAAGCAATGGCACAGTTCTAGAAGGAAAAGGATCTGCCTTAATACAATTAGAATTCCTAAGTTTGATTTATTTATTGATTATATTTCAAATACGTTGAGAAGAAAAAAATATCTTTTAGAAAAATATGAGTTATAAATAAGAAATGAAGATATATTTTCAAAAATTTGAAAACTCATAATATTCATTTCTTAATCATAAAAGAATATTATTTGCGCTTATATACACATATTTCAGCTCATTCCATACATTAGATTTTTTTTGCGATGAACTTTTGATTATAATTAAATTGAACACGCGAGTAAAAATTGTTAAAATCTACAATTAGTTGTATTATCGAAAAAAACATTTATAGTTGATGTGAAAATGTTTGAAAGATATTTAGTCCATTTTTCATATATAAGTTAAATAATAAAAAAAACCTTTGAGTTAAACATTATCTTGGAGAAAAATTTGTATTTAAATAAAATAGTAATAAAAATGTTGAATTTCTTCATAATTGACGATGCAAGACAAAATATCAAGGATAATTAATCCATCATTGTGGGTTGAAAATATGGCAAAGTTAAGCATTGTATTTTAGAAGATTATACATTAAATTTTACGATTAAATAACATTCTTCGTGTTTAAATATCCTTTTTAAAACTATTTTCTAAATTTTATTCTTGTTACATTATTAAGACTAAATCTAAAAAATTATATCTATTTCAAATTATAGTTTATTAATATAAATAATCATAAAATTAATTTAAATATAATTTTTTAATTAGGTTTTTAATTTGAACAGACTTTTAATAACATTATTTTATATATATTAACATCATTTACATTATTAAATGTTACTATTAAGCATTAAAAATTTAACAACATCATTTCTCTTAAATTTCAATGTCATATACAATATTTCTTTTTAAATTTTACCATTACTTAAAATACTGATTTTTAGATGTGAATTTATTTGAAGTGTTTTCCGATTTGAGATCTTAACTTAAGAAAAAGAATTAGTCAATACTTTGTTTGCAATTTATTTTTAAATTGTCGTATTATCACATTTATAGTGAAAACTTCAAATCAATAAAACTAGACTTTACAATGATCTAGTGACTAGACATGCACTCCTGAAAATAAAAGCAGTTCTTATACTTTCTTAGCCACTACTAGACCACTAGAGATGGAGTCTTATTTCTGTTATCTAGATCTATATATGATATGATTAGGAATTTTTTGTGATAAGTGATTTCAGGCACAATATTTTCTGGAGTAGGAAGTCCACTCTGGAGTAGATTTGGTCTTCGCAATTTTCGCGAAACTGGAATTAAAGATGTGTATGTTTACATTTTGGAAGATAATTATACTGAAATTAAGAAGGAATTTTTCATATTATCCCCTTTTTATGATATGTGTAAATCCATAAAAGATCTTTATATCTGTTTTTAATTGTTTTGTCAATAATTTGTCTTAAAAAAGCTCCATTACAGACAAATTTGTTCCAAGAACGTAAAAATACATCCATTCTTTTGAAAAATTATAAAATACTTTTCAGATTTTATTTACAATGTTCTTTAGGTTATAAGCAAATTATATGTTGAAAAATATCTGTTGAAATTAGGCCATTGAACTCAAGCTATCTTTTAAATTGAATTATTAGCATGTGTACCTTAAAAATAATCAAACAAAATTGAAATTAAAGTTTGCTCACATTTCAATAATCTTTTTAGCTATCGACCCCTCATATGTATAGAAAAATGGATAAATACTGGCTTCTTTTCAGTCAATGTGAAATATCTGATTAATATTCAATCGCTATTTCACTGTAAGTATTATTTGTGAATAATTTTTTTAAATATAAAAAAATATCTTTTAAAAGTACTATCAGATGCAAATGTTGATAGAAAGTTTATTAACAGTTGCAAAATAATTTTTATCTATTAAAATATTTACAACATGGTATCAAAGAATGATGTTTTTATCTTACTTAAATCTAAAGCTATTCTGCATGAAAATGCTTAAACCAATAACCTTAAAAACTTTAAAAAAAATTGGATAACCTGATATTCTTTATTACAAAATTAAGAGACATACAACTTAAAGGATTAAATTACATGAAATCAATCAACCATTAATGAATACACTGAACATTTTTATTGTAAAATTATTGTCATACTACTTGAGTAATCTTAAATTCTACAATTTGATTTATTGAATGCTGTACATTGATTAAAGCTATTCATTTAATCGATAGCATAAAATGCATCAATTAAGGAACATAATTCTATATCATTCCTTAACTTTCTTACATTTCTTTCATTTCTTTTCATATAATCCAATCAATCAGATTGCCAAAAGCACCGTCTCAGTTTGTAATACTACTTTTCCTCATTAGATTCCAATTACCAATCATTGAAATACAATGACTTTCTTAAGTGATCAATTTAGAATGATTTTAGAAACGGCGAATAATTGCTTATAAATCCTAATTAATAATGTATTTAAAATGATAATGTAATATTCAATTTTATAAATATGCATTATAATTATCGATTTAAAGCTATTTTACTTTTAAAATTTACCAAAAAGTTTGGTTATGGCGTTTGCTTTTGTTATCGGAATGTAGTGAGTTCGAATCTTGATTCAATGGTCAATCCGTCATTAGTAAAAATAATGCGGGGGCTCATAAATCAGGTCGTGATTACAATGTTCTCCATGCGAAATGATACATATGGTGTGGCACTCCAAGTCTGGGGGTTTTCTGCTCTGCTCTCGTTTGTAAATTACGAAGGGCTATGATGACACACCAACTGGATGCCCATTAAATAAGCTGCCATCACTTCCATCACTTGTAGTTCTGAAACGGTAAAAATCTAAAAATATTTGGGATTTTTATATAAATATCTTACAAGAAATTAAAGGATAAATTTGTAAATAAACTTAGCCTTTCAATTGGTAAATTTTTAAATATAGTATACCAATTTTATTAATTTTATGTTTTTATAGAATGTATTTAAAATTTCATTACAAATTTATGATGTTATTTCGTTATAAATTCGTATACTTGTCCTGCAAGATATACTTATCTAATAACTAGATATTAAATAATGTTTCTAATAAGAAAAAAAGCCAAAATTAATAAATTGGACAATCACTAGCTAAGTAAATTATAGAACTTGAGTATTTATTCATTAAATTAATGATGGAGTTTGAATGTTTATTAAACAAAGTAAATTGTAGAGTGTGAATATTTATTTATCAAAGTTCTTCTTTTCTGACTGACTCTAAAATGAATAATTTGAATTCTGCAAATAAGACGTAAATATTGCAAAGAAAATAAATAAAAATAATTTTAAAGGCATGAATTAATGTAGAATCTTAGAAAAATAATAACTTTAATTAAAATCTCTGTATTGTTTTAAATTTTTATACTACCAAAGAATTTTTGGATTTCAAAAGAGATTCTATAGAAATAATACACAAATATATATATATATAATAAAAACTTAAAATATATTTCTTTCTTATTGATATTAGTTTTTTTTTATAAAAACATAATTTTCATAAAAAGAAATGAATAGGAGGAAATGTAAAACAAAATAAACAAATGTTCTGAAAAACATTTTGAAGAACATTATATAATAGGAAGGCATACAAGTTTATTTAGTTTCTTAAATTTATGGATAAATGGATAGTCTTATGACTATATTCTCGTATATTTTAAAGGTACTTTTTTAAAATAAAAAGTTTGTAAGCAAACACTTTTAATCCAAAAATACATAATTAATAAATATGAGAAACTAACTTAAGATATGATTAGTTAGAGGTATTAATGAATCTATTACTGAACTTTAATGCATATCATTTTAAATTCATTCCTTTATTTTCTAAAATAATCCTTTAAAATATTTTTGAAATATCTTATAAATACATTTGACCATAAATATGTTTTTAAATCATTTTATTGATAGTTTATGAGTAAATGGTATATGATAACAAAATTATGAAGAAACAAAGGTTTCTCAATAAAATAAGTGGATACTCTATTAGGACATCTCTTTTTTTTCAACATGTATGAAAAGAAAATTCATAGCATATATTTATCTTTCTATACACAAATTAAGGTATAAGTTAATTGGTCTACGATAAGTCTTTCAGTTCATAAGTTCACTTCTCTCACCTAAATGTCTTCTACGGTTCAGAATCAATTCAAAGTGTAAATATTATTCTCATTGCAATCATGCCCGAAAAGCCATCCTGAAATAATTCAGCAAATTCTCTACCCGACAACGTATGGAATTATTGGTAAAATTTAACACAGTAAATATTGTACAAATTTTCTGTGAAAAATCAAATAGAGTCTAAAATCTTGTTTTAACTTTTGAGTAGACAAAAAATGAGCTTCTATTGGAAAAATTTCCAAAATCTTATTTCAAAAATTAACTCTAAAATCAGCACTCAAAATGTCTCACAATAAATAAATAAAAGATATATCATGTGCTGATAATTATTGGAAATCTAAGTATGTAAATTGTAAATAATAACCAATTGAATTAAAATAAATATTACTGTCAATTTTTATTTTTACACATAAAATATTTTATAAGTTGTTAATTTTTTATCATTCTTAAAAGGAAATGAATAAATTTTTAAGTACTGTTTTCAGTTATGAAAATTTACTTACTTTTTCAAAAATGTAGAAATAAAATAATGGATATTTATAAAATAAATAATGAAAAATGTTAGAATTCAATTTTTAACAGAGCAAACAGGAAATGAAACTGAAAAATGTGAGTGTAAATGGTTACAAAATAATAAAAAAAATTTTTTTAAATAATTGGGCGATAAGAATTGTTTTTTAAGCGTTAATTTATTTATTATAATGATTGCAAAAATTCAAAATGGTGAATAAATATACAAATTAATTCTAAAAATCTCCACATAAAATTTTTATAATTAATTATAAACTTTTAAATGAAAAAATTTCACAAATAAATGTAAAATAAAAAATTTAAATTTATGAAAAAATTAAAAAATTACAGAAATCTCCACTTTAAATTTTTATTAAGTACTTTCATAATGCTATATTTCTTACAAGCTATTTAAAAAAAATAAAAGTGAGTAAAATAAGAAATAAAGATGTATGTAATAAACAAATAGATAAAATCCATTTTTTTATCACGTTTAACGATTATTTGAGTAAAAATCAATCTAAGTCCCGTCCTTCTGTACTCCTCACTCATTCTAGAAAATAGAAAAAAAGGAAATGGAAAAGTAGAAACAAGAAATAAAAAACTATAAATGAAAAATCGTGTAAAACTTTTCCAACACCAATCAACAAACTCGAAAACTCGAAACTAAAAAAAAATATATCGTCTGCTAAGGAAGTTCGAACAGCAACCGCATAAAACCATCTGTCACACGGCAGTAGCACAACACTGCGAAAAGACTTCAGCGATGAAGTTCCACGGTTACAGAAAATTGGTTTCGATCGAAAACCCCCTTCGCTGCTTCTGCTACCTGTGACATAATTAGTGCAGGGCTTAATCGGTGTTTGCCCCGGCATAAATTACCCCTCTGCCCGATTCCGGACACACCAGGTGCTCAGAAGGGATCAATGAAATCAATGCGCGTCATTAGGGATGGATCATTGGAAGCATTATTCCGCTGCAACCGTGACGGATAGTTAGGGTGCTTGGTCGGGTGAGTGTGGCGGGTGGGGCACTTCCAGAATATCACGTCTCTCTCTTCTTTGATTTAATAATGAAATTTTGTGCACATAGGAGAGTTTTATTCGAAAGTTTTGCTTTGTTGCCTGGAGCTGCTGTAACATCTGTATTTTCTCACGGATGTTAAAATTAATATTGACAGTGATTTAGAAAAGATGGGATGGGAGTTAAAACGCGGGGGTTGCAGTTAAGGAATTGTGTCTTCCAGTTTAAGTCTACTATGATCTAGTTGCGCGAAGAAAACAGCTTACTAATATTTGTTTGCAGCTTTCCTAAATACATACCTTGAGTGACACTAGATTAAATGAAGATCCAAACTATATGAAACTCCCTAAGTCACATTTCATTTAAAATATTTTAATTGAGTTTCTTAAGTCAAGGGAAACAATACCTATAAGAATATTATGTTTTAAGAAGGTCTTCTGTTCATAAAATACGATGTAACATTGTTTTATATATTATTTCAATACTTATTGTTATAAATTTACTTTCGCCAAAAAAATCGAGTTTTTTTTTAAAAAATTATATTTATAAAAGCAAAAAGAATTTTATAAGAAGTATTTTATTGAAAATTTGACTGTAAATTTAATTTGTTTTCATGAGTACCTTGTTTAAAAGTTTTGCTGTAGTTTTGACTCAACCCATGTTTTTATTGATTATATTAAGATCTTGATATAATACATGCAGAACTAAGGGAAATGTGATAAACATTTTGGCCTTCAATTCAACAGCTAGATTGTTCGATTCCCACTTCGGGTATGTAGAGCATAGTAGTTTGTAATCCACTTTATTATAAATTCCGTGTGTAAAGCGCGTTCTTAGAGTAATAACCAAACTTAATAATAACAGATAAACAAATTAATTATAAATTTTAATTAATTATAACAACTGTAAAAATGTTGCGCATATTTTTATTGCATACTGATTTGATCAAGAATCTGTCGTCAAGAAACAAGTAACATTTTCCTTCGTATCATGTCAAATACATCCCATCTGTCGTATTAACTCATCTTATTGTTCTGTTTATATTTATCGTTTATGACCAAGATTTTGTTTTTAGGTCAGTAAAAAATAATATCCGAAGTTACAAAGGCAAATATTATATTCGTAAATGAAAAATAAATGCATTTACTGAAATGAAAAAAATGCACTCATTTTTCTTTCCTTAAATCATTTATTTGAATTTTTCTAACAAAAATTCTGATATCTATAATTAAAATTTATTTACTATATGAATTCAGTTATTTCCTATATTTAAAAATTAAATTCCTTTTATACACATCTTGTGAAAATTTCTCAGATTATTATGATTTTATGTTATCAAATATAGGAATAATATGAGTTTAAGGATTATGCATGTAAATATACATATAAACTGATTAAATATAAATTATTTTTTATATTTTAAACTTTATTTCCCTGATAAACGCTGAAATATCTTGTTTCAAGATATATGATTACTAATAAGCAATAATTTTTTTCTGGTTATACTTTCTATTTAATATGAGGTATTTCGGAAAATAAACAAGAAATATCCATTTGATGCATTCCTTTGGAAAAGAAAGAACTATTTTAGTAGATAAGAAATCAATTTTACTTCTTAGTTTAGTTGCTTTCTCTTTTTTCTTGAGCATTTCTTTATTGCTGTCTGTCACAATATTGTTGAGCTTATGGAAGGAGCATTCTTTAGGAAGAAACTTTGTGTGGAAAAAATGTTTTGGATTTACTCTTTCTTATTAAGAGTACTTGCAAGTTATTCAGAATTTATTTGTATTGTTTCCAAATTATTGGTAAATAAATATAAAGCTATATTTTTTGTTTTCTAAATTATGTAAAAATTTAGAATTTTAAATGTAAATATATTGATTTCCGAAAAAATGTTACATAAATAAAAACATACATCTAATAGTTTTACTATAAATTGTTTAACAAATTTTATATTGCTTAGCAACATTTTTATAATTATGTAATTATTTGTAATTTATTTCTAAACAACATGAAGCATTTTATTTAATTTTATTTTCCTAATGTTTTTAATTATTTAACACAAAAACAAACATGTGTTATTTAAAAGAATTTATTAAAAATCATGTGTTTGTCTATTTTGTATATTCACATAAATTTTTAAAGCAATGAAATTTCTTTAAAAATGATTATATAATTCATGATTTTATAACTCTTTCTAAATTCTTATGTAACTAAAATCAATTCATTTAAATCAATATTTTATTTTTTGTGGATAGCTTAAATATATTTACATGGTCATAATTTTAAAGAATTTCTATTCATAATGATGTAAATATTGAAGAACCTTGGGTAAATTAATTTTTACTAAAATATAAAACGTTCGATTACGATTTCTATTGGTTATTTTGTGAATTCTGTAATAATCAAGCTTATTAATTACATTTATGTGTTGGTGTTTCTTTGAAGAAGATACATGATCATGGATTAATAATTAATTAAAATAATAAAATCTATAAGTTTAGGGAATATTATTATAAAAGTGCAATATGTGCAAGCATGAATTGGAAAATAGCATAAAAATAAATATTTATCTATGGACAAAATTCAAAACTATTTATAATAATTTATTCTTTTGCCTAATTAATTTTACTATCCCAAATTTCTCGGTAAGGAGTTTAATAAATGCATAAAAAGGAGTTTAATAAATTGCTTTTTATTATGTTAAATGTATTTGTTAATTCATTTTAATAGTAAGTTTTTGTATAATCTTTCATATTGTTTAAGGTATTGGATTTTGCGTTGAAACCAATTCAATATTAAATTAGATGCAGCAATAAATATTTTGCTCATTTTTATTAACAAACATCAATATGCTAATAAGAGCTCGTTTTGCTAAATGTATTTTTGATTTTGTTTAATTCTATTTATTACATTTTTTTTTCAATTATTAAAACAGTTTATTTTTCACTTTTTATATGATGCATTGTAAGATTACATAAAATAGTTTTTGTTCATTTTTGTAGCAATTCTATTCATCATATCTCTCCTTTTTAATATTTGCATGTTTGTTATAAAATCCTCTGTTCTTCAATTTTATAACAAGATGATATTTTTTCCTGTAAATAAAAAGATAAAATTTAAAAAAATAGAGTCATGTTAATAGCTAGATAACACTATTTAAGGACAAGTTGATTATAAGGGATTTTAATATTTTGAGTTTTGTGATTTACTTTATAAAATTTAGTTCCAATATGAAGAAAAACAACAAACATATTCGTTTACCTTGAAATATTTGTATTTTGCACTATATATTGATTTATTTGTCATGTGATATCAGTTGCCATCGTATAAGAAATTCACATTAAATTGCATCATTTTTTTCTGCGTATTGAACTTCGTAAATCTAACAACAGAAGCAGATGTTTTAGAAAACTAAAAAGTGAAAGTAGAAGTTATTTTTATAGAATAAATCTGATTTAGGGAAATTTCAAAAGTAATAAATATTATTACATAAACAAGGCTCAATAATCCAAGTGGAATTCATTGAAACTACAAATTCTATTGACTTAGACAATCGCAAGAAACGAAAAAATAACAATCTTATTAAAATCAAAAAATTCTCAAAATTCTTTTTGACCAATTATACTTGTACTAAGTGTAATATAGAGAAAACTTTAACTAATGACTTAACTTCTAGCTGATAAAGATATTTTTTATAAATATCTTTGGTTATATTTCCATGTAAGAATTATTAAAAATAAACCAGCAAATATGTTAAAATTCCATGTAAGAATTATTAAAAATAAACCAGCAAATATGTTTTCTTTGAGCAGACTAGAATTTCTAATAACTCCCGTCAGACTGCCTGAAACAAAGATAATTTTAAACAAGTTTAGTTATTGGAAATTTTTTAAAGAAAAGGATATAATAATATAAATTTGAAGATCCAGCTGTATATAGTTATTTAGTAAAAAACTTCCCATGTTCTCTTAACACCAATGTTTTTTTGTGATACAACATAATTGAAAACCAAATATTTTAGATTTAGTATCCTCACACCTGACTTTAATTATAAGAAGATTTCTTTGATATTTAATTGAATCTTCTTTAATATAATGTTAATAATTTAACGCTCTCTTTTACATGTAACCTTAATTCATTATTCAATATACAAAAATTGAGCCTGCGAACAAATCAAGAAATTTAGGGAATTTTTTTTCAAGTGTTATAAATTAATAGTTTATAATTGTGTGACGAATTGTATTTGCTATTTTTCATTTTTTTAAATCTAAAGTTTAATTCCATATAATGTTTAGATAAAGAAATAATTCGCCTTTATAGGACTATGTTATTACAGTATGCTGATTTTGAACTATGCATTTTTAATTATGAATTTTGGATAAGTGTTTGCTTTATGACAATTTATATTGCATTTTATGATTATTAATTTTTCTATTTGTAGTTCTAGAATAAAAAAAACTGTACGATTGTTATCATATACGTATACCGTCAATAAATGCTTTCTGACCAAATAAGCTTTTGTTAATTTGTATCAATATCATATCTCTCCAGTAATGAGTGGTTAAAAAATAAAATTATTCTTATGTAAAAACTTAAAATTTATTGTTTTTCAGTTTTTATTTGATTCAGTCATAATCTCAAAATAGGCAGAATGTTTTTAATCACTCTTATGTTTTTAAATTTTGTATATTATATCCTTATAGTAAAAGCTAATATTACTAAAAACATTCTAATTCTTATATTGTTTATTCAAAAGAAAATCAGGAAATTGAAAGTTCCGCTCAAAGAAATATTCACAAATTCAAAATTTATGAATTTAACTTTTGAAGTTAATTAAATATGTAAAGTATCTTCAGATAAAAAAATACCTTAAGCTGTTTAATTATATTTGCTAATGTTACTTTAATTCAAATTTCTTTCTGTTCTTTAGGTTGGAGTTTATACTTCCACAAGATTCAAGTAATCATAATATATAAAAATTTAAGAAGAAGCTATTCGTACGATTTAAACATTATTTTATATAAAAATGTGGAAATAGAGTGTTAATTTTGTGTCGAGAGATTATAATCAAGCTGAAATTTTTTTACCAAATGATCTGGTATTAATAGTTTAAAAATAAAATCAAAAATAATTTCTCTTTTCATTCAGTTAGGAAAAATATTTTTAACTTAAATCTATTTTTGCGATAATGTTTATCAAAATTGTTTTCTTAAAGGTAATGTAGAAAAATTATTATTCTTTGGTAGAAAAACTCCTCAACGTTACTTCTCCTTGGAGATACATTACCAGTATTGATTACTCACTGTTCAGTAAATAACCACATTGGATAAAATACTTAGTTACATTTGCTTTCACCGAAAAAAAAAACAATTTGTATCGTATTACTAAAATACTTGTACTAGATATCAAATATTTATAAATTCTTGACGTTCCAAGGTGATAATATTTTTGTTGTAAGAAATTGATAACGATTATGAAAATGTCATGTAGATATTTTGACATCAAGAGAAAAATACCATCTTAAAGGATACAAACAGCAATTACTATATCATGTAACAAAATGCTCTAAGATACATTTCAAACATATGACATTTATGTTTAACTTTTCAATAGCATATCGTTAAAAAATAAGGATTTTCCCCTTCCTATTTTTATAATGAGAATAAGTTGCTGACATTGTCAGTAGTTTCTTTTCATTATAAAAATAAAGTTATAGTGGCACCATCATCATTATAAAAAAAGCTTGTAGCATGATTGTAGTTGTTGGAAACTTTCAAATTTAAAAAAATAACTATAAAGTACCAGCAGATATTTTTGACAATTACTTAAGACGCTTGATATTTCTTAGAAAATAGACTAGATTGTCTTGTGTTCTTTGAAAACTGCTGAAGTTTAAGATCAGCTGTATTTTGGGATTTAAACAAACAAAATTGTGTTATACGAAATCAATTCCATTTTAAACGAATGTTTATGTTAAAAAATTAAAAAAGAAAAACTAAATAAAATTTGATTTGTAACATCAAGATGGATTACTTTTGTAATTAGTGATTACGTTATTTTATTACCCACATTTTTTTAATCAAAGGATCAAATCTAGACAATTTTTCAACAATATATATATATATATATATATATAATCCCTCTTTTTTAAATTAGAAATTTTCACTTTTGAATGATTGTCTTACTTTAAATATGAAAGGCATGACTTACACTTATTAATAATACTGTATAATTACTCATAAAAACAAACAATTGAAACATCTCCATTCACAGTTGAAAAATTGTATCTTAAAATGTCTACTGTTCTTAATAATATTTCTTATTGAGTTAAAAAAAATATCAAGAAATAATTTTGTTTGCTAAGGATGAAAATTGACATAAGTCAATGAATTTGTTTTGGAACTATGCCATTTTATGGGGGAAATTGCAGATTCAATTACTGGTGCTTCAAACGAAAAACTTCAATTCATAGAAATAACTACATATGCTTAGAAATTCAAAATATGCACATGGTATAAGCCGTTTGCTTTTCATTACTATCTTAACTTAAATTTTTTTATTTACTTTGATTTAAACTTAATATTTTGATGAAAGTGTGTGAACATTTGTTACAAGGTTTTCTTTTCACTTCGATTTCTTTGTCAAAATATCAGCAATAATATTAAATAAAATGTTGAACAGTTTTATTTTAATGTTAGTTTGGCATTCCTTTTTTAAAGAAATTTACTTAATATTTCAAGAAAATCATTTTAGTAAAACCATACTTATAAAATTTATTAGCTTTCTAATGAGTATTTCTTTATTTGGCAAGATTTGATTGTAATATTATCTTTTTCATAGATTGACCAGTTTCTTTGGTCAATCTATGAAACTCACCAGTTTCTTTGGAATAGATTGTATACCTGTAAATTAGATGCAACGAAATTTAGTTACATTACTTACAAAGAAATTGTGTATAGTATAATGTTTTATATAGAAATAAAGTAAATTAAATTTGTTTTCATCATTTTATAACAATATATAATGTATTTATTACTAAAAAGTAAAGCAATTTTTATTTAAACATTAATACATTTACTAACTATAAATAACACCAATATATTTTTGCCATTATATAAAAATGTTGATTTTTAAACTGTTATAGACATGTATGTTCGATGATGAAAACAAATAAATTTTCTGTCATTTAGATTTCAAGAATTTTTTAATTATATTTATATACAATCCTTAAAATATGAAAAAAGTTTTTTAAAAACTTTAATTTACCAATTTCTCAGTTTTAACAAGTTTTGATTAAATTATATCAAAGCATCATTTAAGAGCTCCAATTTAGCTGACTTATCTTAATGTTTTCAATGAAATTTGATTTTAATTTTTTAAACAGTTTTTTTTTATTTTGTCTTGTTTGTTGAAATAATTGTACAAGTTACTTATAATGTTAAGCAATGAATTATGTGTGTGACTTTGAATTATTTGTTTATAATAAAATCTACATAAGATTTTTTTCGGTTAATTTTTTTAAAAATTTATTGAAGTAAATGCTAAAACAATTTACTTTATTGTTTTTTGTGAATATGGTGTTATTATTTATCATAATTATAAATAAAAATACAGAAATAATTGTAACATTATTATTTCAACAAATTTTCATTTACTGGCTTATATTTTCAGTTTAAATTTTATATTCATTATATTTTTGAAGCTTACAAATTTGTAACGAAACTATACATTATATGATCAGCATATCAAATTTGTGATACATTACATTTTAAGACTTTTGATTATTGAAATCGGAATACTTTACTTTTGCGATATTTTGTTACATTTATAATGCAGAAACTATTTTTCATGAATTTCTTTAAAGTAATTGCAACATAGTTTAATTTTTCATTCTGTATCATAGGATACAAGTTGCAGTATTATTTTTTTATTTAATGCTAATCTACAAGATATAGTATATTCATTAATATTGCTCAGCTTTTAAACAAACTGTATTTAGCTCAGAAACTTGAAAACTTTCTCATATTTTATATAAGATGGAAATAACTTAGTCCTTCATATTAAGAATAAAGCAGCATGTTATTCAATGAAAAAACTGAAAGAGGAAGGCGCATTATTATTTCATAAAAATATTTTTATGTACTCATTAACTAAAACGCGTTTATAAACTGCGCTACACAATATGTGTTTATTCTATCGCTGTGTAACTTAATTACTTTAAGTCACGCTTATTGATTAACTCACTGCATGCAACAATACCAGTATTTAATTTGAATCCAAATGGTAATGGGTTTGTTCTGTACCAGCCATGTTCAACATTAACCATCCAAACGTGAAGTAATTAAGTATTGGTTGAGATTAAATAGGCAACATACCTAACTATTCTATTTGAATGAGGCCGCCATTTCGTTAAATAACTTTGTTCCTTAGAAGGGTGTAATTCTATTAGGGGTTGCGTATTCGCAAGGAACGGGTGTAAAGAGAACTCTAAACATTGTTTCAGAGCAGAACATTGGCCCTTTGTATTTTCTTTGTGAGCAACTTTAATGAGTGTTGTCTTAGACTATTCTAAGAGAAAAACAACTCAAATTTAATTTTAATGCATATGTTAACAGTATCTTGAAAATCTGGATAAAAATGAATCACACTTGAATATTGCAACCATATAATTCTGTTTAATTTGGTGTTTCATTATGGAAATATAATAGGTACTATTTCATATTATTGACTAGTTAAGAGATATTTAAAACAAATGACCTGATATTGTTTAAATATCATACATCTAAATACAGCTGTAGAATAACCTAACACATAAAAGTTATCTAATATTAAAAAAATACTCAAATCATGAAATATTGTAATTTTTGGTTTCAATAATTTAGACACAATATTCAGTGTATTTAATATCCACTGAAAAGTATAAATGTCAGGGGAATTTATTTATTATCTTTTATTTCACACTGATATGTGAAGTAGACGCGCTCATTTGGATTATACAGAATCAATTTTAAAATGGCTTCATTTCAATCTTTTTAAATATTATTTTACATTTCAAGATTATTTGTTCATTAACGAATTTATTCAGAGTAAGAAAGAATTTTAAAATTATTTTTAAATTACAAAATATTTTGTTTATTTAAATACATTTATAATAAATTTCGCATTTTGGTGATTCATTATAAATCCATTCTTTTGTAATAACTCTTTGCCTACCCCTCGTTTTAATTTTTTGTTTTAAGCAAATTATTTCTAAATATATTATATAAATCAAGTTTATGGTTTGCAAATGAAATTACATTTCAGTAGTTTATTTCATTTATAAGCATCTTATAAAAAAGAGAGAGCAGGGTGCTATTTGCTCATTACATTATCCTTATTTGAAGTCAAATTTGGTTCTAAACCAAATTTTATGCTGATAATCTTAAATTATCTCTTAAATGTCTGAAGGAAGAGTATAGCTTACCAGGAACCTAATTATATTATCAATGTTCTTATTGCATATTGAATTTTTGATTCCATTTTCTTCGCAATAATTTATCACATGATAAAATCTAATGAAAATAACTTTTACATTTTTAAACGTTTCGATAAATGTGTCATAATTTTCTGTTTTTATAGTTGAAATCATAATTTTATTTTAAATTTTGAGTGATAAAATCTAATTTTATAAAATTGCCCTTAAGCTTGAAAAGTATATATACTCAGTACATTAGAGATAAAAATGTGTCAGACTAAAAATGGTTGAAAATAATAATCATATATATTTTTTATATGATTTTAAAATTCTATAGCTTATTAAAAGACAACGAATGTATTTTTTATGCTTTATATTTATCCAAAATTTATATTCCGCGAATATTTATCGATCAATAAATATTCGTGGAGTATAAATATTGAATGCGAATAGAACGCGAATATTTATTGATAATTCATGTTGTTCTAAAACACAAGCAATGTGTATTACAAATAAAAAAATTGATTTAAAACAGATTTTTTTACCAATAAATTTTACTTTTTAAATTATTGAATTTGAAATGCTTTTCTTTTGTTGTTTCTGAAATGCATTTGACAAAATATTTCCTGTTTGATCAATTTTTGTCTCATCTTACCATAATAGCTTCATTGTAAATGTCTTATTATGCAACTATTTTTAAAAATTTAATTTAAGAAGAAATTTTATTAGATTTTTCATGGCAACGGATTTAGGTTTAAAATTACATTCTGACTTTCCAAGTGAAATTAACATTACTTTAAATCTAACTATTTTAATTATTTTTTAAAATTTGAAAGTTTCGGAAAATATATATTTAAGGTTACTTATGGAAATATTTTTGCCTTAATTATTGTCTTTTCCGCTGATTCTCAAAAAAATGAAATTTGTATAAAGTTTTTTTAGATTAAATTTTTTGCCCTTTTTTATCAAAAATGTTCACAATCAAAACACGACCTAAGTTTAATGTCATGTAGAATAATGGAAAACTGAGAAGCAAATTTTAGTAAAGGAGGTAATTCAATGATTTTTTTAAAGCTGAACTGGTAAAAAGGGTCTCACGTCATTATTAGATTAACATGAGTAAATCTTTTTAGACCATCAAACTTAAATGAAAAGATTTTTTCCGTCAAATTGTCAGTAAATAACAAAACCTTGAGCAACATAAACTCATAGAAGTATCAATGCCACAATTATTTCTTATAAAATTTTAATCAGACAGTAAAAAAAAATCTTTATTTTAGATTTTTCTGCTGAAAAAATTTACCAAGCTTATATTTTATGTTATGCGTGAATGATTGTAAAAAGTTTAATAATAAAAACTTACGTGATTATGAAACTAATAAATAAAAATATCTATTTAGAAAAAATATTTGGTTATTTCAATTTAACTTTCCTAATTTAATAGCTTAATATCCGAAGAAATGTTTAAATTTTGCTTTCAAAATTAACTTTAAAAACATTGTTAATTTAGCCACTTTTCGTACTGTTACCTTTTCCTTTTATCCTCACAACTTTAAAAGTAAAAACAATCTTCAAACTAAATCTCTATAAATTAGCCCATATCATAGATTAAGCTAAATCTACAGAGATTAGATTTAATCTACGTTGTAGGTTAACCCTTACATTTTTTTATTTTTTATATTTCAAGATATATTTCATTTTTTATTTTCAAATTTATATTTCAGATTTATATTTCAAAATCTATATTTAAGATTTTGAAATATAGATCTTATATTGTAAGCTATAAAAAGAGATAAGGAGAAACATTTTTTCCCCTTAAATTAAGATATTAATGAAGTGCTTTGAACTGTGTGAATAACACTTTCAATTTTCAATTTTTCATAAAAATTGCTGAAATATTTTAACTGAAAAGAAATTCTGACTGAGGAATTTGCCTAAAAATATTTTCAAAGAATAAAGGTGTAGCCTCCATTTTTTTCTCAGAAACTATCTTGCAGTGAATTTAGTAATAAGATTTTTACATAGTTTTGTGAAGCACTTTTCATATTAATTGATTCGTTTTTTATAATCCAATTGTTAAAATATTTGAATGATGGAATTGCTCAAAAAGAATTATAGTCTGTATTCCTTTCTCTCCTTTATTGCTGAACTTATTTATTTAGTTCTTTAATAATAGCTGCTTATACATGTATAAAGGAGAAAATACTTTGTTTACTTTGCTCCATTTCCAGAGATATTCCCGACGAGTCCATTGTGTACGAAACCCTCCAATTTCTCAAACAGAGAAGAGTTCCATATCTTTTTGTGGCATCATCACGTGGCAATCATCAGAAAGAGAGACTATTCAGACTGCCGACCATATGCATATCTAAAAGAAATGATCAGTAACACCATTCACTACTAATGTCATAAAAGGGGCTTGTTTTGCATTTTGCGAGTTCTTAAAGATTCAAAGTACACGCCATTCCTCTTTAAAGCAATGTCTTTAAATCTCGCTGCGTTTTTACCAGCCCCTTTCCCGTCTCACTAATGTCTTCAAACGATGATTTCAGCAGCAATCAATTTCTTAAAGTACTTTATGCTACCTCTTGCTCTGACAGTTTTATGGCTGTGCGTAATGACTGCCCCCACTTTTTTTTCTTTCCACCAACACCAACAAACTCCAGGGTCGGTGGTTGTGCAAAGTTCGCGTGTGGAAAGTTCTGGGGAGTAGTTAAACCACATAATTTAGTTTTGTGTAAACTTCGGAGGAAGAAATTGGGGTAAAATAAAGCAGAATAGCCTGAATAGTGTCTGTGACGAAGTAAAAAAAAAGAATTTAATGACTGTACTATATTGAAGGTCCCAGTGTATGCGAAGATTTTGTACAACCTTATTTTCATGCAGTATTTGCGTTTGCGTTCTTCTAAAATTAATTCCACAATACACTAAAAAGGAATATGAATTCATTATGTATGCAATTCACAACTAATTTTTCTTAAATAAATAAACCAAAGATTATTATTTCTTATTGACACGCTTGCGAATAAATCTCTAATTCTCTTAAAGTATGACTTAATACTGTAAGCGCTATTTAAAAATATTTTTAAGTAATTTTTGATTTATCGTGCTAACTGTACAAACATATTGCTGTGTATATTATAATATAATATGCCTCAATAAATGTTAAACATTTCAGTGGCAATATATTTTTTTCCATTTTTTCTGTGGTATTGAAATGGACGTTACTATCGTAGCTTGGAAAACAAATGAATGAGTTTAGAAACATGATCCCTGTAAGCAAATAAGTAGGATGTTATTGTAATAAAAACAAAAACAATAACTGAAGTTATACTGAATGTAGTTTACTTATAATAAATATGTAATCAGCAGAATTAATTCTAATTTTAAAACTGTAGAACTTATAATGATGTGTAAAACAGGTATATATATGTGAGAAGAGGCCCCAGAAACAAAAATATGTTAAATACATTGCAGGGGAAAATGGTTTTTAACTGTATCTTTTTCTTAGAATCAAAAGTAAAGTGAAGTATTGAAGATTATCTCTTGAAAGTATTCTGCTACTATAACTGTTGTGCCTAATATTTCAATTAAAAAACATTTTATCAGTGTATAAAAAATTAAAATATATTATTAATGTATTCCCTTTGTATCTTTAACTATTATAAAATTTATTAAACGTGTATCTTTCACAGGATACTATGATTTTTCTGGAAATATTGAAAGAATATCATCAAATTTCGTGGAACCAATAAACACATCAGAGGAATTAAAATGTAAGTAGGCCTATTGAATGCACAATGAGCCTTAAAAGTTCATTGCAGATCTCAACAAACTGTTTCTCTTAAGTATCACACTGGATATTTTGCCCACCTACGATACTTGTAATAGGTTACTGACTCATTCATTTCCTCATCAATAACAAAAGTGATAATCAATAATAAGATGAAAATAACCCTTGTTAATGAAACTTACGTTTCCTCTAACTGATTTATATTTCCGCAATGTCCGATTTTATCGAAATCTGCATTAATGAAGCATCAATCTGCATTAATCTGCGAATGTTTTATACAAGTGTCATGAAACCAGAGCCCAAAGTCAACTAATAGTCAATAAAATGTACATCTAAATAGCTACAATTCAAAGCGATTGGCACAAAAGGTACCATGTAAATTAAATGGTTATGGTTAGTTTTAGTAAAACAGTTCCTTTATTATTCACTCTTATTGTTTAACTGTTATTTAATATTACTCTGAGAGATACTTTCCCGTTTTTGATCAATTTTCGACAAGCTCAAGATTTTACGAGGACACTCTGATCTAAAAGCTGATTGTAAGTGTAATTTACTTATCATAATAATAATAATAGGGTTATATGATGGATCTATATTATCTAGATCAATGCTTCAGAAAAAAAGTGTGTGGACTCAGTCAGGAGCTCAAAATTGTTCGATTTCATGCCTTTTGCCAGAAATCTTGACATAAAATCAATAAGAAAGTAAGATGTCAAACACTGTGAAACATTAATGGATTAGTTGTAGTATTTATCTATCTAGTGAGACTGCAGTAAAGATATAAAGTTAAAAAGTAATGATAAAATTTCTACATTTTGTAAATTTTTGTGTCGTATGGTTATCTTCTCTCTCTCTCATAAATATTTCGAAATTTTTGCCGCAAATGTGATCGCGACTATTCCAATTGTTCATGAATTTACATCTTTAATCTTATCTGTATCTGCTGTTTGATTCAAATGAGCACTAAATCTTTTTTTAAGTGTGATGTCAAATATTAACCAATTTTCTTAAGGACTAAACACATTTGTTTTTATGTACATTTTTTAAATGGAGTTTATTAAAAGTTCAGCAACTATTTAAGAAAAGTTTAAACGTTAGTTTGCTTAGTGCTTCGAATAAAATTAATGTATAGAAATTAATAAATTATTATTCTATTTACCCAATTCATTAGACTTGCATACAATTAAAATTGCTTATCCTAAAATATCTAAAGTTTGAAGTAGGAATATTGTCACATAATGCTGCGGATCTGAATTGTTTAATTCAATATGGTGTGAAACTATTAAGATCTTAATTAATGTATTATTAATCTGCATTTGAAACTATTTATTGGAAGTGTCTTAATCCAGATAATTATATAATATGAATGAGAATTTATTATTTGAATACATTTTTAAACATGTTATTAACATGTAGAAATTTAATCTTTACGTAAAAGTATAGATATACACTTAACTATTTTTTAAATTTCCAAGTTGACATTTCTGAAGCGTAGATATTTAAAATTGATGCTTGAAATTTCCAGAATAACGTGTGATTTTGTGAATCGAAGATTGTGGTTTTTTACAAATTTCTAGGTAGTTTGACATTAATTTACTACAAAACTTCTAACTGTTTAAAATGGGATGATGTCAAATATTGTATCATTAAATAAAAGCTATAACGGTTAAAACATACCCAGAAATTATATATAGTGTTAACTTCATTCTTTATATGAAACTAATGTATAATGTAAAGATTACTTTCAAATAAAATAAAATAAAGTTTTATATTAATGGGTTTATATATGATTTGATAGAAAATGAAAAGAACCATATTCATAAAATGTTTTGATTCTGTCAAGAACTGACTAAAAAACATGGTGTTTTCATAACTTATTTTCCAAAGATATATGCATGTGATCAATTAGGTTTAGATTTGTTGATATATATTCTCCGGAGTAAAGACTTTTGAAATAATTGAACCATTTCCATCCAAGCTTTAAGAATCTAATATCTCGATTACTGTAATGTAGAAGTTTGGAGAAGATCTCTCGCTCTATCTCTGTCTGTCACACAGGGGTGTGTTTATATACAGCAGAAATTTTATTTATAAAGATAAATTAATTAAACAAATGATCTATTTAAAAAAATTATTCAGTAACATTTTTGAAAAAAAATTATAAAAGTTTTAATTTTTAATAAAAAATTAAAAATTACAGAAAAGTTTAAAAATTCTCACAAAAAATGTTTTATACAATTATTTCGGAGTTTTTGAATTCCGTAAAAAGAAAATACGATGCATCTCAAATAAAAAATAAAAGAATTACACACAGTAAGAACAAATTAGAGTTTTAATAAAGAAGAGATTAAACAGATAAAAGTGGAGCATAGGATGAATCAAAACTACTGAAGCTATTTACTCATATTAAGTATTGTGGAAGAAAATTAGAGATCTGGGGTAGAAGTAAGTTTAATTTAGAAGTTAGAAGTAACTTGAACTAAGAAGAAAGAAGAAACTTGAGTTAAATTCATTGATCATAGCTCAAAAACTTACTAAAAATAACGTGATTTGAGATTGATACTCAAAAAATTTAAGTTTCTGAACGATCATGAAAAAAAATTGAATTAGAGTTGCTATTTATGACATCACCTGAGCAATTCCAAAGAAAAACAAAGAAAAAGTAATTGAAATGCTTATAATTAAAGGAAAAGCATTGCATTTAAACATTACAAAATAAAAGCCGGTAATCTAGCCTCTAAGACGTAAAAACAGCAACTCTTCATAGGAGAATTACCGATGTGTCAGGAAAAAATTTTAAAAATAACATTATTTTACTACTAATAATCAGATTATAAATTAGATAGTTTATGAATATAAAGACCATTTTATTAAGATATATTGCAAATTTTTTATCGAAATACTTTAACATAATTATTGCGCCAATATTCTTAAGAAACGATTTATTATAACTAAAATTTTCAAACATTGGGAAAAGCTTATTTAAATACGGATCTAAAAAATTGCTCAAAAATTTGTCTCATTTTTTTCCATACAAAAAAAGTTCTTCAAATAATATTTTATAACAAACCACATTCTATGATTCAGTTTTGGAATGTTCTGAAAGTATGTTTCAGTTAAAATCATTGTTCTTTATCTTATTTTGTAAATAGCCATTAAGCATTAAACTTGCAGTTCAAAACCAACCTTGTGAATGTTAACAATTCTGTGTAGGAGAATTAAGCAGTTTGGTACAAGAACAAATCTTGTTAAATCAAAGATCAGAGCTTATAAAGAATTAAACGGAAAAAATTTCTTTAAAAATTTTTTTTCCTCAATTAAGCAGAAAAAGAAATAGTATTTGAATTTTCAGTGGAAACAGAATATTTTTTCCTTGGAGACAAAATATTTAGCAAATTCTAGCATTTTATATAGTGCTCTTCAACACTTAAAATTTTTAATAACAAAGGCTTATCATTAGCCATGTTTTATTGAAAAATGACAGTTTTATAAAGTCAAAAAATACATTTTGAATAAAAATACTCATTTTTATAAATTTACAGTAGTTTAAAAAGAGAAATGTTGCATATATCAGTACATTTTCTGATTATTTTCATAGCATAAATTCTTCATTTTAACGAATGAATGTTTAGTATTAAGATTAAAATTTTGAGGTGAACATTTTAATCTTACACTTTAATAAATCCGGAGAATTTCCTTATTTTACTGTAAAAATTTTAAAGATCCTACTTCTATTTGTGATCATTAATGTATGGAAGTATTCAACATCAATTAGTCAGTGGTTTGATAATTATTTCAGTATTTCATTGATTCTATGGTGGTTTAAGCCTAAATAAATTCAATTAAAGCAGAGTTTTCAAATATATATATATATATATATATATATATATATATATATATATATATATATATTTATATATAACGAATATTTAATTAAATAGTTTTTAATAAGATTTAGTTAAATCTCCATATAGTGGTAAATAATAAGGATATTCAATCAATTTTTTAAGAAGTAAACTATTTAGTGGGCATTATGTACAATATTATTCATTTTTAGATTAAATAATTCGGCAAGAATAAATTTATGTATTTCTTTAATTAAAATAAATTTTTTTACGGTTTATTCTTTCATTTTCAATTATGAATTTCACGAAATTCCATGAAAATGAAATAGGAGAATAAAAATACTTGTAGAATTCTTATTTTTAATTCCTGAAAGTATTTAACTAAGGAATCAAATGAAATCTTTTCATTCAAAAGAAAGCCTTATTTGCACAAAAAGGAAAGAATAATTTTCAAAGTTTTGAGACTAATTCAAACTTTGTTGATCTATTTTTAGCTAAATGGAAAAAGTTAAAATTCTTCTGTCGATTTTTTTTATTTTGTTACCAAGGAATAACTAAGGGCTATTTTTATAAGGGCTCGACTTGAACAAGAAAATATATTCACCAGCTAAGAAGCTAAAAAAAGCTGCTTTAAATCTTTTGTTACAGATTTAATGAGATAAAATGTAACAATGTTGAAGGAAAAAAAAGAAATATAGTCTCTAATAAAAGCGTTTGTCAAAAACAGAGATTAGAAAATCTTTCTTTTAAGAATGCCATCGTGTTAAAAATTTAAAAAAAAACTATTGTAGAAATATTAGTTTTAAATTGGCTGAAAATGCATATTTTCATCTATGTATTTTTCTTCCAAGTTTAAATTACTTTTGCAAAATTATGGAAAAAACATTTACTATAAACGTTAAATTTATTTAAGTAAATTCTATATTTAAGTATTTAATTTCTATTTCTTTAAAGTTTTTTTCAAATACTTTATACAAATAATTAATTAAAAAATTTAGACTCAGGCTTTATGATTTATGCTTGATTTAATATATATATATATATATATATATATATATATATATATATATATATATATATATATATATATATATATATATATATATATATATATATATATATATATATATATATATATATATATATATATATATATATATATATATATATATATATATATATATATATATATATATATATATATATATATATATATATATATATATATATATATATATATATATATATATAGCTACATGACATTTAAAACTATAATTTAATATTTAATAAGTATAACAGATATTGTGTGCTATTTAATGACGATAAGTTGATGTGCTATTAATGATGATAAGCTATTTAATGAATATAAGTTAATAATTCTAAATATTTATCATTTAAATGAATATTCTTTTCATCATAAAATTTAATGATGATAAGAATATTCATTAATAATTCTAAAACTTTATTTAAATTATAAGTTAGTTCAATTGTAAAAATTATTTCCTTTTTAGGAATGAATAAATTGCAGTAAAATATTTGAAAATGGTATTTGACTGAAAAATCATAATTTGTGCTTAATTAATAAAAGTATTAAAGGATATTTCATACAGAAGGTTCAATTAACTAGTGATATTTTGCTGAAATTTAAAAATCATAAAATAATATTTATTATAGTATTTTTCTAAAAAAATTTATTTTTAAGAATATTATATTGAGTTTTACTATTTCCGACAAAGTAAATAACTAATTCGCAGTAAGAAATCACAAAAGGTGAGTACTGATCAATATATAATTTCTTTTATTTCTTTTAAAAATTATTTTTGGAATTTGTTTTAGAGATTCTTTTAGAGCATTGATATCTTCCATTTTAGAGATATAATGCAAATGTTGATAATTTTTTCCCGTTTTACTTCTAAGGCAATTTTGTTTTCTGAATCCAAGATTACGTCAGCAATCACTAAGAAAGTGATTTCAAGACAATTGAAAGATTTATCCTCTATACATTAGTTTCTACTTCACAAATTATATTCATTTACTCTGAATATTTTGTGATACTGAAATATTCCTCATGTGATAGTAGTTCCTATTACGTTTTAATTAATTCCTTTTAAAATTGATTTTAAAATAATTTTTCTAAAATTAATAATACAAAATATATTTAAATTTGTTAATCTCTGTCTGAAAAAGGACACTTATGTTGCACTTATGTTTATTATAAAATATATATCATTAAATATTTTAAAATATGTGGTAGAACTTTTAATAATACAGAAATTTAAAAAAATAAAATTTTGCTAAGTTTTGGTAGATGGTTACCCATATTAATTCACCTTCTATGATAACTATATTTTTAAGAAAATTAATTTCATTTCAATTAAATATGAGAGAAAATATCTATAATAAATTTTATTTTTGTAGGATCTTTTCCAATAGGGTTGTATTACATATTTTCATGTCAATATTGTCTTTTCAATTAACATGTGGAAGGGAAATTTTATTTTCAAAGTGTTGTGATATATATATATATATATATATATATATATATATATATATATATATATATATATATATATATATATATATATATATGATATATATATACATTTGAATATTTAAATTATATTAATTGATATATTTTAATTTGTATAACTTTCATAAGAACATTTGTGTTAACGAGAAAATTTATAAATTGTTTTATATGAATAAATAAAATATTTAAGTTTAAAATTTATTCTGACTTTTGCTTAAAAAACATTTTAATGTTTGAAATAAATTTTGCAGTAAATAAAGTTCAAAGTACACAAAGTTATGAATGTTTTATAAGCAAAATGTTGTGCTTAAATATTTCGATGTTTTTTGTTTGTTTGATTTCACTTTAACTGCACTTAGAGTCTCGTTTCATTTTTCCTAAAAAAAGTATTACTAATGGTACTCCTCTACTCAAATTAAAGTAAACAAGTCAAATTGCAAGCGTTTTAGTAAAAAAGGCTTGCTGATATAAATCAATATATTAACGACAATTCTCAATCTCGTGCTTAAAAATATGTCTCGCTTCATGCATAAAACAAATGTTATGAAAGAATATCCAGAAAACATATATAAAGAAACATTTCTCATGTTCAAGCTTTCTAGGTTGAAAAGAAGATTGTAATACCTAGAAAGACACAAAACATTTTAAAACTAATTGTATCACCAAATGAATAGTTGATACCTTTTACAAGAAAACATATTGAACCCGGATGCCAAATCAATTCAGTAGTTTAATCTTAGGAAAAATTTAACCTCCTTTTTAAATTAAATAAAAATCTATTTATAGAAATTAAAATTATGAATTCTGATTTATTCATAATATGTTGTAAAAAATTGTTTTTGCTGCCCCAGCATGCTTCAATGTACATAGCCCTGAATTGGCCTATCCCAGTCATATAGAAGCAGCCGATTGAAGTCGTCGTGATTTTGAAGCAGGGACCAAGCAGAAGGCCCCTAAAAATAATTGGCCTGCCATCGCCACAAGTATCATTTCACTTGGAGGACATTGCCACCACACCCAGTTTTAATGTGCTCCCAGCTTCATTTAGCGAACACAGGTAAGCCGAACTCATTACTTTCTGATAATGAGAAATACTCCCTAACCAACTGTAGCCTTAAAAAAATTCTTATTTTATTTTTAATATTATTTTTATTAAATTCCAATCAATTGATAGATAAGTATAAGATGTCTTATCTATCAATTGATCAATGCATGCAAAGCATATATATCTATCTATCTCTATATCTATCTATCGATCTATAAATCTATATCTATCAAGTCTATCTATCTATCTATTTATCTATCTATCTATGTATATATATTTGGTAACATATTCTCTAACTCTTTAGTGAAATAGTCATTGATCAACATACATATAACGAAACAAAATTTTATGTAATTAAGTGAAATTTATAAAATTACTCTACATAAATCTTCATTAATTCAACATTAGCCGGAACTCATACCCTAACGTAATTGTTTTTATAAACTTTTTGTGCTTGTAAATTATTTTCAGAAATATTAAAATTTAGAAAGCGCAATTTGTTTTTAACAGTAACCATGCTTACGAAAAACAAAATTCTCAACTGAAACGAATATTTTCTAATTTCCCTCCAAGGTAATTTTGACGAGAAATGCCATGCATTTTAATGCAAATATTGTTCGTATTTTATAGTTTTCAGCTACCAATAATTAATTTGATAATGTTTTAATATTTTATGATAATTCTGAAATATTAGATATTGCGTCTTCAAATTAGAGGCTTAAGTGTTCACGTGATATTTGTTAATGATTTCTTAAGTATGTTCTGAGATTATTAATGAGTTATAGTATGAAAATGAAAAGCAACAATGTTGTACAAAATTAATAAAAAAACCATTTTTGAAAATGAGATTAAAATACAACAAATATTGAACCTAATAAATATAATACTAAATGTTAGCAAATTTTTAAATGTTTACCAAATTTTATTAGTCATCAACATCATTATTGGAATAACATTAAGAAAGAACATTAAGAGAGAAAACAATTTTTAAGAAATTATTAGCAGCATTGTTAATAAATTACATTAAATATTTGACATAAAACTATTAAAAAATAATTCTATGACACTTTTTGCTATAAGAAAAGTAAAAAAATAGTTCTTTTATATCACGCTATCGATCACTGGAAAATTAATGTAACAACAATGCCTTGTTAACATATTTTTTTCATTTTAATCCTACATACACAAAAAGACATATTCATCGTAGAACATTTGAAATGAAATTTTATTTTAACTAATACTAATCAACCAAAATTCTTTGAGATGTTTCTATGATAATTTAGACATTGTTTTGTTTTTGGCATATACTAACTGAAAAACAATTTATAATAAAAATAGAACTGGCATGTCACCAAATCTGATTTCTTCTATGATAAAAGCAATTCTGTAATAGAATTATTACAGATTTTCGTATTTTGGAAAAATATTTTTTGAATTTTATTCGAATAACAAATAAGAAGGAACATATATATTTATATGTATATATATGCATATATATATATATACATGCATATATGTATATATATATATATATATATATATATATATATATATATATATATATATATATATATATATATATATATATATATATATATATATATATATATATATATTGTACCGAGCTTCACAGGTTCGTGTCGATTGAGAGTTGAATAAAGCAACCACTTAATGAACACAAGACTTTTATTCGTAAGAACTTCACTAAATAAACGAAATTCCCGCTGTAACAGTCACAATTATACAGCTATAATTCGTCAGATATAATAAAAAAACAGCTTCCAATCACAGGTCTCAAATACCTCAGACAGAGAACAACTAGCAGTCACAACTAATCGTCTTCACTCACTGACTGTCTTCACAAAACTGACTCTTCCATGTCGGGCTGCGGTATTTATACCTGACTTGGCGGAGAAATCTACCAATTTCGCCAAGGTTCTGGAAGCTTCTAGGCTATCTCGAAAAATATTGGTCCTAGAGCTTAGGTGATGGATGTTTCCAGAAGTATCGATTTCTCGCCAAGTCGCCAAGAATCTCGCCAACCGTCGCCAAGTCGCCAAGAATCTCGCCAACTGTCGCCAAGTCGCCAAATCATTAGGAAATCCGCTTTTAAACTACAACACGTCTAAATACCGCAATTTTTGCCCAAAATGTGAGAATTTCTGATCTATCTGAGATATTTTAAGACAAATATAATCATTATTTATAAATTTGTAACATTGCCCCCTCTCAAGGACTGCACTTCCCGGGCAGTACAATCCCCTGGTAGGAGGCCAAATTTAATATAAGAGAATTTAGATTTCAAGTGGATACATTACATACACAAGCAACTAAAAATACAAAAAAATAGAAAAGATAAAAAATTATCTATACTATTTACAAAGAGACCATGGTCTACTAATTTTTACTCTACATTACGATAAGGAGCTAATCTATCATAATGTACTACCTTTGGTTTTGAAGAAGATGATTTCCTTATACGAACCACGACGTCGTTCAGTCTTTTTAGGACTGTGTAGGGACCTTCCCAGTTGGCTTGCAACTTTGGAGAAAGTCCTTTACGTCGAATCGGGTTCCACAACCAAACTTTGTCACCTTCTTGAAATTCATGTCCTGTCGCTCTTGTGTCATACCTTGTCTTCATTCTTTCGGTCGTCAGGTTGATTCGGTCTCGAGCGAAGTTATGGACATCTTCAAGACGTGCCTGAAGGTCTCGAAGGTATTCCTCTGGCGATGAAGATGTATCCGGTGGACGACCAAACTGAAGATCACAAGGGAGACGAAGTTCGCGACCAAAGAGCATCTGTTAAGGAGTATATCCGGTAGTCTCATGGACAGCACTGCGATATGCAAGCAGAAACAGCGGTAACTTCAAATCCCAATCTTGCTGATTTCTGGAAACCATAAGGGAGAGGTTATTCAAGATGGTTCTGTTAAACCTCTCTACCATGCCGTCCGATTGTGGGTGTAGTGGCGTGGTCTGCGTCTTGTCTATTCCGAGAATTTGACACATTCCTTTAAACACAACAGAGGTGAAATTTGTCCCTTGATCAGAATGAATTTGTAAGGGTGTGCCGAATCTGGAAACCCATTGTTGCACTAGAACCTCGGCTACTGTAGTCGCCTCTTGATCGGGGATTGCAAACGCTTCAGGCCACTTAGTAAAGTAGTCCATGACAACTAGTATGTATTTGTTGCCATTTGAGGATCGTGGTAAAGGACCCAAAATGTCCAATGCTATCCTCTCAAAAGGTGCTCCTACGTTGTACCGCTGCAACCTTCCTCGGCTACGTTTCTTCGGTCCTTTACGTGCCGCACAGTCATCACAAGATTGGCACCATTTCTCTACATCTTGTCTCGTTTTGCTCCAATAGAAGCGTTCTCGAACTTTCTGTAGAGTTTTCATTACTCCGAAGTGGCCTCCAGTTGAGCTACTGTGCAATTCTTTCAAAACATCTGAAATTCTTGATTTTGGAAGAACAAGCTGCCATTTGAAATTACGTCCATCATCGGACTCCCATTTCCTGTATAAGACACCATTTCTTATATGGAGTGAGTCCCAAAGAGCCCAATATTGCTTAGTAGCAGGACTGTAGGTGGAGATATCCTGCCAACTTGGTCTCATACTAGAAGATTCTTTCAATTCAAGAATTGGATTTATATCTGGGTCTTCTTTTTGGGCTTCCCTAAGTCCTTTATCACTCCATGGGTCTGGTTTTCATGGAGGTGAAACAGTAACTTGGCGTACCGAAGTATTTATCAGCTGATAGTTCTTCTCTACTCTAGAACAATATCGGCAGCTTTCATTACACGGTTTCCTTGATAGTGCATCAGCATTTCCATGAAGAGTTCCTTTGCGATGACGTATTTCAAAGTCAAACTCCTGGAGTCGTTGAATCCATCTGGCTACCTGTCCTTCCGGATTTTTAAAATTCAAAAGCCAGGTTAAGGATGCGTGATCTGTCCGGAGCAAGAACTTTCTTCCATAGAGATAATGGTGGAAATGTTCTATGGCTTTAACGATTGCCAGCAATTCCTTCCTGGTTGTACAGTAATTCCGCTCTGGTTTCGATAGACATTTACTCCAATAAGCAATGACACATTCTTTATCATCAATTTCTTGCGACAAAACAGCTCCGATATTTTCGTTGCTGGCATCCGTATCTAAAATGAATAATTTTTCGGGCTGGGGATATGCAAGAACGGGCGAAGATGTCAACGCCTCCTTCAGTTGCTTAAAAGCTTTCTCACATTCATCTGTCCATAGAAATCTCTGTTTAACTTCTGTCAACTTGTGAAGAGGTCTGGCAATACTTGAAAAACCCTTAACAAATTTCCTGTAATATGTGCATAGTCCAAGAAAACTTCTTAATTGGTGGACATCTTTTGGACGACTCCAGTCCTTGACTGCGGAGATCTTTTCAGGATCTGTTCTTACACCTTCAGCAGAAATAATGTGTCCCAGATAGCTTACTTCACGTCGGAATAAATTACATTTGCAAGGATTCAGCTTCAGGTTGGCCATTTTTAATTTTTCCAGCACCTTTCGGATGTTTCTTAAATGGTCTTCGAATGTGCGCCCTACAATAATGATATCGTCCAAATATACCAAACAGGCTTCGTAGGAAAGTCCTCGTAATACTGTCTCCATCAGGCGCTCAAACGTTGCAGGTGCATTGCAAAGCCCAAATGGCATAACCTTGAACTGCCAAAGTCCTTGTCCTGTGGTGAATGCAGTCTTTTCTCGATCCTCAGGATGTATCTCTACTTGCCAATAACCACTCTTGAGATCCAAAGTCGAAAACCATTGTTTTCCGGATAAAGCATCAAGTGTATCGTCAATCCTAGGAAGAGGGTAACTATCTTTTTTAGTGATGTTGTTTAACCGACGATAGTCAACGCAGAATCGGGTAGAACCATCTTTCTTCCGAACTAAAACAATAGGCGAAGCCCAAGGACTCTCTGATGGCTCAATAATGTCATTCTGCTGCATTTCCATCAGAAGATTATCCACCTCTTCCTGCTTAGCGAATGGCAATCTTCTCGGATGTTGTTTAATGGGTGGATGATTTCCTGTATTGATTCGGTGCTGCGTCAATTTGGTTCGCCCAACATCATCTGATTTCTTGGAAAAGAGATCTCCGAATTCTAATAATAAATTTCTTGCAGCATTCCTCTGTTTATCATCTAACTCTGCTCTCTGAAGGAGTTCATTAATTAGAGTGTCAGGAGGCTCAGATAGTGTGGCTTGACAATTTCGGTTAATACAGGTCACTGGAGTGCAAGTCGCTAGCACTTCTCCTTCTTTTATAAGTTTTACCTTATTACTTAGATTAGCAACTCTTACCGGGATTACATTTCGTGAAAGGTCGACGAGTGAAGAAGCCACTAGTACTCCTTTAACGCTATTGTCGGAATCTGGATATTCAGTCAATCCATAATGAAAATTATTATCTTCTGAAAGAGCTCCGCAAACTATTGTCTCAGTTCTTGGTGGTAATGTTGTTTCACTCTTCGCAGTTATATGATGGACTGTTTTAATATCTGAATATTTCGTCTTAAAAATCGCTATGTCTTCAGAACATGAGTGTAGTTCATTATTTTTAAAATCTAACTTGAAATGGTTTTCTTTGAGAAAGTCCAATCCGAGAATAAATTCGTCATTTATATCAGCGACATATGCCATATGATGGTACACGGCATTCCCAAATGCAATGTTTAGATTTATTTTTCCATGCACTTTAATCTTGTCACCTGTCACAGTTTGGAGGGTAATGCAGGGCGGCGTCCAGATGAGTTTGTCACCAAGTTTGCGAGCCAAATCTGTCCTAATGATAGTTACGTTGGCTCCAGTATCGATTATCATTCTGCAGGGAACTTCGTTGACATGTCCCATAACGAAAAGTCCGTTGTCGCCGCTACTTACGGAAGAAATGTGAAACAATTTGAAATGGGGCTTCTGACTCTCTGGACATCTCCGCCCCGCGAGATGGCCACATATTAGTTTCCCTGCTGTGGTGGAAGATCATTTCCACCATTTTTTCGTTTCGGGCAGTCTCTCTGAACGTGTCCGACTGCACCGCAAGTCCAACACTGAATTTTCGTGTTTCTGCCACCTTTACTCAATTCTAAGTTACGGAATTTTCGCCGCAGATCTTCGATTTGCTTTCTGAGATCATAGTCCGTATCAGTAGTAGAGACGGCTCTGATTGAGTGCCGGTCTTTACGCGCGGCCTGCTGGGCAGCCTCTATCTTATGTGCGTAGACTAGGGCAGATCCAATATCTTTGACATCGGCGAGTCTAAGTGTTTTCTGTATCTCCGGATCCCTCACACTATCGATGAAGTGATGGAGAGCCAGATCCTGACGTGTCTCAGCTGGGCAGTCCGAAAATGCTAGATGGGAAAGTCGCTGAATATCGGCAGCCAATTCTTGAAGACTTTCACCCGCTTTTTGATAGCGGGACTTTAACTGTAGTCTGCTATATTCTTTAGTGCACTTATCTCCAAACCGCAGCTCAAGCGCACTCGATAGGGCTTGGAAATCGTGCCTCTGCTCCTCCGGAAGCGTCTCGAGGATGTCAGCCGCGTCTCCTCTTAAAGAAGCCGCCAGGTGAAAAGCTTGGGCTCGGGGATTCCATCCATTAGCTTCCGCTACCATCATAAACTGGGTCTTGTATACTTGCCAGGATGATTTCCCATCAAATGTTGAGAGTTTAATATTGGCTAGGGAAGGCACAAATGTCACGTTGGGTTCCTCATGTTTGTTTGATATTTGCTTCTCCAAGCTTTCAATCTTCTTATTCATATTGTCTAATGCTACTTCAACGTTTTCTTCTATCTCCAGAACTTTAGTTTCAACTGAAGTTACCTTATCTTCCATTGCATTCATCTTCTCCTGAATGATGTTGGAGAATTCTTCTTTAACACTTACAATGTCCTTCTTAAGTTCCTCCTGTCCAGATTTTATCTCTTTCATCATCTCGGTTTTCATCTCTTCTTGTCCAGCTTTCATCTCGGTTTTCATATCTTCTTGTCCAGCTTTCATCTCGGTTTTCATATCTTCTTGTCCAGCTTTCATCTCAGCCATCTGCTCCGCTAATTTTTCGAGAAGACTTTTCATTAAATCCATATCCATTTTTCTTGTGACACGCTGCATCAACTCTTCAACCCCGATTCTGACACCAGTTGTACCGAGCTTCACAGGTTCGTGTCGATTGAGAGTTGAATAAAGCAACCACTTAATGAACACAAGACTTTTATTCGTAAGAACTTCACTAAATAAACGAAATTCCCGCTGTAACAGTCACAATTATACAGCTACAATTCGTCAGATATAATAAAAAAACAGCTTCCAATCACAGGTCTCAAATACCTCAGACAGAGAACAACTAGCAGTCACAACTAATCGTCTTCACTCACTGACTGTCTTCACAAAACTGACTCTTCCATGTCGGGCTGCGGTATTTATACCTGACTTGGCGGAGAAATCTACCAATTTCGCCAAGGTTCTGGAAGCTTCTAGGCTATCTCGAAAAATATTGGTCCTAGAGCTTAGGTGATGGATGTTTCCAGAAGTATCGATTTCTCGCCAAGTCGCCAAGAATCTCGCCAACCGTCGCCAAGTCGCCAAGAATCTCGCCAACTGTCGCCAAGTCGCCAAATCATTAGGAAATCCGCTTTTAAACTACAACACGTCTAAATACCGCAATTTTTGCCCAAAATGTGAGAATTTCTGATCTGTCTGAGATATTTTAAGACAAATATAATCATTATTTATAAATTTGTAACAATATATATATATATATATATATATATATATATATATATATATATATATATATATATATATATATAATATATATATATATATGCATATATAATACATATATAATATATATATATATATATAATATATAAATATATATATATATATTTCCGTGTCTATATAATATATATATATATATATATATATATATATATATATATATATATATATATATATATATATATATATATATATATATATATATATATATATATATATATATATATATATATATACTTTTTTGTTAAAATAAGCATTTTATTGTTTTCAAAGTATTTATCTGAAAAATAAATGAGTTAGGTAATCACTGCTGAAATATAAAATTGATTTGCACTTTAACATCAATGAGCAAATAATCTCCAAACAAATCTTTAAAATGCATGTTTTCAAATTTAATTTCCAAGCGATTTTTGAAACATTTTAAAAACGAATTTAAAACTACCATTTGAAAAGAAAAAAAAAATAGAGAAACTTTAACTTATAGCGAATTATAGGCTTAACATGAGAGATTAAAAACTGCTTAAAAAAAGCTACAATTTTTGTTAACAAACTCTTGCTGCGATGAAAAATATCTATAGCAAAAAATATTCTGAAATTATGCTTTCTTTTTTTATATTTCTGCCTTGTTCTTTTAAATTCAGAGAAGGAATTTCAAACCATTCCCTCGTCTAATTTCAAACCAAATAATGTTGGTAACGTGACTGTGACACTTTTCACCGAAAAAACGAATTTATTTTAACTTTTTTTTCCCCTTTGATTCCCTTTTTTTGTTATATTTTCACCAGAATATTGAAACGGCGCCATACTTGAGAAAAAATGGAATCTAAAAAAATATTCCATGAGGGAGATGGAATGGAGGGTAAAAAAAGAGCAGTGTATATTTTTTTAAATGTGAAGAAATATAGACGGAATATTAACAAGAATTGCGTCAAGTAAAGAGCGTAGAAGAAAAAGGGAAAGGAGAAAGAGGGAGTGAAAAAACACTCGGGTTTTTGCAAAGGAATAAAAATATTTTTCTCGCAAGATATTAGAAACTGTCAGAATTGTGTGTGGGTTTTTCATGCTTCAAGCGCCTAGGGAAATGAGCTAAGTTGAGCATACTCTTCTCTTCAAAAAGCACGGCGCGTACACAAAGTGAAACATTTCATTTCTTGGTACTGCTTCCAGAATCTTCTATTGGAGTTTCTGGTACAATGCATTCCAATGAAATCATAAATGATATGTATGTTTGTGGCATAAATAAGCAATGAGTTAATATCATAATGGACAGGGAAGCATTTAGATTTTTTTTTAAACTTCAGGATGAAAATTCTATTGTGACATTTGCGACGATTTCTATTTTCCGTGTCTGTCATGTCACTGTCGTAAGCAATGGATATAATTGTCTTGCTTATGTGTGTGACATGTACTTTAATATTTATAAATAATTTGTTATTTTTTGCTTTTCAAGATAATTTTAGTGACGATTCAAGCAGTCTAAATTGTGAGATAAAATAATATTCAAATTTGTCATAAAAATCTTCACAATAAAATATACTTTTAGAATGCATAAAGACAGATGATTTTGAATATTTATGCATTTACGAATAGAGGGCGGTATTGGTATGCAAAAATGGTGTTTATACAATAAGCTTCAATTTTAATTCGAGGTAATTGAAAATAGGCATTGTTTTCAGTATTTTAGTTTTGATAAAAGATTTTTTAATGTTTTATTTTAAATAAATATAAATGTAATTTTTTAGAAATTTGTATTTTGGAAAATGTCTCCTTAAATTTTTAAGAAAAGAAAAATTCTATTAATTTTTACTATGCAGTTGGATTTTTTTAATTTAAAGCTGTTCCTTAGGTATATAACAATATCATGTTGTCTAATGATAATAATATTATTATTATTGTATTTTGTAATATTTTTAGTTGTGTTTATTGAATATAATTGTTTAAAAAGTGTTTTTTTAACAGAGACAATATGTAATAAATATTTCATTGAAATTGTGAGATTTTAGACAATTCCCTATCAGAAAATATTGAGTTCCAATTTTTTTATTAGCTCAGATTTGTTTAAAAGGTATTTTTTTCTATCGCTCTTTGGATGTAGAGTAAAATCACTGTGGGGTAGTTATCAGCGTTAAGTACCATGTCCCATGATGCAATTTCTTTTCGTGAGATTGCAGGCGTGGTTTGGACCTGTCCCTGCCTAATGAAGACCTATAAAGTGATAGATAAAACTGCCGTTAATTATTTTTACCTGGTTGAGGACACGTCCTCTGCTAGCGCAAAAGGCCCATAAAGTAGAGGTTGTCCTCAGTTCTCAGACCTTCCTTCGATACACAGCTTACTATCAACAGGGTTATTGTTGGTCCCTATGGTGCTTTGAACAGGAAGCAATAATGCCAAGATTCGGGAAAATCATAAAAAATATTTGACGGCTTTTTTTCAGATTGACTTATCGTGTTGTTTTTTAGGACATCTTCTCCATAAAATATTCGAAATGTTTGATAGATTAATAAAGTAAGGGGAAATTACTCATTATACATGCAGTGTTAAAATTTCATATTCTGCCTCAAGCAAGGTTAAGAAAAAATATTTTTATATTAAAATTTAACTTTTGTTTTGAGAAATTCATTAATTATGTTATTCCCTTACGAAAAATATTATATTTTTATGATAAATATTTCAATAAATATAATTATATTAGAATATTTCTACTCACTTTCTGTTATATATATATATATATATATATATATATATATATATATATATATATATATATATATATATGATATAAAATATGAGCATATATACATACATACATACATATATATGCATATACATACACACACACACACATATACATATATATATACATGTATTTAACACTTACTTGATCCAATTATTTTTGTAATCATTTAGCATTTGATAATTCAAATAAGAGACTTAAAGTTTTCCAGAAATAAATATGTAGCTATTAATTTGTTGTACCACCCAAAACCTAGAAAAATAAACCAATGTTAATTTAAGCAACAAAACCTACTTTCAAAATCTTAAGCAATATTTCTTTGAACTAGTTACTTTATTATGAAGTGTTTTTTTTTCAATTTCCATATCATTTGATATTTTATTATTATGATATGAACTGATTTCTGAATCATAATTTTTTAAAATAAAAATGCACATCAAGAAAAAAAACTTGAAAAGGGTATAAAATTTTTTCATAAAATTTGTTTCCCATGATCACAAATTAGAAACAAATATATAATAGTTTAATGTAAGGAACAGACGAAAAATTATAATCCTTAATATTTCATCCATTCGGTATTGTGATATACAAGTTTCTGATAGAGTTTTGAAACTTCTTATTTTAAATATGTTCAGAGAAGCTTCTTGTTCCAGCAACTTGTTGGCATATCTAAACCTGCCAGTCTGAGAAATATTATGAAGCTAAAACTTTTTTAACTAAAATTGTAAAATAGGTTTCATTAAAGATTTGTGACAATTTTATCCAAATATATCACAGAAAAATCTTTTAATTTCTGGAAAGTGTGTGACTTAATAAATTTTGAAATGGAAATATTGCTTACTAAAGTTGAAATGAGATGAAAAATATAAAAAATGACATGAATATGAATTTTAAAAATTTCAGAGCAATATGCTTTAATACTATAAAGAATGAACTCTTCTAAACATTTATATTCATTGATAATTTAACTAGTTATGGAGATATAATGTTTCTCCAAAATATAAAAAACCAGTATAAATATTACCAATTTCTTCAAAACAATTGTTTTAAAAAATTAAAAAAGAGCCTTTTCATATTTGTAAATTTCATATTTGATAAGTTGACTTTTCTAATATTTCTCACTGCTAAGGAGAATCAGTTAAGAAATTTGTAGAATATATTTGAATTTGCTAAATTTTCTAATTTATTTATCATATGATAAATACTTAAACACTACAATCTATTTTTGCATTTTATTTTATTTCGTATTTTAAGTTTGGGAATATATATGCTTGTACATTCATCTCTTTTCACATTTGATTCGGTTTTATTGCTTAACTCGATTGCCTTCCTTCATTTATCTTTTTTTGATGCGCTGGTTGAATCGTTATTCACTTTAAAGTAGTAAAGAAATCATCGCAAAACACATCTTCTCCAGAAATTGGCATCCAATCTATCAACTATCGAAGTGATGGCCAGAGAGGTAACCATTCCGCTGGCATGTAGGTAGTTCCAGCATGATACTCGTTTTAAAATCTACATCAAAAGGCAATGTTTTTATCAGTTGTTCGTGTACTTGATTGTATGCACGCATATCTGTTATGAGGTTTATTCTGTGAATTACAGTAATCCCCCTATAACACGTATATTATTTCTGTGCTATAGAAAAAAACGCGTTGAACGAGCATTCTTGTAAAACTTATTAAAAGGGGTTTAATTTGAATAATATAAGGAAAAAACCATGTTATGAACAAAAGGTAAACGTTTTATTAAAATTAAATTAAGAACATTTTTAATAAAAAACTTATACAAATGTAGCTAAAAAACAGTTAATTTCAAATAAGTCAAATATTCAAAAGAAAAAAACAGTTTTATTACATGTCTGTTCGCTGTATTTGAAATAATGTACCACCCATGTCTGTTTTTTAGCAGAATCTGCAAAGGTCAATAATAGAATTTAATTTTATATGAACACCATTTTCAGAATTGATGGTGAACTGTACAAATCATTATAAATTTCGCAGTACAGAAGTATAACGTAAAGAATCAATGCGTTATATGTAGGAAAAGAGGTGTTATATAAGGGACATGAAATCGCGTGTAGCATGGAAACGTGTTATAAAAGTGCGGTGTTATAGGGGGATTACTGTATTGATCAATTGATGATCTTGTTTGACAAAGTGACTTGCGCTTCTGTCTATACTTTTGTAACCATACAAACACTTTATCGATTGTTAGAGTTATAGATTATTAATTTGTTTGACCATTCCACTAATACTCAAAATTATAATTTCATTTATTGTACTTTGAAAAAGATAAGCATTTATAATTATTTAAAAAATTTTATGAGATTCTAACGAACTTAAGTATAAAGTCTCACAAGAGTCTAAAATCCTTTTTTGATATTTATTATTTACTATTATTATCGTTCAAAAGAATATGAAATAAAAAAATATCTGAAACTATATATACTAATAAGTAATTACTCGAACTAATAACTATTGACTAGAAGGTGACTCTTTTAGACAAGATTTTGTGAATCATATGTGTATGTCCAGAAAATACAATAACAGCTCCACCTACATTTTAGTATGCATGCCTATGAGCGATTAGCATTGAAATCCAAAAGAATGAACACTCTATTCAAGGTTTCCTTTAATGTAATTAAGAAATCAAAACTGGGGAATAGCGGCACCTTGAGAGTTAGGAGACATATAATATTAAAGATATCAACTGTGAACTTTTTATAAAGTATTAGATAAAATTCAATGTAGAATAACGGGTATAAAACTTATAACTATAATTATTAGTCAAAGAACCCTTTAATTATTATTTCACTTTATTTGTATCTACAATAAATTAACAAATGTATAATTTTAGAAAATATTTCAATACTTATAAATCAATAAAATAAAAGATTTTATTTTCTTGTTTCAAATATCGATAAATATTTTTATAAGTTCTCATTATGTTTGATTAGAAATTATAAAGATTTATCATTAAATTTAAACTATAAATATTAGCATAATTTAAAATTTCTTTGAATAGAGAAATAATGAAAAATTATTTCATAATACCCTTCACACGTTCAAGCACATTGTTAATTTTAGGGAATATATTAAAAGTGAAATGGTCATTTGTTTCCGCAATAATTGTAAATTAATTTTTAGGAATTAAAAAAAACATAGTTAATAATAATTTAAAACTGTAAATAAACTATTTTGCAAATTTAAATATATTTTGCCTATTTTTATTAGACGAGTAACTATTGCAGTTATTAAAATAAGTAGTATTTAGTTTATTAAACTAATTTATAAGAAATATTAATTTTTTAATTAATTTTAAAGTTCAATATTCATAAATTAATTAACTATGAGAATTTTATTATAAAACTGACGTATTACCCTAATTCATTATCCGTACATATGTATTACATCCTAATGTTTATTCTGCTTCACTGGTTTGTTATCAATACGCCTACACAACGATATTTGGTTGATTTAACGAAATACTAGACTCCATAAAAGCGATATCAAATCACCATCCCTTTTGTTCACCTCCTTAAATTAAAAATTTATAAACATACTTTAAAAGTTTTGACTTCGAAATAAGATTTCGATTAAGTATGAATTTGCATTGGCATACACAATCATTACCATTAATATGAACAGTTGAGAAAGTAATCCGCACTAAACTGATTTAAGTAGGCATTAAACACAGCATTGAAGTCGAGAACCAGACAGACAGAGAAAGATAGCGAGTTCGAATGAAAGTCCGTATTTTGAGGGAGAGCTATGACGTCAGAGAGGAAAATGTGCTTTGGTATAAATGCAAAAATTTATGCATTATTCTCATACGTTTCTGACGTCATAGTATTGTTTGGATATGAAATATTTTCAATCGATCTTGGAATTTCACTATCCTTTCATTCTAGTACGATTTGGTTACACTGGACATAGCTTTATATAAACTGCAATAGATATGTTTATGCATTATCATCAAGGCAGGGATAATTAAAAGGACAATGATGCTAAAAGTTTAAATGAGATATGTCTATTTGGATAACTATTTAGTTATGTAGAGAAAATTATTCTGTATCAAAATGTATGTATATTTATGTAATTTGTGGATGCTTGGTTATCAAACTTCTCAATTTATTGATATTATTAAATGAAATAGCTAATATTCCATTTTGCTGCAAGAAGATTATTACGTTGTATGTAATTAAACGTCCTTGATAATACCGCATATAAAGGAAGTTCATTAAAAGTATAGAGTTTGATAAATATGCCTTTCTCTGATATTTTAAATGCACATATCAAAATATTTTAACTGTAGTAAGAGTAATTAAATTCCGTAATAGAAAATCAACCTCTGTATAAAAGTGGAAAATTTTAGCAATACTGATATAATGATAAAGACAATTAAACATAATATATTATATTAAAAGACATATATATATATATATATATATATATATATGTGTATATATATATATATATATATATATATATATATATATATATATATATATATATATATATATATATATATATATATATATATATATATATATATATATATACATAAAATGAGAAAATTAATTATGAAATGCATCAAGAAGATATTCGGAACATGTAATATTGTTAAGTAAAAAAACGATTAAAATATTAGTTTAAAAATAAAAGTAAAACTGATGACTACAATAAACCACTGATTTTGATTTTTGAAGCTATTATGCTGTATAAAAACATTATTGTAGAATTGAAAAATAAAACAAATTACTGCTTGTAACATTATTTCAGGAAATGGTGAAGATTATGTTCATTTTTGCTTATATATTACATGTAAAACTAATTTTTTATATCAGGAAATTTTTCATTTCATTACTTTTTACTGTGAAAAATAAAATTTATTAAAATTTTTATTAAAATTTGGTTTATTTGACAATTTTTTGATAACAATTTCAAAAAGTGGTATATTAATTATAAAAAATATCATTATAAAAATATAATCACATTTATTTCTTAAATTATAATTTGATATGAAGAAAACAGTGAAGTACATTTATTTACAAATATTAACTTATTGAAACATTGAATCAGAAAATTCACTATACAAACATACTCTCTCTCTCATTTTGGATTAAACATTTTTGGACGTTTATTAAATCTTCGAATTTTGAGATTAAATATTCTCATTTTCTCTCTACATTTAAAAAACTGAAAGGCTTGATTATATTTTATTTATTTTCATTTAATTTTTAATGAAAGTCCTCATAAACAAATCTATAAGATTCCTTTTAACAATTTTTACATAAATAGTTACTTTTTAATTTTCTTTGCACCATTTTTTAAAAAGTCTTTTAATTGTAATAATGAGAATTATTGTTATGATTTTATTTGATGTGTATACATTGAATATAAATTAATTTAGAAATACACTTTTCATCTTTAAATATTGAATATTTTGATAAAATAAATGTAGAATATTTTTAATAGTTGTAAGAAATAAATTGTAATAAAAAATAAACTAACAACAATCAAATTCCTTTCTTCAAATATTTTAGATTATTGCTAACAAGTTTCTTTCTCAAATTTCTATAATAAAATAATTGTAATAACTATTGTCTCGTTCCAATTTTTTTAAATTTTTTAACACACGATATTTGCTTTATCATTTTTTGAAACTATTGAAATTAAGTTTAGAACATTATCTGCTACTTTTTCAAATAATTCAATAGACAATTTTGCTTCATATTCATTCTTCTAAAAAATTCTAAGCAGAATTTCAGTTATTAATTAATTTTAAAGCTTATCATTACTCTTTCATTAAAAATTGTTTTAATTAAAATGCCTGTTTTTGAGGGCTAATTTAAATATTTTATATTTTTATGCAAGAAAATAAACGTATTAATTTAACTTCAATTTAAAATTTTATTTATGTATACTTTTATAAAGAAACCTTTTCTCAGACATTTGTCAAATTATTAGGTAAAATACAGTTTATTTATTTTCAACGTCAATTATTTATTTAAAAAAGTTTAAATTTTCCTTTTTTGCTTTATTTGAAACCTACGCAGAAGGAAAATAGGTACAAAAAAACTAGAAAAGTAAACAGGAATATAAAAATGTTGTTAAGAAGAATATTTCTTTTTAACTCTTTTATGAACGACTTCAAATGATTTTATAATTTTTTTGTTTGCTTGAAAAAAGTTTCATATTTTTATGAATGTGAATTGCATTCTCAATCATATTACTGGCCAGCTACCAAAGGTTTTTATTAAAAAAATGGATTAATTTCTGCCACCTATAATTCACATTTGTCATCTTAACTATTCAGTATAAATTACAATTGCTATCTTAACAATTTATCTTCCTATCTTAACAATAGACTATTATTAGCACATACCTTGGATAGGGTGAAAACAATAGATGTTTTTATTATTTAAAAATGTACAATCAAAATAATTTTATCAATTTTCAAAATCAATAAGGCATTAGCAATTGATCACACGTGCATAACTTTTAATAAGTTTGTAAATTTTGCTTAAGGGTAAAGCCGAGCTGGCAGCCGAATGGTTAGCGCTCTTGCCTTCGGTTCAACAGTTCGTGGGTTCGAATCCCACCTTGGGCATGGATGTTTGTAGTGGTTCGGAATCCACTTTAAACCGTAAGTCCCGGTCTAATTAGCCCTCGTGTGCAAAAACTGACCGTTGAGCGACAAACAAAACAATAAGGGTAAGAGTGTTGAAGAGACATAAAAAATTAAACATATTACTTAAATGACACAACTTCGAACTATTAAAAACAAATTTCTAAATAGCTTAAATGAAAGTCATAATTTTTTCCTATTTTGTAATAATAATGACGGAGAATTTATACATATTTATTCCTCATTGTATAGTTTAAGAATTTATTATATTAAAAAAACTATTTCGAAAATATGAATACTATTAATTATATTTTAAGAGTAAGTGTCTGAATTAAGTATAAAAGGATAAAAATAAACGCTTTTCATACATCATATAAAGAAGTTAATTTAAAATATAAATTTATTCCTTAAAAAAACTATTTAAACATATTCGAATTGCTTTAAGCGGTATTTTGAATTAGAGCAGATTAGAAAAGAACGGATGAAGTTAGTAAATATATAACTATATTATATATTTAATATCTTCATTCGTTCTTTTCTTATCTGGTCTAATTCAAAACATCGCTCAAAATTTTATAAATATTATATATGATTTTTGTGTTTCTTCTAATTTCATTTACAAAGAAATGATTTCGACGCTTTTTGTACTTGGTACAAAAGAAATGATATCATCTTTGGAAATTTTTTGATGTAATAAAGGAAAATATTTGCTTAGGCATGTATTCATGTAAAAAAGAGAACTTATAAACATGAAGGTTGCTAAAATGATTGAAATAATTTATACTCAAAAACACTATAAAACGTAAACATGATCGCAAAAAATATTATTAATAATTTTGATGCTACTTAAAGATATGTGCTTATCATAATTGAATATACAAAAATTGGCAATTTATCTAAATAACAAATAACTTTTCGACTCATACTTTTAATTAAAAAATTTTCCTAATCCGATCAATGAAATATCTTTTTGACTTTATAGGAAAGTTTAAAATTATTTATTAAATTAAAATACTTCACGTGCAATATGTATTTAGTTATAACTAGTGTCATAAGCTAAAAGACTTTATATGTAATAAATAGATGCTTAAAATAAAAAAGAGAATCAATTATGAGCACACATTTTAGTAGTCTTACTCTTTAATTAATACCAACAACTTATTAAACCATTTTAATTAGTTACAAAATTCTTTTAATTAATTACAAATATCATAGTTTTGTTAAAATTCTTTATGTTTTGCACTAAGTTCATTTGCCTAAAAATAAAAATTCTACAAAATGAATTTCCTACAAAGTATAAATCAAATAGGAAACACAATAGCTGATTCTTTACTTTGAAAGTATTGGAAAATACTTAAGTTAAATCGCAAATTGTTTCAACCAGTTTAAATATAACAATTCAATTTTAGAAATTTGATTGTTACAATAAAACATAATCATCGGAAAACAATACTATTGAATATTTGGAGAATGATCATATATATTTGGTAAGCTAATCAATTTCGTATACACTTATATAGCTAAATCGGTGTATTTGATTTCGTCAAAATTAATTATAAAATTTACTTCGCAGAAGCATTATTTGATTTTAATTAAATACGAATTAATCTGAGCATGATATATAAATTTGAATGTTCTCAGAAGGCTGTCACATGCTTCCATTTACATATGAAATTATTATATATTCTGCATTAAAATTATTAATAAACTCTTAAAATGTGCACATAAGGACTAGCTTTCTATATATTTACGCTGTCAATGTTATTTTCACACTCATACCAATAATTTATAGTAATTTTAGCCAATTACGCTATAATATTAGTTAAACGGTAATCGATTTTATATTTTCAGAGAGAATTCACAAATATTACGATCAAGATTGGCATTTTTAAATATATCTTTTCTTAAAATATAAGTTTCGTGAACATTAAACTATCAACATTTCATAAGATATCTGCTATATTTTATTTAATAACACACAGAATAATAAAGACGTAAGCCAAGCAAATGAAATTTATTTGTAGAATAACACATATTTTTATAGTTGTGTGGAATTTATTAGGATATTTCCTCTGTTATTTTAAATAAATTTTCTTTGTAAATATAGTCTATATGGGGAATTAGTAGCAGAAAAATTTTTACAGCTCTTCGAATATATATTTTTTCTTCGTTTGCATGAAACATTTTAAAAAAGGTTTATTTGGCTTTGCTTCTGGAGCAACCAGATGTCTTAATAGAGCATACCCATTATACTCTCCGCGCAATGAAACGTGGACATCGAGAAATATATTTTCCATGATAATATAAGACATTTTGGAATTACCTAATCAATAATGCTATTAATTTATATCAATTTTTCCTATTTTATGAACTATTATACATTGAAAATGTTAGCCTTTTTCATGTATTAATTTTTTATATTATTTAGTGTTATGTAGTCCACATGGATGATTCATTATTTTTTGGAATCCTCTTACTGATGCAAATTTCAACCATTCATCGAATACTGATTACTTAATCTTTTCATTTTCTTTTTCATGTTGAATATCTTTAAAATCAGGTGTTCATATTTAACAAGTAAGCAATTAAGAATTATTAGATTTTTCATAGCAGCGCATTGTTGAAAAAATCGGTATTTTTAAGTAAATATTTGGCTTTTTCATAAGATGTAAACATCAAAGATTTAAAATCATGAAATCAAGTAGCATATCCTTTTATTTATTTTGTGAATAACATTAATATCTAATTTACTTTAAGCTATTAAGGCTTATTCTAAGATAAAATGTGAAATTCAAGTAAAAATAAAATCTTGATTATACTATATTCAAGAACATTTTCTTGAGAGAAGCAGAAAAATTACGATTAATCTCATTCTCATATTATAATTATTAGTTATGAGTAAAAAACATTGTATTTTAAGTTTAACATGCTTAAATTAAAATAATTATGTATTATAATCTTTTATAATTATAGAATTATATACAATCAATATGTTTATTTTAACACTGCAAAAAATAAATTATTTTATTTAAGAAATATTGAATTTAAGTTTGACATAAAATAATTTTCATATTTTAATTAAAAACCTATGAGAAGCTATACTTTAACTAACTAAAAATTTTTAAATACATTGCCTTTTGCTAATTTTTCATTACTTTTATTAAAAAATTTATAAAGTCTCTAATTTAAGATTCATAAAAAAATCTTAGATCTGATATAAACCTGTTAGCTTTCAATTATTTTTTAAATTAATAAAAAATTTTTATTAATTTAATACTTATTATATTATATTATATTAGTAAATTTTAAAGATAGTTAGAAAGAGAGAGAGTTTTATATAAATAAACTGTCCCATTTAGCGTAAAATCCTGCTTAGAAACATTTTAAACTTATATTTATTCCATTGAAAGCTGTCTGTCATTTTACAAGATATAATGGAACATAAATCAAAATGTTTCTACTATTCATGTCGGCAACATCTCAGGCATCTTTTATATTTTGAATGCAAGAGTAAGCATTACAAATTCATTGATGACAGGAGCTTTGGAGATCACCAAATTTACCAATCGGTATCTTGAATTGTGCATGTGCTGTCTGGAATTTTTTAAAACAAGAAAATTTCAATTTCGCTTGAACTCAAATTTGAGAACATATAAAAGTATTTAGGCAGATGAAATTGCCTAGTAATTGGTTTAGAGTATTGTTAAAAATAGATCGAATAAGAACAATTTCTTTTATTTTTCCCATCCCTTTTCAGAAGAGAAATCTCAAATGCAATCTATTTAAATTGACTCTTAACAAATAAGACAGAATTCTATTTTCAGTGGATTTTACCTGATTATTTAAAAAAATTAATTTATTCAAAGAATTTGATTTTAAAACATTATTTCTTAACATGCACTTTTCTTTAACATAATTTATTTTAGAAATAAGAAATGATTGTTTGATCATATAAAAACAAGCAACATATTGTACTTAATGAATATAAGTTGATGTTTATCAAAAAGATATTTTAAGGTTCAATTTGAAAAGATTATTAAAAAGTTTATAAAAGATAAAAACATCTTAGATTGGTATATTTAATTAATTGTATTATTATACATTTCATGTGTAAATTTATAACCTGATTTAATGTTAATTATATGATATTAAATATGATGTTGATCATGATAATTAGTTAAAATATAATGAGTGTTCATAAATACAATACAAAAACAGCTTTGAATTGAGACATTTACTTTTTAATTCAATAATTTTTGCTTAAAGGAAATATTTTGCCTGAGAATATATATATATATATATATATATATATATATATATATATATATATATATATATATATATATATATATATATATATATATATATATGTGTGTGTGTGTGTGTATGTATATATGTATGTATGTATACATATATATATATATATATATATATATATATATATATATATATATATATATATATATATATATAATTTCCTATCATCCACTCAAACATTTTCGTTTATATTGTGTTGCCAACTTAGTAACTTATTTCTAATATATTTCTTAATAATAAAGTTTAGAAACGAAAAATAAATTCATTTTACTTTTATGAAGTGCATTATGAACCAAATTGATATTGACATTATTTTACTTCCGAAAATAAAGCAATAAATTATTTAATTGGTATATTTTTCATTAATATTAAAAATGAAATTGATTACCTGTCTATAAAAAAGTTCAAATTAATTCAGTAATGAAGCAAGGAGTCTTTGCTCTAATAGAGTCGCTGCCGATTAAAATTAATACTTTTACTGCCAATGAATTTCGAGAACAAATTAAGCAGTCAAAAATCCATCGGTGGGCATTAAAAGAACAAGTGAACAATAAAAAAATTCACGATAGTGGGAGGAGAAATAGTACCATACTTCACCACCCAATAAAAATATTTTAATTCTTTATATTCTACGAGAGAGAAGGCGATAAAAAATTTATTTTTAGTAACTGCTCCAACGGGTTTAAAAAATTAACAAGATAAGATTTTTTTTACTCTGACTTTTGTTCTTATCGAGGAATAAGTTAAAAAAATTAATTTGTTTAGGAAGAAGAATAAAAAAATCCAGTTATTGAAAAAGTATTTTATTTCCTCGTCGACCCCTTGTATTGTTTGTTATCTTCAACATCACTTTGACGTTTAACTAAGTGAGTTTTTTTTCTTAAGCTTTCATCATATCTAATGCATCGTTAAAACGGATTATCTAACATTTTGAGGGTGGGTTGAAATCCATTTTTTTCCATGCAACTTTTATATCTCTTTTTTTCACAGTTTTGCAATTTTGTGAAGATGATAAGATAGTTGTAACAGTTTAATATTTGGCAACAAAATAAGAAACAGATTTATTTGAATATTAGATATTATGAAATTGAAAAAATTAATATTTTCTAGAAAAATGTGATAAATCTTTAAAAAATATTTATTTTTATATTAAAAATTTTAAGTTTCTCCACACGTTAAAACATTACACTTTTATTATTTTGAAAGAAGTTTGTAAATTTAACGCTTTATTTTTAATGAAGTTTTTGTGTAAATTAGCAAAGATCATTTACTAATAAATGTAATTTATCCTTACTTTGCGCTAGAATATATTATATTATCACTTTTACTAGAATTTGTATTTATTTTATAATTATAACATTGAATAATCAGAATAAAATGTTACATTAAAATTTTAAGTTATTTATTTCTTTTCAAAATTTATTGTTCACTTAAATTTGGTTTTCTTTAATCTTAGACAAAGAAATTTTTTCACAAAAAACTTTTGTAAAACTAAAATTAGAAAAATGCCGTAAGAGGCTATTTCGCACATGTTGCAATATCAGAATAAAGTGGCAGAAATATATATATAGTTGCTTATATACTTTCCATTCCTTTATATTTATTTGTCCCTTATTTATATCAGATATTTTCTTCATAATTCACAATTTTACCTTACATGTGTTTAAATTTTGAATTATTATTGAATTGTTGCCCCTTTCTGGTTATATTACACATTAATGATTTTTTTCTTAAAGGAATTCTTAAAAATCTCCAAACATTGCTTACATTATTTCCACAAAAATATAATATTTATTTAATTAAATTTTTTTCGTTTTGTTCATTTTTAAAGAAAACGATTTCCATTCATTTTGTTCCAACACTTAGGAAAGCTTTTGGAAATTTAATTCTCAACAAAAAGCTATTAATTTATTTGAAGCAAACCACAAAATTTTTTGATTGTTCTATTAATAACAAGACTGTGACATAATTTTCTTGCATGTATATCAACATACATATTACTTAAGTAAAAAATGTTTTGAAGTTTCTAGTAAGTGTTATTTAAATATTTTTGGATTTCATCAAATTGGGTTAATTTGATTTGTGTTGTTCATACAACCACAGTTAGGTATATGTCTAATGTATAAACTTATAAGCACTTATATAAAGAAAATATTATGATTTCTAAACTAAAGTTGAAACATGTAAAGTGTTTGGAATTTCATATAGTAAGGAAAAAGATGAATTAAGTTTCCATATAATAAAGAAAGTTAAAATTTTAACTATATCACTACTTTGAAAAAAAAATTAAAAATTAACTAAAATTTTACTATAAAATTTGATTTGTTCAATAATGTGTTTCTAATTTGATTATCAATTATGCAAAAAATTTTTAATAAAATATTTTATTAACAAAGCATATAATTATACTCGTTTAATTTTGTTAGAGAAATATATTATTCTCCTCATTTATGCAATATTCTGAAATATTAGAGCTCTTTTTTTGTCATTTGTTTTAAAAATTTTCAAGATAAAACAATGAGTACTTTGTGCTAAATAATGAACAATCATTAACAATATCTCATCTTGATAAAGTCAAATAAATAAACATTTTAATTGAAAGAATTTCAGTTTTGTTAAAACATATAGTTCTAGCATTTATATTAATACTCTGAAGTTTATAAACATAAAAACTTTTTAGCAGATATTCATTGAAATGTCAGAAAATGAAATGAATTGTATTTCAGAAACATGATTTCATCTCATTGTTTTAGCAGAACAATGAGGCTTATAATTCTATAAATAATGAATGATATATATAAAGATTTATAATGAATATAAAGTATATTAATGAAGGGTAATGGTAAATGAACTTTAAATAAAAATCTAAATTTTATGTAAAGATTTATATCAACATAGAATATTAAAATGACTCTAATAAACTTTATATTTTGCTTTATTATTCTATGCAAAATTGAATTCAAAATTGAAATATTTAATAATGTATTTAATACTTTAATTTTATTAATATTAAAATTATGCATTTCACAAGTTTACTTTTATAAAAATGTAGTAGTTGAATTATTATTAATAAATATTCTCCACTGGAAGGATTTTTTAAAATGTAATGAATATTTAAATAAAAAAACAACATTTAATCTCACTTATGATTTCTCTATGTATATAATTTAATAAGGTAATGTAATCATAAGTAATGTTTATAATTTTTCCTTTAGATTAAGTTTGATACGATTATTTATTAAAAACGTAAAATTACGTATGTTTAAACCTTTCATATTAGCTTATATGTGTCAAAAGCTACGTAATATTAGAATTTTGATTTGCATATACAATAAAGATTGAAAATAAAAAGAAAGCTAATAGGATGCTTCTAAATATTTTATACAAGCGTGCTATAAATTGTCAGATTTATTTTAAAAAAAGAAGAAAATATTATTATGATTGGAAACCTTTCTTCTGTAAGCAACATTCTTAATTACTAAACAGTTTTTATTCTGCGTTTCTCACCAATTCGTTTTTCTATCCATCACTGACAGTTAAAAGTTTTAAAATTCGACTTAGATCAATTGTGAACTTTTGAAACATTATTTGAATAGAATAATATGATTCAAAATAGAGAAATAGCAAAATATACAATTATATGCTTAAATATTTTATTGTATAGTAACACACATATTTGATAAAAAAAACTTAAAATGCTTTTTCATAAATTAGTTTTCAAATCAATAAATCTGAATCGTTTTTTTAACAGTTTAAATTAAAATGTAGATTATGGAGTATAATGTGAAGACGATTTAGAAAATTGTGAGGCTTTTAGGCACAGGTGCCGTATAATCCATTTTACCAAATTCTGAATTTTTTGGAGTAAATACGAGGGTTACCGAAACAGAATTTTCTGCATAATTCTTATAGGTCTCCATATGTATGACGTAATAAATTCTTGCTAGGTGCATAAAAAAATCCGCCAGAAAATCATCAATCTCAGAATTCAGTATCCTGGATTATACGGCACCTGTGCCGAGGTTGATTTATTTTTGCATTACATTCAAAGAAAGCATTTTTGTTTAATTATTTCAAAATAAGTAAGCGATAATTTTCAAGTTAAATTTTTTTTAAATTGACTCTAGCTAATATGGTGATAAAGAAAATTATTTTGAATTAATAAGATATCTAACTGCTTACATTTTCTTAAGTTATTAGCTTATATCAACCTTTATGTAATTCATGAACTCAATTATTGAACGAGGATAACTACAATAAAAATATTTATCATTAATTATAATATAAGTCGATTAAAAATTTTCAAATGGAAGAGAAACTTGAATTGAATCTAAAATCTGTATTACATGGAGTGTAAGTTTCGAGTTTAATATATTATTTTATTCATGGATGAAAAGAATGCGCATCAACATTCGTCAGATAAATATAATGAGGTAGAATCAATAAATAATTGAACACTGCCTTGACAAACGAGCACCTATACATTACTTTTTATTGAAATTTTGTCCTCCTTCCAGTATTAATATAATTTCTTTTCTTAGATCATCGGACTTTTTTCTTGAACGTGACTCAAAATTGTGAAGATTTACTTTTGGATTTTATAATTATATTTTAGACCATATAATTTATTTACCGCCGTGGATGAACATAAAAATAGTTATACACCATTAAATCTATTTTAAATTATAATACCAACAAAATATAAAAAGAGAAGATATTAAATTCATTGCTGTTAAAAATATTTAAAATAATAATAAATTTTAAAATTTTAATATATTTAAAATTTTTATAATTTTCTATTCCTGATTAACAATAGGTTTTATTCATAATAGTAACTATTTTTATTTTATTGATAAAACGATAAGTGGCCTTTTTCAAAAATGCGCAGCGTTACTTGTGAAGTGAATTTACTTAAATTGCTATTTTAGCCTATTTGCAAACATTTGTTAGCTGTAAATATTTAAAATAAATTACATTCCCAATGAAATGTTCACGTGTTATTCTGCAATTGGCATGAAAGAACCCTATTAAAAGTGCCATTCAAACTCCGTACTTAATTTATTACATCTCATTTTATTTCCTATTTTATCGTTTCTATGTTTATTGGATGGCATCCTATCAATTACATAAAAAATATCGATTTTCGTTCAATTAAATCACTAACATAAAAAGAATTGCATGTTTTTTCAAGAAATATATTCTCGTATAGTACACATTTAGATTCCTGTTTGAATTAAAGATGTTATCCCATTATGTTTGTTAATTCAATGATCTACACAATTATTTACATGTTGGACAATTTAAAATAGATAATATATAAAATTATGTTCAGTATTTATTATAATTATTCAGACTTTTATTCTTCATTGAAGTTTTTATATTTTGCAATTCTTAAGAATGCTATGAAACACTAATACATATGACTAATGAATTCTAACAAAATAGGCTGCAATATATATATATATATATATATATATATATATATATATATATATATATATATATATATATATATATATATATATGTATATATATATATAATATTTAATATTATATAATATTTAATATACATATTTATAAAAAATTACGGATAAAATAATAATATGCAATAACTCTTTAACTCACTATGTATTCATTATATTAAATTTTAAAACTATAATTAGTTTCAATTGGTATTTAAGCCTATTTTGTTAGAATTCATTAGTCATATGTATTAGTGTTTTATAGCATTCTTAAAAATTAAGTAAGAAAATACCGAGACAGTGGTAAAAAGAAATTAATTGCACTGCAAAAATTAAAATAATGTAAAAAAATCCATGAATAATAATTACTCCACTTACTCATTACCGTTAATTTTTTCATATCTTGCGTAAAATATTGCTATCATATACGCTATATATAAAATCAACGTGTCATAATCATAAGATATACTTGAAATATAAATTGTTTCTCTAAAGAATTAGTTAATTGCTTTGAAGTACATATTCGCCTTCAAAATTAATTTATATACACCCTATATTTACGTCACTAATTTTCATAGTTGAATTCTTTTGGTTTAGATTTCTGTTCATAAATAAATAATTAAAAGTGCATATAAATGTTGGACTAATTTTGCTTATAGTTTTACAGTTTATTTACTTTTTGTTTTTCAGTTAAATTGTTGGTTGTTAGGAGGAAAAATGATGGATGTCATTTTAATAATTTATAAGATTTAATTTGCTGCAAAATATTTGAAAAAATTCATTTAAACAATAAATATATTAGCATCTTTGCTAATTTTATTTTCCCCTTAAATTGAAATTTACAAGCTTTATTCGCCTTGATGCAAATGATTCATCGTAATTATAAAGTCCAGAAGCAATTATTTATTTTAAAAGTTTCATCATCGAATGCCATTCAGAATGAGATTACAGTAATTACATCTTTTAATTTACTGGGGATTCCAAAGAAAAAAATCTGTGTTCCAGTTATTTGTTCTTAAGGACAAAGGGAAAACTACACAAAACTATGCAACGTCCATAAAGGCGCGTTTTTAAAATAAAAGCTAAAAATAATTAGAAATGAAAGGACCCTAATGATAACCGTCACTAAACATTGGAATTAATCGAGTATCCCAGCGGCAGCGGCGCCACTCTATCGAGAAAACCGCTCACGTCTGTAATTATTAATCTCAAAGAAACACGAAGCTATTTTCTTTAAACCTGCTTCCGGCAGAACGAACGGCTTCAGCAAATGCCCTCACTCGCTTCCTCCTCCTTCAGAAAATAACTCCTTTCTCCCAAATAATGGTTGGCGGTTTTGGCAACGGAAGTTTCTAATTTATTTCTTTTGAAACGCGTTTTGTACATTAATTCTTTTCCACTTTCGGATTGGCTCTCTCTCTCTCTTCTACAAAGATGATAAATGACGCGGATGGTGGATAAAATTAAACTTAATGGATAAGGATGGGTCGAATAGGGAAAAATAAAAAATAATAATAAATTAAAAAAAACACAAACGGGCATATATCCATATAACCTCATTCATGGGGAGATGAATTTTTCGCCCTTGTTTATAAAACCCAGATGACATAAATCTTGCTAATTGCGTCCATAAACTTTACTTGCGTAATAAAGTAAACAACGATGGAATGCGGCATTATTTTGTGATTATTAAATTGCCTGATAAGACGGATCGGTCTTCTTTCTATTTTTCTTCATCCCCTCCACCCACTAATAGTTCCTTTTTCTGAGGGATATTTTTTCCCTTCTTCATACTGCATAACTCTTCTGCATGCCACCCTGCTTGACGAGAAACAGAGTAACACTCCAAACATTTAGGAACGCAAACTTAATCTAATAAAGGTACAATGGAATTTGCAGATGAGAATTTTTGAAGATTAATACTTCTCATATAATGATTTCCATCTTTTTCTTTCTTTTTTTACCCTAAGTTCTTCTTTCTGTACTCCTATCCTCTTTAGAATTTTATCATGATTGAAATTGTTGGAAAGTTAGCGCGATTAAATGATACACCACAGTGAAAGAAAAGTGTAATTTGTTATGTAATGAATTCAGATGCTCTGACAAAATAGATTAATTTAGGAAGAAATAGTGTCTTCTTTTATAAATGTAATTTTCAGGAATTCCTTTTATTTTTTTCAATGTTCACTATTAATTTTCACCGACATTTTAAATTATTGTAATATAATATCAAACAATTTTTTTCTATGATATTGTACCTAGTTAAAATATCTTATAAAATAAGGAAGGCTTTGAAATATTATTTGTTGTACTTATATCAATATTTTAAAATAAATAAAGCAAGGGGTATTAATTCAAATGTATGATACTAATACTCATATATAAATAATGGCATACCATTAAGAACGTAAAAAATGAATCACAGATATTAAAATAAATGTAATATATTCATTTAGGATTGTTACAATGAGTGGAAGTTTTACCTATTTGGTATTTTTAATTTATCTTGTAACATAATAATTAAAATCCTACCTCATCCTTAAAACAAATGGTGATATTTTCAATTATAAGAGTTAAAGGACTTAAAATCATTTTCCTTTCAGTACATGTGATTATAAAGAATTCACTGTTGGAGTTATCTGATTCTAGAATTCGTTCTCGTTACAGAAAAGCAACGAGTTCTATACCTGCCCTAAACCAAGATCTATCGTGTTCATTATGGTGGTTGGGCACGTAAAATAGGTCCTGTTCGTAGTGTCTTGCAAGCAAAAGAATATTTCTGGGGGAAGTAGGTATTGTCATGGGGTCTTCGGCTTGGTTTCTGCTTCTAAATCACGAGAAACCTACTTCGGTTGCTCTTAATTTCAAGCTGTATTCTTTTCTTTTTCTTTTTGCTGTGTAATCCTTTTTTGTAGAAAAGAAAAGGGAAACAATCTTTTTGGCTGGGATTAGAAAAAAAAGATATGAAAAATTTAGATAGAACATCAATTCAAAAATATATGCTTACACAGTTAAAAAAATATTTTTCTAAGATCTATATTTAATTGTATCATAATTTAAAAATGAGACCGATAATTATACATAATAAACTGAAAATTTACTTAATATTTTAATTCTTTCAAATAAATAATGCTATGATTAAAATTTTATTATTTTAATTCAAATTTTAAAAAAAGCAAAACCCATTTTGTCACATTTTCATTGTCTTCTATATTCTAAGTAATGTGCCCCTAGAAAATTATATTATTCGATACAATCGGTACTTATAATAAAAAGAAGTTTACATTAAAAATACAGCTTGTATAATGTAGAATGAATATTTCTTTTTCACTAAACAGCAGTAAAATTAATCACCATCATTAATTATTTATATTAATACTGAGATATATTTTTTAAATGAACTAATATTTCTCTCCATTTTTATCCCTATGTACAGAAAATTAATATATTTTTAAATTTTAGCCTTAAATACTTTATTTTATTACTGACTATTTCCCACTAGCTTGCTTAATTTAATTTTTAAATTTAAATTACAAACTAGGATTCCTGTTTCAATTTAAAATAATAATGACAAAAACATATTTTCTATAATTATCAGAAATATGTGTCTTATTTTGTTATTTTAATTTTTAAAATAATAGAGAAGACAATAGATAAATATTTAAAACGTTAAATTGTTTTTTACGTGATATCGTAAAAAACAATTACCTACACTAATTGAAAGTTTTTTTATTAAAATTAAGGTAATAGAAATTTTTATTATCCAATAAAAATTTTATTTATACAAGATAACGGTATTTTGTACTGCACTATCTACAAAGAGGCTTAAAATATAAACATATATTATAAAGAAATAAGCAATACACATGAAAAAGCATAGAAACTTTCAAAGAAAATTTTCTTAAGTTTTATTCCAGATTAATGGCAAGAAGACTATACTTATATTTGAGTAAATTCTACGAGACAAGTAAGCTTCTTTAATGATAAACTTATTAAAAGATTTATATTCGTAGGCATATTAAATTTCAAAGGTATGTTTTCATATTAAAATTTCATATAAAAATATTCATGTATTTTATATTTTTGATAAGCACCAAAAAAGTTCAATAAAATACGATGAAAAATAAATACTTTTCAATGTTTTTATACACCAATGCAAACTCATTATTCATTTCTATAGGGCGGATTAAATATTAATATTATATCACATTTATGTTAGTAACTGCAAATAATATAAAGAATATTGCAATAACATATACAAGGACTTATACATTAATTCTCAGAAGCCTGATTAAAAAGTTTGGAATAAATGCATATTCAAAGTAAAATTTCTTAAATAAACCGAGCAAATGGCTTAAAATTAATGATTACTATTAAATATTTGGTGCAACTAACAGGAAAAACAATGTTAGGCAAAATATAATCAAGCGTTCAATCAAAGTTTGCTTCATTTTAATTTACTTAAATATTTTTTTATTTATATACTGAAATACAGATTTTTATTTATAATTTTCTATACCTTAACAAATAACAAGAACATACTATAAACAATTGTTATGAAAAATTTACTAATATGTTTTAAGGGAAAATCACAATAATGTTTATTATGTTATTTTTTTTTATAATGTATTATATAGCAATATATTACAGTAATTTATACATTATTATTTGATTTTATTTCGCAAAAAAATTATAAGTAATGCTGAGTTTTTTTATTGAATGATTAATCTATATTGTGTAGTTATTTACTACAATATTTGCTTAATCTCACAAGTGTACAAGTATTAGATTGAAAATTAAAAACATTTTTAGTGCCACTAATTTTTCAGTTTTTAAAATAAATTTAATAATATTTTAAAATACAATATACTGATTTATG